>JARQOD010000006.1:114279360-114329860 GCA_033576555.1 Oophaga sylvatica
ACTTCTTCAATCCAAAAGCACTTTTCAAATATTCCTTTCCACTGTGCCTTTCGCCTTGTCCGCGCTTGTAGCATAAACACTCACACTTGCAAAAAGTCATATAATCACTCCCTTCTTTTCCTTCCTTCAGAGTTAGTTGACAGACTCTCAGTTATCCACTAGGCAGGAGCACGTCTCTGAACCTTTCACTGTCCTTGGGACAGGAGACTGAAGTATTTCTGTACTAAGCTCTTCTTTCCCAATCAGTGTCTTCAAGTGAGGTACAGCTCTGACCAGGCTGAGGTGATCTATATCTCGCCCTTACTGGCCTCCACTTGCTGAACTGCGGATAGAGCCAGGCTGGACTGCTTCCTCCTCCAAGTCCCAGCTAGACTCCACACGTCTGCTCTGTCCGAAGACAGGAATCTGACTACTCTAATCACTCAACGAATACACCCTGACCACTCCCTCACAAGTGACTACACTACCCTAAGGGTGTGTCTAGTGTATGTTGAGTGAATGGGTATTGAGCATTGAACTGCTATCTCTCCACACATTCTTCAGGGTACTGCGTGTGCCTAACACCAGGGCTACACACCTATGCCAAAGCAGCATAGCTAAGGGCTATGTTTGCATATGGCATATTTAACAATGCGAAAGCTGCAATGACCTCTTTTGCAAAACATTGTCACAATTGTGGTTGGTGGCAGCCATGCTTTTTGAGAGTCCAATGCTGCCTGAAATAGACAGAATGTGTGCCATAGAACACTAGCACGTGTAATTTGGAACACTCTCTTGCACGTGTCACAATGGACCCTGGGTGGGACAATGAGCCCTCAGCCTGTAAAAAGCTGTGCAGAGGCAGACATCTTCAGTCTGCTGATGAAGGCAGACAGGTAGGTACTAGTCAGTACAGAGGTAGTCCTATGCAAAAGCAGCATAGCTAAGGGCTATATTTTCATATGGCATATTTAACTATGCGGCGGGTGCAATGACCTCTTTTGCAAAACATTGTCACAATTGTGGTTGGTGGCAGCCATGCTTTTTGAGCGTCCAATGCTGACTGCAGTAGACAGAATGTGTGCCATGGAACACTTTGCACATGTCATTTGGAACACTCTCTTGCACGTGTCACAATGGACCCTGGGTGGGACAATGAGCCCTCAGCCTGTAAATTTTAGCTGTACAGAGGCAGACATCTTCAGTCTGCTGATGAAGGCAGACAGGTAGGTACTACCAGTACAGTCATGGCCAAAAGTATTGAGAATGACAGAAATATTATATTTTCACATGATCTGCTGCCCTCTGTTTTTTTTTGTGTTTGACAGATGTTTTTATCACTGACAGAAATGTAATAATTGCAAACATATGAGTAACAAAAGCTTATATTGACAGTTAGAATGAGTTAATGCAGCAAGTCAATATTTGCAGTGTTGACCCTTCTTCAGGACCTCTGCAATTCTCCCTGGCATGCTCTCAATCAACTTCTGGACCAAATCCTGACTGACAGCAGTCCATTCTTGCACAATCAATGCTTTCATTTTGTCAGAATTTTTAGGTTTTTGTTTGTCCACCCGTCTCTTGATGATTGACCACAAGTTCTCAATGGGATTAAGATCTAGGGAGTTTCCAGGCCATGGACCCAAAATCTCTTTGTTTTGTTCCCTGAGCCATTTAGTTATCACCTTTGCTTTATGGCAAGGTGCTCCATCATGCTGGAAAAGGCATTGTTGATCGCCAAACTGCTCTTGGAGGGTTGGGAGAAGTTGCTCTTGGAGGACATTCTGGTACCATTCTTTATTCATGGCTGTGTTTTTAGGCAAGACTGTGAGAGAGCCAATTCCCTTGGCTGAGAAGCAACCCCACACATGAATGGTTTCAGGATGCTTAACAGTTGGCATGAGACAAGACTGGTGGTAGCGCTCACCTTGTCTTCTCCGAATGAGTCGTTTTCCTGATGTCCCAAACAATCGAAAAGGGGATTCATCAGAGAAAATAACTTTACCCCAGTCCTCAGCAGTCCACTGCCTGTACCTTTTGCAGAATATCAGTTTGTCCATGATGTTTTTTCTGGAGAGAAGTGGCTTCTTTGCTGCCCTCCTTGAGACCAGGCCTTGCTCCAAGAGTCTCCGCCTCACAGTGCATGCAGATGCACTCACACCTGTCTGCTGCCATTCCTGAGCAAGCTCTGCACTGCTGGTAGCCCGATCCCGCAGCTGAAACACTTTTAAGAGACGGTCCTGGTGCTTGCTGGTCTTTCTTGGGCGCCCTGAAGCCTTTTTGGCAACAATGGAACCTCTCTCCTTGAAGTTCTTGATGATGCGATAGATTGTTGACTGAGGTGCAATCTTTCTAGCTGCGATACTCTTCGCTGTTAGGCCATTTTTGTGCATTGCAATGATGACTGCACGTGTTTCTTTAGAGATAACCATGGTTAACAGAAGAGAAACAATGATGCCAAGCACCAGCCTCCTTTTAAAGTGTCCAGTGGTGTCATTCTTACTTAATCATGACAGATTGATCTCCAGCCATGTCCTCATCAACACCCACACCTGTGTTAATGGAGCAATCACTGAAAAGAGGTTAGCTGGTCCTTTTAAGGCAAGGCTGCAATGATGGTGAAATGTGTTTTGGGGGATAAAGTTCATTTTCTAGCCAAATATTGACTTTGCAAGTAATTGCTGTTAAGCTGATCACTCTTTATAACATTCTGGAGTATATGCAAATTGCCATTAGATAAAGTGAAGCAGTAGACTTTGTAAAAATTAATATTTGTGTCATTCTCAAAACTTTTGGCCATGACTGTACATATATATATATATATATATATATATATATATTATGTGAGACAGTGAGGGTATGTGTGTTGAATGGGTGTACATTTCACCTAGGTACTTTGCTGACGGGTATTGGGGAATGTATGGCTTTGTAAGCCTAGTGGTAGAGAAAGGTCACTACACCTTACATTCATTGCACACTTGCAGCTCAGGCCTGAAACTACTCAGGTGCTAATTAGGAGACCAGAAGTAGGTGTCTGGGAATACAGACAGGGAGCTCGCTTAGTCTGGACACAGGAGGGGTCCAGGCACAGAAGGTGTCTCCAGGAGTATGAGCTATCTCAGTCTGGGTGCTCGATGTACCCCGGACATAGGAGTAGTCTCTGTGAGAATCCATGCGGATAGCTGCTGAATAGCAGGGGAGCTCGCTTAGTCTGGACACAGGAGGGGTCCAGGCACAAGAAGCAGTCTCCAGGAGTTTGAGCTATCTCAGTCTGGGTGCTCGATGTACCCCGTACACAGGAGTAGTCTCTGTGAGAATCCATGCGGATAGCTGCTGAATAGGAGGGGAGCTCTCTCAAGTCTGGACGTTGAAGGTACCTTCAGACACAAGGAGGAGACTCTGTGAACTCCCATGCTGGTAAATGCTGAACATATGTGTTGTTTTGGCCCCGGCTGTTAGAGTCGGGACCCGGATAGATAGGGAAATCTATCTAAGTGTAGTAAGTGGCTGGACAAGCCCAGGTCTTCTGTTTATGATTTGTTTTATGTCTTGTTTGCTTTTGACTTTAAATAAAACTGGTTGCGGCCAGTTGCACCAGTACTGCTGTGAATGAACTGTTTCCGTGCCATTCTGTCTACCCGGACGGCGATCCCAGAGCTATATCCCCTGAAAAGCTTACAATTGGCGGAGAATGCTGGGGCAGCACAGTGGCTGATACAATTAGTGCTAGAATGTGTGTGCAGCACAGTGGCGAGAGACAGCAATAAAGGTGAAGTCTGTTGAAGCAGCAGCAGAAAAAAAAAAAAAAAAGTGTGTCAGCAAAAAGAAACGTCTGTTGGAGCAGTCTTAAAGAGACAGTAGCCCTAATAGACTTTGCAAAGAAAAAAAAAAGTGTCTGCACAGCAAAGCTGAATTTTTCTGTGGAAAAGACTGTGGAGTGTGTATGTCTTGAGTGAAGACTGCCATTGTTAAGACAGAGAAGTCTGACAGCATGGAAGACGAGTGTGGATACAAGCATCTTGCTGTGACTCAGTGGGGTCACGAAGGCATCTTGCTGTGACTCGGTGGGGGTCACGAAGGCATCTTGCTGTGACTCGGTGGGGGTTCGAAGATTGTCGTCGCACTCAAATCCAGTTTTGCTGTGGCTCGGCGGGGCCACGAAGATTTTTTTCAAGGGAAAGCGGTGAAGTTCTGGTGTGAACAGTGCTCCGCGATGGCTGTGAACGGAGCAACGAATGGGTCTGACGAGTCGGACCGCATATTTGAGAAATGTCTACTGGACATGCAGCTGGACATGGTGCGGGAGCTGTGGGCACCGTATAGAATGGCGGCAGTGGACCATTCTATGGACTCTCCGGGGGTGCCAGTGTTGTCACAGAGTGCCCGGGGAGGTGGTAAGAGATGTTGTGAACTGAGTCCTAAGACTACTGCTGATTTTTTGTGTAAAAATTACCCTGCCGGTGTGGTTGTTAAAAAGGGGGCGGAGTCTAAAAAAGGGGCGGATTTTCACAAGAGTGTAGAGTGTGGAAAACTGAAAATTGTTACTGGTGGTGGGTTGGTACCTCCTAAAAATGACAATGTGACCGTTGATAACGGGGTAGCTCCAGTAGAAGGGGGTGACGTCAAAGTGGGAGGTGACCTGTTAGTCCACAACACCATGGGGAGTGACACAGACCCCGTAGCTGACTGGGACACTATGAAAGTAAAAAGTGAGTTCAGTCAGGAGAGGCTAGACGAGGGAAGAGAGTCCTCCTCTCGTCGTCGACGGCGCAAGGGCCACAAAAAGGTTGTTCCGGTAGTACTCGCTGAAAATGAAGAGAATGTAGTACTGTCTGCCTATGCTTCAAGTGTGGATTCTCCTTTAGAGGTAGAAGAGGAGGGGGCCAGTCATGGCCAAGAGCTGGAACCTATTCGGCTGCAGTATCAGAGTGACATGCTGCAATTATGTGAAAACCTGGAGGACGTATCCTCAGACAAGCGAGTCCTAGAAGGAAGCAACGAGGAAGTTATCCTGTGGCAGAATATGTTCTTTGCCATTAAAGAGGACCGCCGCAAAATCAAGGAAGAGGTTTTGCAGTTGAAGCGTGAGAAGGAGGCGCTGCAGGATGGAGTTTCTGGAAGTGAACAAATCCTAGAACGACTGCGCGAACAGCTCAACCAGGAGCTGTGTGACTCCAAGAAGGAGTGTGGTGAACGCAGTAGGGAACTGCAACAGATGAAGAGAGATTATGTGGATCTCCTCAGGGTCAAAGAAAAACTAGAAGAGGATAAGATGGATGCAGAGCAAATGCGCCAGGTGGTTGAGACCACTCTGCAGGACACCCGTGATGAAAATGGTGATCTGCGCAGAAAGACCCTAGGTCTAGAAGCTCAGGTGAAGGAGCTACAGATGTCCTGTGATACTCTCCAAAAGGCGGAGATGTGCCTTAAGGAAAAGCTCAGCCAAATGGAAGCTGAGCGGGAAAAGATGGAGGAGTCCATCAGAGAAGCTACAGACCAGGCCCAGGAGTTGGCCACTGGAGATGGGAGGTGTAAAGCAGATACTTCCTCGAATGATGTGAGTTCGGATGATTCGGTGGATGTCGGAGCCGAGATCAAGGAGCTCAAGGAGTGGTTACAAGCCCAGTGGACGCAAGAGAAGCTTCAGAGACGGGCAGCTGAGAGGCGAATGGCGGAACTAGAGGAAGAAGTTCTCGGGCTGAAAAGTCGCCTGATACAGTGTCACTCGGTGAACAAGGCCTCCTTGGAGAAAGAAAAGGGCAAACACGTTGCACTCGCTCCCTTTGGCCAGGAGAAGATAGACCTGAGGAGAGCTAAGAGTGTGGTAACGGAAGATAAATGTGAAATGGAAGTGGTCAGGACGGAAATTCACGAATTTGTAGCTGTGAGTCAGCTCAGAAGAAGCGTAAAGGGGGAAGAAGCTGAAAGTCAGTTGTCCCTGAACCCTGAGCTGGTTGATCGTCTGGAAACCACTGGTGAGACCGAAACGTGTCGGTACAAGTGCCTCGTAGATGTACCCGAGGACTTGAGAGAAGAATGCACCCGTGAGTCTGTGCATGAAGCGTTTAGGAAGGCCGTGGGAGCCTGTAAGGTGTACTCGACCTCAGGAGCTAAACAGCTGGTGGTCTTGTCCACGACCGAAGTTACAGTGAAGAGGGTGGCAATCCTAAGTGACATGCACTGGCGATGTATTCGCACAA
The DNA here is from genome assembly GCA_033576555.1 of Oophaga sylvatica. NCBI lineage: Eukaryota > Metazoa > Chordata > Amphibia > Anura > Dendrobatidae > Oophaga > Oophaga sylvatica. The sequence continues at coordinate 114,285,540 of JARQOD010000006.1, forward strand.
AGCGGTTTCTCCGGTTGAAGACAGAACAAGCCGTTAGACAACTGAAGCTTATGAGAAATGCTCACAGTCTGCGGGAAAAGGTCATCCGGGTGCCTCATGTTCTGGTGAGAAAGCTAATTGGGAGAAATGGCCGAGCCATGCAGATGATGGTGAAGAAGTCTGGTGTGGTGAAAGTAAGCAGTCCACGTGATTGTCGGGACTGGATACCAGATGAAGACGGCATGGTGTCATTCTACGCTATAGGAACGGAAGAAAGTCTGGAATATGTGCGCATGCTGGTGGCGTACCGTGTGACCTACTTGCGAGAGGTAGAACAATTGAATCTCGCTAGACAGCGAGTAGATAGACAGCATCATCTGAGCAGCAGAAGATGGCAGCCGTCTACTGAGGGTAGTGGGCGTGGGTTTAGAGGTAGTGAGACCTCCAGTAACTCAGGTTTGAGAGGCCCATACAGACGACCCGATAGAGTACGGGACAGTACGAAGTCTAACCGGACCTTAGATACCCAGGCAAGACCTGACAAGGTTACGATTGACCGCTGGGAACGGAGGGGAGACCTGACAAGGTTACGACCCGGAAATGTGACTGGACGAAGTCTGTGACAATGACAGACAGTAGGTCCCTAAGGAAGGAACGAATGTCATTGACTAATATTCCGGGGGGCTGAACAGAGCAATGGACAAGTACATGGTCAAAGTGTGAACTGTGGGTTGAGGTGATTGGATGTATTTTTGTGTTCAAACCTACAAGTTTGGAAGGGGGGGGAATAGGTAATGCAGCCCTGGGCTGGCGTTCCTGTAATGGCTCAGTGTGTGTGTTTTGACTGTCCATGTTCCTTCCCCCAGCTGACTAGTCACATGACTGTGACATCACACAGGTCCTTTTACACACACACACAGTCTGAACACATGACTATGACATCAGCTCAGGTCCCGTGTGTGGGTGTGTGTAAGGGTATATAAACCCTGCTTAATTGGAGACAGGTGTGTCAGTGATAGGCGTCAGGCCTGTTTCCTGTTCCCCTGGTGTGGGGGACACTGTTTATGTGAGGCCGAGTGAAGCCTGACTGCCTGAAAGGTCAGAGACTGGATCCTGTGTGGATGCTAGTGGCCTTGGAAGGTAAATGGACGGTAGTGAAGATGAAGTTGATGATGACTATGACTGGTCCGGAGTTCACTGTCTCTTTAGGATTGTTGACCAGCCCTCCGGTCTGGATGACCAGCCCTCCGGTCTGGAGAAGAGGGGGGGGATATGTGAGACAGTGAGGGTATGTGTGTTGAATGGGTGTACATTTCACCTAGGTACTTTGCTGACGGGTATGGGGGAATGTATGGCTTTGTAAGCCTAGTGGTAGAGAAAGGTCACTACACCTTACATTCATTGCACACTTGCAGCTCAGGCCTGAAACTACTCAGGTGTTAATTAGGAGACCAGAAGTAGGTGTCTGGGAATACAGACAGGGAGCTCGCTTAGTCTGGACACAGGAGGGGTCCAGGCACAGAAGGTGTCTCCAGGAGTATGAGCTATCTCAGTCTGGGTGCTCGATGTACCCCGGACACAGGAGTAGTCTCTGTGAGAATCCATGCGGATAGCTGCTGAATAGCAGGGGAGCTCGCTTAGTCTGGACACAGGAGGGGTCCAGGCACAAGAAGCAGTCTCCAGGAGTTTGAGCTATCTCAGTCTGGGTGCTCGATGTACCCCGGACACAGGAGTAGTCTCTGTGAGAATCCATGCGGATAGCTGCTGAATAGGAGGGGAGCTCTCTCAAGTCTGGACGTTGAAGGTACCTTCAGACACAAGGAGGAGACTCTGTGAACCTCCATGCTGGTAAATGCTGAACATATGTGTTGTTTTGGCCCCGGCTGTTAGAGTCGGGACCCGGATAGATAGGGAAATCTATCTAAGTGTAGTAAGTGGCTGGAAAGCCCAGGTCTTCTGTTTATGATTTGTTTTATGTCTTGTTTGCTTTTGACTTTAAATAAAACTGGTTGCGGCCAGTTGCACCAGTACTGCTGTGAATGAACTGTTTCCGTGCCATTCTGTCTACCCGGACGGCGATCCCAGAGCTATATCCCCTGAAAAGCTTACAATATATATATATATATATACATGTCATTGTGACATATATATACATATATTTATAGTTCATACACTTCTACATAGTAAAATATCCTCTGATTCAATTGCCGGGTAATGTCGGCTTTTGTGAAAATACAGATGCACATGAAATGACACATGGTTTACATAGAGTTAACCATGTCTTTTCATGTAGTTTGATATCTGGTTTTCACAAACAATTACATGAGTGTATGTGTGCAAAATTTCACACCTGTAGGGGTTAATTAAAGGTGTAAATTCGTTGTAAAAAAGCTGACTTTTTTGCTACGAATTTACACCTTTAATTAACCGCTACATGTGTCAAATTTTGCACACATACACTCATGTAATTGTTAGTGAAAACAATATATCAAACAACTTGAAATGACATGGTTAACTCTATGTAAACCATGTGTCATTTCATGTCAGCTTCTGTATTTTCACAAAAGCCTGCAATTGAATTAGCGGCTATTATACTATGTTGAAGTGTATGAACTATAAATATATTGTGAGACAGTGAGTGAATATGTGTTGAATGGGGTGTACATTTCACCTAGGTATAAGGGAAATGTGTGACTTTGTAAACCTAGTGGTAGAGAAAGGTCACTACACCTCACATTCAGCACACACTTGCAGCTCAGGCCTGAAATCACTCAGGTGTTAATTAGGAGACCAGAAGTAGGTGTGTTGCAACACAGTCAGAGAGCTCATTCAGTCTGGACAAGGGGTCCAGGCACAGAAGGTGTCTCCAAGAGTGTGGGAGCTGCCTTAGCCCGGACACAGGGGGGTGTCCCGGCACAAGAAGCGTCTCTAAGAGTGTGAGCTATCTCAGTCTGGGTGCAGGAAGTACCCCGGACACAGGAGTAGTCGCAGTGCGAATCCGTGTGAATAGCGGCTGAATAGGAGTGGATCTCTATCAAGTCTGGACATGGAAGGTGCCTTCAGACACAAGGAGGAGTATCTGTGAAACTCCATACTGGTAACATATATCATATGTGTTGTTTTGGGTCAGGCTGGTAGAGCCGGGACCCGGATAGACAGGGCAATCGATTTATGTGTAATTAGTGGCTAGAAAAGCCTAGGTTTTCTGTTTATGCTTTGTTTTATCTGTTTGCTGTGGACTTTAATAAAGCTGGTTGCGGCCAGTTTTCACCAGAACTGCTGTCTGAATGAACTGTTTCCGGGCCATTCTGTCTACCCAGACAGCGATCTCAGAGCTATATCCCCTGAAATGTTACAATTGGCGGAGAATGCTGGGGCAGCGCAGGGGTCGGTACAGTTAGTGCTGGAGTGTGCATGCAGCACAGAGGCTTAAAGACAGCAATAAAGGTGAAGTCTGTTGCAGCAGAGGAAAAAAAAAAGTGTTTCAAGAGAAAAGTCTGTGGAGCAGTCTTAAAGAGACAGGAGCCCTAATAGACTTTGCATAGAAAAAAAAAATAAATAAATAAGTGTCTGCACAGCAGAGCTGAATTTTCTATGGAAAAGACTGTAGAGTGTGTATGTCTTGAGTGAAGACTGCCGTTGTTGAGACAGAGAAGTCTGACAGCATGGATGACAGCATGGAGGCGCTGTTTGAACAAATGGCACAAGTTAATGTGCAACATAAAACTGCCGGGGTTGAGACAGATAAGTCCGGCAGTATGAAGGAGCTCATTGAGTACCTGGCCCAGGCCCAGCGAAGCATGCATCAGAGCATGGAGCAGCAGCGCCTGCAGCACCAGCAGCGCATGCAGCAGGCCCAGCAGCAATTCCTGCAGCAGCAGGAGTATGACCGGTTGTTTTTTGAGCAGATTGCAGCTCTCAACACCTCGTCCCAGAGTAATGTTGTGAAGGTACCTGCGTTGTCCGCTGTAAAGAAGGCGGTAAGACGGTCCCTGAAAAAGATGACACCTCGTGATGATGTGGAGGTATATCTCACTAGGTTTGAGAGATTGGCAGAGAAGGAGAATCTGCCCCTATCTGAATGGGCCATGATGGTCGCACCCTATCTGATTGGAGAGCCCCAAAGGGCATATGCTGACCTGAGCGTGCAGGACAGCCAAGACTATGCCAAGCTGAAAGCGGAGATTCTTACCCGGCTGGGTGTTACGGTGACAGCCCATGCCAGGGGAGTTCATGACTGGAGATACAGTTGGGAGTCTGCAGTCAGCAGGCTTGATTATGGAGTTGAAAAGGTGATAGTGGACCGCTACACCCAAGCACGTCCTCCTGAGGTACAGCCGTCTGAGAGGTGGTCACTTCAGAGTTCCCGGACGCTGAACTCTCGCGGTAAGAGCGTTCCAGCTGTTGGGGACATGGGGTATGCTGATAAGCGGGTTCAGGCCCGAGGGGACGTGTGGGTGGGAGAGTGTGATGGACAGTGTTGGAGCTGGCGTGAAATTGCAGCCAACTGTCCAATAGAGGGGGAGCCTATGTGTTGTGATGTTGGCAGATCCCTCTCTCCCTGCGCAGAGCCTGTGTGTGTGTCCACCTCAGCCGAAGAGACTGGACCACAGGGGTCCCCGGTGGTTGTAAATGACTGCCCAGCACAGGCCCTCTTGGACTCAGAGAGTCCAGTGACTTCCGTATGTGACAGCCTGATTGATAGGGACTTTATCCCTGATAAGCACCTGAGTATGGTGTGCATCCGTGGAGACACCAAAGTCTACCCAGAGACTGCCGTGGACTTGGTCCCCAAAGTCGGGGAGGTTTCATATGAAGTGGGGGTAGTGAAGAACCTGGTGCAACCCGTCATATTGGGTAATGACTTTCCCCGGTCTAAGGATCTCTGGGGGAAGGGTGATTCTGATGAACAGTGTGATGAAGCTCCTATTGAGGGTGCGCAGTCCCGAGGGGCGGAACACAATGCTAGTGGGCCATTAAAATTATGTGATAATGATGATGATCATGATAATGATGATGACCATGATAATGATGCTGATATTGATAATGATAATGATGACCATGATGATGATGATGATATTGATAATGATGATGATGCTAATCATAATAGTGATGATACTGATGATGATCATGATAGAGATGAAATTCCTTTGCAGGTGATGTTGGGAGACGAGGATGGTGGTTCTCGGGAACCGAGTGTCCCCGACTTGTCTGTGTCCTGTGACAATTTTGAGAGTGAGCAGTGGCGAGACCCCACTCTTAGGATGGCACAGGAAAATATGATTGTTCTAAATGAGGTTTCCCAGGAGCCTGGCTCTGAGGAGAGGTTTCCTCATGCTGCCATGGACAATAGCCTATTGTATAGGGACACTGAAGTCCAGGGAGAGGTCGTGAGTCAGCTCCTAGTACCTGAGCTATATAGAAGTATAGTGCTGGGGTTGTCACATAGTCACATACTTGAGGGACCAGATGGTGAAGTTAATGTTGTGGATGACATGTTAACTAAGGTTCCAGATCAAGATGTGAATGAAAATGAATTGTATAACCCTGACAGTGAGCAGGATATGAATGAAAATGAATTGTATAACCCTGACAGTGAGCAGGATGTGAATGAAAATGAAGTGTATAGCCCTGACAGTGAGCCAGATGTGGCTGAGAAAAAGGGGTCAGATAGTGATAGTGAATTATCTGAGGACCATAAAGCAACCAGTGCAAATGAGGAAGGCATGGTAGCAGAGGAGGTTGAGAGTCCTGAGAAGAAAGCTGATGCTGACCTTACAGCCAGACAGAAGATGGCATCTGAAGATGTTTTACAGTTGGCCGGTTCCCGGGCGAAGACTAAGGTGAAAGGAGGAGAGCTGAGCTTTAAAGGCAGGACTCTGAAACTGAACACAGCACAAGTGGATGCTGTTGAAGATGAGAAGTTGTCGGTGTGTGGTGTGGATCTGCATCATGCCAAGGACTCTGAAGGTGATGCTGCAGAGGTGGAAAAAGCCATGGAAGTGGTGGTCACCAAGCCAGATGCCTCATCAGAAGCTGAGGTTTCAAGTGAAGCTGTGAGGAACAAGACTGAAGATATGGGGACTGACTCTGTCCAGGAATCTGTTTCTGCCGAAGACAGCGGCGTGGACGGGTTACGGTCCGGATCAGTAGCTGGCATTGGTGAGCTCAAGCGCACTTTCAGGGAGGCTACATCGGAGCCACGTCCCAACAAATGGGAAAAGCGATGTGTCACTCCGTTGCCGCTACAGACACACGGGAGCCCAGATGGGATGCAGAACGTGGTGGAAGAGAAGAATCCGGCGGGTTCTGAGTATACAGATGCAGCTATCAAGGAGAACTGGAAAGCTGGAATAAATGGGGAATTGGAGAAAAGTGAAAAACCCCCTATACCTTCTGTGATAGTTGGTGACAAATGGTCAGTGCACCAGAGACAGGAGGTACGTGAGTTTCTGAGGAAGAGTCAGCAGAAGTGTTCGATGAAACCGTGCAGGATACCCGAGGCCCGCAGAGAGTATAGGCCTGGGAGGGTACAGGGTAGTGCGGATGCTTCAGATGAAGAGAAAACTGATGTTGGCTATGACAGTGGTGAGGATGAAGCTGATGAGGGCCATGACTGGTCCAGAGTTCACTGTCTCTGTTGGATTGTTGACCAGCCCTTCGGTCTGGATGACCAGCCCTCCGGTCTGGAGAAGAGGGAGGGGATATGTGAGACAGTGAGTGAATATGTGTTGAATGGGGTGTACATTTCACCTAGGTATAAGGGAAATGTGTGGCTTTGTAAACCTAGTGGTAGAGAAAGGTCACTACACCTCACATTCAGCACACACTTGCAGCTCAGGCCTGAAATCACTCAGGTGTTAATTAGGAGACCAGAAGTAGGTGTGTTGCAACACAGTCAGAGAGCTCATTCAGTCTGGACAAGGGGTCCAGGCACAGAAGGTGTCTCCAAGAGTGTGGGAGCTGCCTTAGCCCGGACACAGGGGGGTGTCCCGGCACAAGAAGCGTCTCTAAGAGTGTGAGCTATCTCAGTCTGGGTGCAGGAAGTACCCCGGACACAGGAGTAGTCGCAGTGCGAATCCGTGTGAATAGCGGCTGAATAGGAGTGGATCTCTATCAAGTCTGGACATGGAAGGTGCCTTCAGACACAAGGAGGAGTATCTGTGAAACTCCATACTGGTAACATATATCATATGTGTTGTTTTGGGTCAGGCTGGTAGAGACGGGACCCGGATAGACAGGGCAATCGATTTATGTGTAATTAGTGGCTAGACAAGCCTAGGTTTTCTGTTTATGCTTTGTTTTATCTGTTTGCTGTGGACTTTAATAAAGCTGGTTGCGGCCAGTTTTCACCAGAACTGCTGTCTGAATGAACTGTTTCCGGGCCATTCTGTCTACCCAGACAGCGATCTCAGAGCTATATCCCCTGAAATGTTACAATATATATATATATATATATATATATATATATATATATATATATATCTGTCACAAATTCAATGACATGTATATATATATGAGGTGTAAAATTGTTGAAAAAAATGCGTGGGCTCCCGCCCTATTTTCTCAACCAGACAGACAAAGCCAGCGAGTGGGGACAGATAATAGCCCAGAGAGGGACCATTATTTTTGCCCCCCCCCGGCTACTAACATCTGCCCCCAGATACCCCAGAAAAGACAAATCTATAATTAGATTCGCCCTTTCTGGCACTTTGCCCGTCTATTCCCATTGCCCTGTAGCGGTGGCGAATGGGTTAATAAGGGGTTAAAGCCACCTTGCTATTGAAAGGTGACCTTAAGCCAGGTTAATAATTGAGAGCTGTCAATTAGACAACTATCAATTATTAATCCTATTGCATGAAATAAAAATAAAGCACACACACTTTAATTAAAAATCATTTTAATGAAATAAAGACATGTTTTTGACCATCTTTTATTTTACTGCAAAAACCATTTCCTGTAATAAAAATAACATAAAAAAGCAAAATTATTCGTACCTATCCGATGCACAGTCAGGTCCCACGGTGTAATCCATCAGAAAGGGTTAATGTTTACTGCAGGGACCGCAGCTAATGCTGCAGCCTCACAGTAAACCCCCGAATGAATCTTCTCCTCTCCTGGCTGACAGGAGAGGAAGTGGAAAGCTTAATTGATTGCTTCCCACTTTCACTTCAGGTCAGCCAGGGACACCATCAGTGACGTCAGAAGGAATCCCGGCTGACCTGAAGTGAACTGATTAACAAAAATAGGGGATCCCCTCGAAAAAAAAATGGCATGGGGTCCCCCCCATTTTTGTTAACCAGCCTGATGAAGCAGACTACTGATGCCTGGATTTTCAGGCTGGTAAGGATCCAATATCCATGAACCTTGCAAGCCTGATAATACCAGGCCACAGCAGTCTGCTTAGCTTGGCTGGTTAACAAAAATAGGGGATCCCCTCAAAAAAAATGGCGTGGGGATCCCCCTATTTTTGTTAACCAGCCAAGTAAAATGCAGACTGCTGCGGCCTGGAATTAAAAGACTGTCAAGGCTCATGGATTTTGGCCCTCAACAGCCTAAAAATACAAGGCTACAGCAGCCCCACATTTGGCGCATCAAAAGATGTGCCAATTGTGGCACTTTACCCGGCTCTTCCCACTTGCCCTGTAGCGGTGGCAAGCGGGGTAATAAGGGGTTAATGTCACTGTTGATTGCACGGTGACAATAAGCCCGGTTAATAATAGAGAGGCGTCAATAAGACACCGATCCATTATTAATCCCAAAGTTTTTAAATGTTTAAAAAAAAGACACAGCAAGAAAAAAGTATTTTAATGAAATAAAAGAGACAACACAGTTTTCATTAATTTTATTACACGCTCATCCTGCGATGCCATCGATCTCCTGGAAAAAAAGAAAAAAAACAAACCAACAGTATACCACCTGTCCGACGCAGTCCATAGTAACGAGTGTCCCACGACGATCCAGCTCTGCTACATCGGAATGTCAGGCAGAGCCTGACATCCCTTTGCAGCACAGCTGCTTACCAGCTTCCCTGGCGGTGACGTCATCGGACTGCTTTACGGCCGCTATTACCCGGCAGCACGTGGAGTTATCGCGAGAAACTGCACGTGACCTCCAGGGAGAAGATAATGGCGGCCATCAAGCAGTCCAGGACGTGACCACCGGGGATCTTCTGCCAGGTAAGTGCCGCTGACTCCTGACAGACCCGACCGACGGACACTGACAGTGACAGGAACATTCCGATTCCGGTATCCGATATGACAAAAATATCGGAACTCGGAATCGGAATTCCGATACTGCGAATATCGGCCGATACCCGATTTTTGCAGTATCGGAATGCTCAACACTACTCACTGGCCTATAATTTCCAGGTTGTTTTTGTCTCCTTTTTGAATATTTGCACCACATTTGCTATACGCCAGTCCTGTGCTACAGACCCTGCTATTATGGAATCTTTAGAGATTAAAAATAATGGTCTATCTATGACTGTACTTAATTCCTGCAGTACTCGGGGGTGTATTTCATTCGGGCCCGGGGATTTGTCAGTTTTAGTGACTTTTAGATGCCGCCGTACTTCCTGCTGAGTTAAGCAGGTGACATTTAACCCCTTTCTGCCATCAGATGTACTATTCCGTCCATGTGACCTGGGACTTAATTCTCATGGACAGAATATTATGTCATATGCGATCAGCGGCCGGGTGTCAGCTGATTATCTCTGTGAACAAACATGATCGCAGTGTACTGGGGGCACAGGGAAGCATCGCGCAGGGAGGGGTTCCCTGCGTGCTTCCCTGAGACCCTCAGAACAGCGCAATGTGACCGCGCTGTTCTGAAGGCTTCCTCCCTGCAGGACCCCCCGGATCCAAGATGGCCACAGGGTCCTTCGGGGTCCTGCAGGGAGGCGGCTTCCTCAGTGCCTGCTGAGAGCAGACGCTGAGAAAGCCTGCAGCACTGCCTGTCAGATCGCCGATCTGACACAGTGCTGTGCACAGTGTCAGATCGGCGATCTGACCTTATACAGTGATGTAACATCCTGGGACAAAGTAAAAAAGTAAAAAATAAATATAAAAATAACACGTGTAAAAAAAAAATTCCTAAATAAAGAAAAATAAAATATTCCCCAATAAATTCATTTTTTCATGTAAATAAAAAAAACAACAATAAAAGTACACATATTTAGTATCGCCGCATCCGTAACGACCCGCTCTATAAAACTGTTCCATTAGTTAACCCCTTAAAAAAAAGGCAAAAAAATAATGAATTATCATCATACCGCCGAACAAAAAGTGGAATAACACGCAATAAAAAAGACTGATATAAAAAATCATGGTAGCACTGAAAACGTCATCTTGTCCCGCAAAAAACAAGCCACTATACAGTATCATCAGTGAAAAAATAAAAAAGTTATAGCTCACAGAATAAAGCGATGCAAAAAAAATTATTTTTATATATAATCGTTTTTATTGTTTAAAAGCACCAAAACATAAAAAAAATATAAATCAGGTATCGCTGTAATCGTACTAACCTGAAGTATAAAACTGCCTTATCAATTTTACCACATGCTGAACGGTATAAACACCCCCCCAAAAGAAATTCATGAATTGCTGTTTTTTGTTAGTTCTGCCTCCCAAAAATCGTAATAAAAAGCGATCAAAAAATGTCATGTGCCCGAAAATGGTACCAATAAAAACGTCAACTCGTCCCACAAAAAATAAGACCTCACATGACTCTGTGGGCCAAAATAAGACAAAAATTATAGCTCTCAAAATGTGATGATGCAAAAACTATTTTTTGCAATAAAAAGCGTCTTTTAGCGTGTGACAGCTGCCAAACATAAAAACCCACTATAAATAGTAAATTAAACCCCCCTTTATGACCCCCTTAGTTAGGGAAAAATAATAAAATTTAAAAAATGTATTTATTTCCATTTTCTCGTTAAGGTAAGGGTTGGGGCTAAAGTTAGGGTTACAGTTGGGGCTAAAGTTAGGGTTGGGATTAGGGTTGGGGGTGTGTTAGGGTTAGGTTTGTGGTTAGGGTTATGATTAGGGTTGAGATTAGGGTTAGGGGTGTGTTGGGGTTAGGGTTGAAGTAAGAATTGGGAGGTTTCCACTGTTTAGGCACATCAGGGGCTCTCCAAACTTGACATGGTGTCTGATCTCAATTCCAGCCAATTCGACGTTGAAAGAGTCAAACGGTGCTCCTACCCTTCTGAGCTCTGCCATACGCCCAAACCGTAGTTTACCCCCACATATGGGCTATTGGCGTACTCAGTACAAATTGCACAATAACTCTTGGAGTCCAATTTCTTCTGTTACCCTTGGAAAAATAAAAAATTGGGGGCGAAAATATCATTTTTGTGGAAATTTTTTTTTTATTTTTATGGTTCTACGTTATAAACTTCTGTGAAGCACTTGGGGGTTCAAAGTTCTCACCACACATCTAGATAAGTTCCTTTGGGGGTCTAGTTTCCAAAATGGGGTCACTTGAGGGGGGTTCCACTGTTTAGGCACATCAGGGGCTCTCCAAACGCGACAGGACACCCGCAGACCATTCCATCAAAGTCTGCATTACTAAACGTCACTACTTCTATTCCGAGCCCCGATGTGTGCCCACACAGTAGTTTTCTCCCACATATAGGGTACCAGCGTACTCAGGACAAATTGGACAACAACTTTTGCGGTCCAATTTCTCCTGTTACCCTTGGGAAAATAAAAAACTGGGGACTAAAATATCATGTTTGTGGAAAAAATATGATTTTTTATTTTCTCGCCCAGGCGTTATAAACTTCTGTGAAGCACTTTGGGGTTCAAAGTGCTCACCACACATCTAGATATTTTCCTTTGGGGGTCTCATTTCCAAAATGGGGTCACTTGTGGGGGGTTTCCACTGTTTAGGCACATTAGGGGCTCTCCAAATGCGGCATGACACCCGCAGACCATTCCATCAAAGTCTGCATTACTAAACGTCACTTCTATTCCGAGCCCCGACGTGTGCCAACACAGTAGTTTTCACCCACATATAGGGTATTAGTGTACTCAGGACAAATTGGACAACAACTTTTGGGGTCCAATTTCTCCCGTTACCCTTGGGAAAATAAAAAATTGGTGACTAAAAGATCATTTTTGGGTGAAAAAAATAGGATTTTTTATTTTCATGCCCGGGCACTATAAACTTGTGTGAAGAACTTTGGGGTTCAAAGTGCTCACCACAGATCTAGATAAGTTCCTCAGAGGGTCTATTTTCCAAAATGGGGTCACTTGTGGGGGGTTTACACTGCTTAGGCACATCCGGGGCTCTGCAAACGGAACATGACACCCATCAAAGTCTGCATTCCAAAATGTCATTACTTCCTTTCCGAGCCCTGCCGTGCGCCCAAATAGTATTCCCCCCACATATAAGGTATCAGCTTACTCAGGACAAATTCGACAACTTTTGAGGTCCAATTTCCTTGGGAAAAATCAAAAATTGGAAAATTGGGGACTAAAAAAATCATTTTTGTGGAAATTTTTTTTTCTTTTTTTCACACCCAGGCATTATAAACTTTAGTAAAACACTTGGGGGTTGATAGTGCTCACATAAGATCTAGATAAGTTCCTTAGGGGGTCTAGTTTCTAAAATGATGTCACTTGTGGGGGTTTCCACTGTTTAGGCACATCAGGTGCTCTCCAAACGCGACATGGCATACAGCCAATTCTGCGTTGAAAAAGTCAAACTGCGCTCCTTCCCTTCCAAGCTCTGCCATGCACCCAAACAGTGGTTTACCCCCACACATTGGGTATCAGTGTCCTCAGGACAAATTGCGCAATAACTTTTGAGGTGTTGTTACCCTTGGGAAAATAAAAATTGGGGTGAAAAGATAATTTTTGTGGAAAAAATAAGATTTTTTAATTTTACGGCTCTACTTTATAAACTTGTGTGAAGCACTTGGGGGTTCAAACTGCTCACCACAGATCTAGATAAGTTCCTTAGGGGATCTAGTTTCTAAAATGGGGTCACTTGTGGGGGTTCCCACTGTTTAGGCACATCAGGGGCTATGCAAATGCGACATGGTGTCCAATCTCGATTCCAGCCAATTTTGGTTTGAAAAAGTCAAATGGCGCTCCTTCCCTTCTGAGCTCTGCAGTGCGCCCAAACAGTAGTTCCCCCCACATATGGGGTATTAACGTATCAGCTGTGCCACCCCATTGCGTTGCAGGAGCATTGCTGTGGAGATGGCAAGCGTTGACGTACGTCCTCCTTCCCATCGTCCACAACGTGCTCCGGTGTGCTCTGACATCCGGGCGGCGCATCACGCCGAGCTTCGCGCCTATTCGCGGATGATTCCTATCCTTTCCGTATATATATCCCCTGCCCATCACCATATAACCACGCCTCCTGACGAAGCCGAGTGCGGTGAAACGCGCATCGGGGCTTTTTTGCACGTCTTCCCAGCACTTTTGCATGCGTTCTTTAACCATGTCATAAGGTAATATTGGTATTTGATTTATTGTTACCTTTCTTTATGAACCTGCCATGTTTTTACATTTTCTGTCAGGTAGTGGTTTTATGTTATTACTTAGTGCCGCTGTGTATTGACTTATTTACATAACCATGCTGGGAGATGTTTGTTTCTCTTATGCTGCTGCTTGTCTAGCATGCAGCATTTATTCATTTTAGTTAACATCTTGTCTGCTTCCTTATGCCTTGACTATTTATAAAACTTTTTTTGCTATAATAAATTTGATAAATTTTGCAATTACCCCTTTTTCTTGTGGTTATATTTATTACCATATTATTTGAATTTAATTCATTTAATTTTTTAGGGACTTTATATTCAGTTCCCTATCTTTTCTTCTTCTCTGTTTTGGTTTTAGTAACTAGTAGTTGTTCTCATCTTCATTCTTAGGCCGGTGTCACACTTGCGTGTGTGATGCGAGAAACTTGCACGAGTCTCTCGCATCAACACCCGGCACTGCTGCTGGTACTCGTACTGGAGTGTGCAGCTGTATAGAAATTTATTTGTGCAAAAAACACTCCAAGTGCAAATATATGCTCATAATGTAGACAGATAATTTTTTCAACGTTTCGGCTATTAAGCCTTTTTCAAGAAAATGATCTGTTTCTGTAGAAAATACAAGAATAACAAAAAAATGACAATAAACAAAATGAAAGAGCAAATAAAGAGAAAATAACATTCCAACAGGAAAAATGTATGTACAAATGACTCTCAAGTCTTAAGACTAAGTTTATATAACTATCACACAAAAGAAAGAAAAATTTTTTTTTTCTCCAAGTCAATACAAAGGAAAGACTCAAGCATGCCAAGAAAAGTCCTAATATACCAATCAATCCTATAATGAAAAAATTCAGCACATAAAAGAGTTTTGTTTATCAGGACTCCGTCAAGAATTTACAGAAGGTGACAATATATGGTGCAAAGGACATAAGCTATGTCAGTGTATAATTTTATACATATATAGAATATACGTGTTAAAAAGAACATAATAAATGTCAATGAGTAAAGTTGAATTATATATATATATATATATATATATATATATATATATATACAGTACAGACCAAAAGTTTGGACACACCTTCTCATTCAAAGATTCTTCTGTATTTTCTGTAAAATTGTAGAATCACACTGAAGGCATCAAAACTATGAATTAACACATGTGGAATTATACATTACACTTTACAAAAAAGTGTGAAACAACTGAAAATATGTCTTATATTCTAGGTTCTTCAAAGTAGCCACCTTTTGCTTTGATTACTGCTTTTCACGCAGAAAAGGTGAACGGATGGACTCTACATGCCTGGTTCCCACCGTGAAGCATAGAGGAGGTGGTGTGATGGTGTGGGGGTGCTTTGCTGGTGACACTGTTGGGGATTATTCAAAATTGAAGCGGTGAGCGGTCCAGCTCACCCCAAACCATCTCGATTGGGTTCAGGTCTGGTGACTGTGGAGGCCAGGTCATCTGGCGTAGCACCCCAACACTCTCCTTCTTGGTCAAATAGCCCTTACACAGCCTGGAGGTGTGTTTGGGGTCATTGTCCTGTTGAAAAATAAATGATGGTCCAACTAAATGCAAACCCGATGGAATAGCATGCTGCTGCAAGATGCTGTGGAAGCCATGCTGGTTCAGTATGCCTTCAATTTTGAATAAATCCCCAACAGTGTCACCAGCAAAGCACCCCCACATCATCACACCTCCTCCTCCATGCTTCACGGTGAGAACCAGGCATGTAGAATCCATCCGTTCACCTTTTCTGCGTGCAAAGCAGTAATCAAAGCAAAAGGTGGCTACTTTGAAGAACCTAGAATATAAGACATATTTTCAGTTGTTTCACACTTTTTTGTAAAGTGTAATGTATAATTCCATATGTGTTAATTCATAGTTTTGATGCCTTCAGTGTGATTCTACAATTTTCATAGTCATGAAAATACAGAAAAATCATTGAATGAGGTGTGTCCAAACTTTTGGTCTGTACTGTATATAGATATATATATATATGTACATATACGGACCAGATATATAGAGTATATATGTGGTAAAAGAACCTGAGGGAATTCCTTCCTTTTAGATTACATATGGAAGAAGACAATATATAACAAGGATATATACATTACTTGTTGCATGTATTTGAGCTTGTTCTAATAAGAGAAGACGTGCAAACACCCTGAAAAAAGAAAGAGAAGAATGGTCTGTAGTACCAGCGCTATACTGCTCAAAGACCATAACGCCCTGTGTTTTTTACCTTCAGAGAAATAAACCGGGAGAGACAGGCAAGTCCAGGTAAGTGTCCTGTTCGTGAAGAAACGTCCGGTATGGTGGGTGAGCGTCTGTGAAGTGCGGGCAGGATAGCGTGCTGTGAGAGTTTTATATGCGTCCGGGCTCACATAACAAATACTTCCAGGTGTATGCCAGAAAGGGTAACGACTAGTGTTGAGCGATACGATACTGCAAATATCGGGTATCGGCCGATATTGGCTGTATCGGAATTCCGATCCCGAGTTCCGATATTTTCGTCAGATCGGATACCGGAATCGGAATTGTCACTGTCACTGTCAGTGTCCGTCGGTCGGGTCTGTCAGGAGTCAGCGGCACTTACCTGGCAGAAGATCTCCGGCGGTCACATCCCGGACTGCTTCATGGCCGCCATCCTCCTCTCCCCGGCGGTCACATGCAGTATCTCGCGATTACTGCAGTGACTGCTGGGTAATCGCGGCCGTAAAGCAGTCAGTCCGATGACGTCACCGCCGGGGAAGCTGGTAAGCAGCTGTGCTGCGTCGGGATGTCAGGCTCTGCCTGTCATTCCGATGTAGCAGAGCTGGATCGTCGTGGGACAATCGTTACTATGGACTGCGTCGGACAGGTGGTATACTGTTGGTTTGTTTTTTTTCTTTTTTACAGGAGATCGATGGCGTCGCAGGAATGAGAGAGTAATAAAAAAAATGAAAACTGTGTTGTCTCTTTTATTTCATTAAAATACTTTTTTCTTGCTGTGTTTTTTTTTTAAACATTTAATAACTTTGGGATTAATAATGGATCGGTGTCTTATTGACGCCTCTCCATTATTAGCCGGGCTTATTGTCACCGTGCAATCAACGGTGACATTAACCCCTTATTACCCCGCTTGCCACCGCTACAGGGCAAGTGGGAAGAGCCGGGTAAAGTGCCACAATTGGCACATCTTTTGATGCGCCAAATGTGGGGCTGCTGTAGCCTGGTATTATCAGGCTGTTGAGGGCCAAAATCCATGGGCCTTGACAGTCTTTTAATACCAGGCCGCAGCAGTCTGCATTTTACTTGGCTGGTTAACAAAAATAGGGGGGATCCCCACGCCGTTTTTTTTTCGAGGGGATCCCCTATTTTTGTTAACCAGCCAAGCTAAGCAGACTGCTGTGGCCTGGTATTATCAGGCTTGCAAGGTCCATGGATATTGGATCCTTACCAGCCTGAAAAACCAGGCCTCAGCGGTCTGCTTCATCTGGCTGGTTAACAAAAATAGAGGGGACCCCACGCTAATTTTTTTCGAGGGGATCCCCTATTTTTGTTAATCAGCCAAGATCTGCAGACTGCTGTGGCCTGGTATTATCAGGCTGGCAAGGTCCATGGATCTTGGCTCCTTAACAGCCTGAAAATCCAGGCCTCAGCGGTCTGCTTCATCTGGCTGGTTAACAAAAATAGGGGGACCCCACGCCATTTTTTTTTCGAAGGGAACCCCTATTTTTGTTAATCAGTTCCCTCTGACGTCACTGATGGTGTCCCTGGCTGACCTGAAGTGAAAGTGGAAAGCAATCAATTAAGCTTTCCACTTCCTCTCCTGTCAGCCAGGAGAGGAACTCATTCATTTGGGGGTTTACTGTGAGGCTGCAGCATTAGCTGCGGTCCCTGCAGTAAACATTAACCCTTTCTGAAGGATTACACCGTGGGACCTGACTGTGCATCGGATTGGTAAGAATAATTTTGCTTTATTATTTTATTTTTATTACAGGAAATGGTTTTAGCAGGTAAATAAAATATGGTCAAAAACTGTGTGATTATTTCATTAAACTTCTTTTTTATTAAAGTGTGTGTGTTTGATTTTCTTTCATACAATAGGATTAATAATTGATAGTTGTCTAATTGACAGCTCTCAATTATTAACCTGGCTTAAAGTGACCTTTCAATTGCAAGGTCATTTTAACCCCTTATTAACCCATTCGCCACCGCTACAGGGCAATGGGAATAGACGGGCAAAGTGCCAGAAAGGGCAAATCTAATTAGAGATTTGCCCTTTCTGGGGTGTCTGGGGGCAGATGTTAGTAGCCGGGGGGGGGCCAAAAATAATGGTCCCTCTCTGGGCTATTATTATCTGCCCCCACTCACTGGCTTTGTCTGTCTGGTTGCGAAAATAGGGCGGGAGCCCACGCATTTTTTTTCAGCAATTTTACACCTCATATATATATATATACATGTCATTGAGTTTGTGACACATATATATATATATATTTATAGTTCATACACTTCTACATAGTATAATAGCCGCTAATTCAATTGCCAGCTTTTGTGAAAATGCAGAACCCGACATGAAATGACACTTGGTGTACATAGGGTTAACCATGTCTTTTCATGTCCTTTGCTATCTGATTTTCACAAACAATTAAATCAGTCTATGTGTGCAAAATTTCACACCTGTAGGGGTTAATTAAAGGTGTAAATTCGTAGCAAAAAAGTCCGTTTTTTTTACAACGAATTTACACCTTTAATTAACCCCTACAGGTGTGAAATTTTGCACACATAGACTGATTTAATTGTTTGTGAAAATCAGATAGCAAAGGACATGAAAAGACATGGTTAACCCTATGTACACCAAGTGTCATTTCATGTCGGGTGCTTCTGTCTTTTCACTGAAGCCGGCTTTACCCGGCAATTGAATCAGAGGATATTTTACTATGTAGAAGTGTATAAACTATACATATATGTATATATATATGTCACAATGACATGTATATATATATATATATATGTATTCTATGTGTGTATATTTAGTGTTTACAAGGAAAGAATGGGTTTTTTTAGTTCCCATATTTTGTTCCCATAGACTTACATGGGACTTCCGGTATCGGTATCGGTATCGCCGATATTTTAATGGTATCGGCGATACCATTCCGATTCCGATACTTAGGGATATCGGAAAGTATCGCTCAACACTAGTAACGACACAGTGTGCATGTGTAGACCGGAAAAGACCGAGTGGAGCCAAAAGGAACATGAATAGAGGGCGAAATAGTAGCGCATGCGCTGTGGATTGTTGCAATAGAAAAAACTTAATTTCTGTTCCGATATTCCCTGTATAAAGAGAAAAAGAAATACAGAGATGTGGAAAGTAAAAGTGAGGGCTTTCCAAAAAAATGTTTACCTAAAGGAGAAATAAATATACAATGAGAATGTCATAATTATGATACTGAGCTATGAGAACTCATATTCTTTATTAAGTCCTAACGGTGCAAGGGTTCGTAATGTGTGAATCCAAAATGATTCAGGTTCCTTCAAAATTTTGATCCTATCACCACCTCTTCTGGGAACTGGGACATGGTCTATGACTTGAAATTTTAATTGAGCCACATTATGATGGTGTTGTATAAAGTGTGCCGGAATAGGGAGATGTACACGTCCACATCGTATTGTGGACTTGTGTTGGGAAATACGGTCACGTATATGTTGTGTGGTCTCACCTACATAACCCAAGCCACATGGGCATTTTATAAAGTCAACAACATATGATGAGTCACACGTGAAATATCCATTTATAGGAAATTTTTGACCTGAGCGAGGGTGGGTAAAAAAACCATCTTTGCTTATATTAGAACATTGGAGGCATCCTAGGCATGGGAAAGTACCCTTACGGGGGGTTGAAAGAAAACTCTGAAACACATTTTTCTTTAGGGACCCTATATCCGCTCTAACAAGATAATTTTTAACATTTGAACTCCTTTTGTTACAAATCATTAGTTCATTATCGAACTCTGGAACATTTGGGTATGCACTGCGGAGGATACCCCAGTGTTTAAAAAGACATTTATTGATCTGATAGTTGAAAGGATGAAAAGTCCTCACGAACGGAAGTCGACTACCAGTACTAGTTCTAACGGGTCTCCTTTGTGTTTGGTCTCGTTGGTTAGATAGAGTAGAGGGATAACCCCTATTTCTAAATTTTCTGTCCATATCTTGATGCCTGAGTATGCGAGTGTCAGGATTTTACACTATCCTATCAATTCTGCAATGTTGGGATTTGGGTAGAGCACTTTTGATATGGAGTGGGTGGCAACTAGAGTATGTAAGAAGACTGTTTCTGTCAGTTGGTTTTACAAATAAATCCGTTTCAATTACTCCTCCACTCTGAACCTTAATAGTGGTGTCTAAGAAATTAATGGATTTGTCGTTATGTTGTATTGAGAAAGTCAGACCTGGTATATAGGTATTAAGATCATTATAGAAGAGGAGAAGACTTTCTACATCACCAGTCCATATGAAGAAAATATCGTCAATGAACCGTTTCCAGTATATGATATGTGAATCATAACTGGGATGTGGATAGACGTATGTGTTCTCAAAATCTCCCATATATATGTTAGCATATGGAGGTGCCATATTATATCCCATGGCTGTCCCTTTCTTCTGCAAAAAAAATTGATCTCCAAATAAAAAGACATTTTTGGTCATAATATTAACCTCTTTAATAGCCCTGGCAATATCAAAGGTGGGATTGTGAGATATAGGGATATATGTGTTAGTATCACGCAACTATGATTGAATTTCATCCATATAATAGGAACGATCCATTACCACTATTGAGCCCCCTTTATCTGCCGGTTTAATAACCAGATTGTGGTTGGATTTCAAAGACATTATAGATCTATACTCTTCAACAGTTAGATTATTTTTAATACGCATATGACCTTTATCTATATTGTTTAAAACAGATTTAATATCTCTGCGTGCTAGAGCAATATATGTTTCAACAGGGTGGTATACATGTGGTGGTTGAAAACAACTCGGGATCCTAAGACCCAGAGATCTTAATGAAAACTGAGAATCTGTCGGCATGTGAGAACCAGTCTCAATAGATGGATGATTGTGGAAATGGGCTTTAAGCCTCAATGTCCTGAAGAAACGAGATAATTCCTGATCCAGGAGGAATGTGTTAAATCGTGGAACAGGGCAAAATGTTAGTCCTTTTTGTAATAGTGACATTTCTGCAGGGGAAAGACACTGTGATGAGCAGTATAGCGCTGGTACTACAGACCTTTCTTCTCTTTCTTTTTTCAGGGTGTTTGCACGTCTTCTCTTATTAGAACAAGCTCAAATACATGCAACAAGTAATGTATATATCCTTGTTATTGTGCTTTGGAAAAAGCACTATATTGTTATTCACATTATTCTTTTTCCGTGTTCTTCTTCTCCAGATTTGCGCAATTAATACAGCCCGAACCGCTCGGTGTACAGACTCCGTTCAAACAAGGTTTTGAAGCTAGCTGCCGTGACAGGTGTGCTAAGTATTTTTGGAGTCGATCGGATTTTTTGCTTTTTAACCCTTTACGTTTGAAAAAAAAAAATCTTCCCATTGGAATGCATTGATTTTGAACTTAAATGTACGTCTCGGGCTTGGAATTTTTTAAAATCGAAAAATGATATTTTTCCTCCGACTGTTAACCCCCTGAAGACATTTTTGTAATAAAAAAATTTTGCCACCTCAAAACGTGCGTAAAAAAATGGCGTAAAAATAAATTGCCATAGGAATTAATGGCCCCATTGTAATCAATGGGCTCCCATATAAATCAATAATATAGCTGTGAGGCGTTTGCGAGCTTCCTATCCGAATACATGAGGTGTTCTGCAGAGTTCCGAGCATGTCCGAGCACCCTGATGCTCAAGGGTTAACGGAGCATGTCCGAGCATGTTCGCTCAACACTACCGGGCACCAATTCAAAGCACAATCTGTAGTTCCTTCAGGAAATACACATCTAGTTATATATTGTCTTCTTCCATATCTAATCTAAAATGAAGGAATTCCCTCAGGTTCTTTTACCACATATATACTCTATATATCTGGTCCGTATATGTACATATAATATATATATATATATATATATATATATATATAAATAATTCAACTTTACTCATTGACATTTATTATGTCCTTTTTAACACGTATATTCTATATATGTATAAAATTATACACTGACATAGCTTATGTCCTTTGCACCATATATGGTCACCTTCTGTAAATTCTTGACGGAGTCCTGATAAACAAAACTCTTTTATGTGCTGAATTTTTTCATTATAGGATTGATTGGTATATTAGGACTTTTCTTGGCATGCTTGAGTCTTTCCTTTGTATTGACTTGGAGAAAAAAAAATGTTTTCATCCTTTTGTGTGATAATTATATAGACTTAGTCTTAAGACTTGAGAGTCATTTGTACATACATTTTTCCTGTTGGAATGTTATTTTCTCTTTATTTGCTCTATCATTTTGTTTATTGTCATTTTTTTGTTATTCTTGTATTTTCTACAGAAACAGATTATTTTCTTGAAAAAGGCTTAATAGGCGAAACGTTGAAAAAGTTATCTGTCTACATTGTGAGCATATATTTGCACTTGGAGTGTTTTTTGCACAAATAAATTTGATCACAGAAGCCTTTGTGCATGATTTCTATTTCTTCATGAGTGCCGGAGTTATAAATATTATTATACTGACTTGGATTTTTCTCCTGGGCACTGAGTTCTCTATATTAGTGAGCACCCCCTATTCATCTATACATTTATTGCTTTTTGGGTACTGCTCCTAGATCTCTCATGTCTTTTAGCACCTTATCATATAACCAAGATGAGGCCTCTTCCATCATCTCACAAGTGACTACACCTGGAACCTTCTTACATACCCCTGCTGAGGAACTCAGAACTAGAGACTTTGAGAAGGATCTACAGAAGGTGACAGCATTGGAATTACACTGCATTACCCTTGCTGAATATCATCGTGTACAGCGTATTCCTAGAGGACTTAGGGTTCCTCTTAGACCAACTTTATTTCATGACAATCCTGATTTTTGTACCAAATTTGAGGCTGTTCTCAATAAATGTTCCATGGACTTAATTATCTTAACCATTGAGTTTTTGCAGAAAGAAATAACTGATTTGAAGAAAAATATTTCTACGACAGAACAACAATTATCTAGTACCTACTCTACGGAAGACTTCAGGAAACTGAAAGAAAAATTAGACAAAACCATTTCTGATCTACGAGGAAATCTAGAAACGAAAAAAAGGAACAAATTCCTACGTGATACGGAGGACTATAAGAACAATCAAGTGTACCGATGGCACAATACTGGAAATTACAGAAACCGCCGTTTTCAGAGACGAGGATACAGTCCTATGTCCACCAGCTCGGACAGCGATTTTGGCCCCAACCGTTCGTCTTCTTTTTTAGAACAACGTCAGACCCAACCTTACAGAGGAAGACGAGGTGGCGGAGGGGCAAGCGATTTCAGCACCAACATGGATCCCCACAAGATGACCACTCGCTCTCAGGTACAGAAACCACGAACATTGTGTACATTTCATCACAGTGTCTTTCCCCTGCAGAAATGTCACTATTACAAAAAGGACTAACATTATGCCCTGTTCCACGATTTAACACATTCCTCCTGGATCAGGAATTATCTCGTTTCTTCAGGACATTGAGGCTTAAAGCCCATTTCCACAATCATCCATCTATTGAGACTGGTTCTCACATGCCGACAGATTCTCAGTTTTCATTAAGATCTCTGGGTCTTAGGATCCCGAGTTGTTTTCCACCACCACATGTATACCACCCTGTTGAAACATATATTGCTCTAGCACGCAGAGATATTAAATCTGTTTTAAACCCTTACTGCCATCGGACGTACTATCCCGTCCATGGTACCTGGGCCAGTATGACCGGGGACGGGATAGTACGTCTCGTGCGATCGGACGCGCTCCCGGGGGAGCGCAGCCGATCGTGGCCGGGTGTCAGCTGATTATCACAGCTGACACCCATGACTGTGTGTCAGGAGCGGTCACGGACCGCTCCCGGCACATTAACCCCTTGCACACCGCGATCAAACATGATCGCGGTGTACTGGGGGCACAGGGGAGGATCGCGCAGGGTGGGGGCTCCCTGCGCGCCCCCCTGAGACCCTCAGAGCAGCGCGATGTGATCTCGCTGTTCTGAGGGCTTCCTCCCTCCCAGGACCCGGATCCAAGATGGCGCCGGGGTCCTGGAGGGAGGCGGCTACCTCAGTGCCTGCCAAGAGCAGGCACTGAGAAGCCTGCTGCACTGCCTGAGCGATCGCTGGTGTGACAGAGTGCTGTGCACACTGTCACACCAGCGATCTGATAAAATACAGTGATGTCCCACCCTGGGACAAAGTAAAAAAGTTAAAAAAATAAAAATAAACATGTTTTAAAAAAAAATCAAAAATAAATAAAAAAAATATATATATATTCCCCAATAAATTCATTCTTCCTGTAAATAAAAAAAACAAAGCAATAAAAGTACACATATTTGGTATCGTCGCGTCCGTAACGACCCCCCCTATAAAATTGTCCCACTAGTTAACCCCTTTAGTGAACCCCTTAAAAAAAAAAAAAAAAAACGAAAAAATCAATGCTTTATCATCATACCGCCGAACAAAAAGTGGAATAACACGCGATCAAAAAGACCGATATAAATAAACATGGTACTGCTGAAAACGTCATCTTGTCCCGCAAAAAACGAGCCATCATACAGCATCATCAGCGAAAAAATAAAAAAGTTATAGCTCGCAGAATAAAGCGATGCAAAAATAATTATTTTTTATATAAAATTGTTTTTATTCTATAAAAGCGCCAAAACATGAAAAAATGATATAAATGAGGTATCGCCATAATCATACTGACCCGAAGAATAAAACTGCTTTATCAATTTTACCACACGCGGAACAGTATAAACGCCTCCCCCAAAAGAAATTCATGAATTGCTGATTTTTGTTCATTCTAACCTCCCAAAAATCGAAATAAAAAGCGATCAAAAAACGTCACGTGCTCAAAAATGGTACCAATAAAAACGTCAACTCGTCCCGCAAAAAATAAGACCTCAGATGACTCTGTGGGCCAAAATATGCAAAAATTATAGCTCTCAAAATGTGATGATGCAAAAACTATTTTTGCAATAAAAAGCGTCTTTTAGCGTGACAGCTGCCAATCATAAAAACCCGCTATAAATAGTAAATCAAACCCCCCTTTATCACCCCCTTAGTAAGGAAGAAATAATAAAATTAAAAAAAAGTATTTATTTCCATTTTCCCATTAGGGTTAGAGTTCTTTTTAAAGTTAGGGTTAGGGTTGGCGCTAAAGTTAGGATTAGGGTTAGGGTTGGGATTAGGGGTGTGTTAGGGTTAGGTTTGTGGTTAGGGTTGGGACTAGGGTTAGGGGTGTGTTGGGGTTAGGGTTGGAGTTAGAATTGGGGGGTTTCCGCTGTTTAGGCACATCAGGGGCTCTCCAAATGTGACATGGCGTCTGATCTCAATTCCAGCCAATTCTGCGTTGAAAAAGTCAAACGGTGCTCCTTCACTTCTCAGCTCTGCCATGCGTCCAAACAGTAGTTTATCCCCACATATGGGGTATCAGCGTACTCTGGACCCCAAGAGTTATTGTGCAATTTGTCCTATTTCTTCTGTTACCCTTGGGAAAATAAAAAACTGGGGGCGAAAATATCATTTTTGTACAAAAAAAATAATTTTTTTTGTTTTTACGGCTGTACATTATAAACTTCTGTGAAGCACTTGGGGCTTCATAGCGCTCACCACACATCTAGATAAGTTCCTTGTGGGGTCTATTTTACAAAATGGGGTCACTTGTTGGGGATTTCCACTGTTTAGGCGCATCAGGGGCTCTCCAAATGCGACATGACGCCCCCAGACCATTCCATCAAAGTCTGCAATCCAAAACGTCACTACTTCCCTTCCGAGCCCCAACGTGTACCCATACAGTAGTTTTCTCCCACATATTGGATATCAGCGTACTCAGGACAAATTGGACAACAACTTTTGGGGTCCAATTTCTCCTGTTACCCTTGTAAAAATAAAATATTGGGGCAAAAAAATCATTTTTGCAAAAAAAAAAAGTATTTTTTATTTTTACGGCTGTGCGTTATAAACTTCTGTGAAGCACTTCAGGGTTCAAAGTGCTCAACACACATCTAGACAAGTTCCTTGTGGGGTCTATTTTCCAAAATGGGGTCACTTGTGGGGGGTTTCCACTGTTTAGGCGCATCAGGGGCTCTCCAAAGGCGACATGACGCCCCCAGACCATTCCATCAAAGTCTGCAATCCAAAACATCACTACTTCCCTTCCGAGCCCTGACGTGCGCCCATACAGTAGTTTTCTCCCACATATTGGGTATCAGCGTACTCAGGACAAATTGGACAACAACTTTTGGGGTCCAATTTCTCCTGTTACCCTTGTGAAAATAAAATATTGGGGGCGAAAAAATCATTTTTGTAAAAAAAAAAGGATTTTTTATTTTTACGGCTGTACGTTATAAACTTCTGTGAAGCACTTCGGGGTTCAAAGTGCTCACCACACATCTAGATAAGTTCCTTGTGGGGTCTATTTGCCAAAATGGGGTCACTTGTGGGGGTTTCCACTGTATAGGTGCATCAGGGGCTCTCCAAATGTGACATGACGCCCCCAGACCATTCCATCAAAGTCTGCAATCCAAAACGTCACTACTTCCCTTCCGAGCCCTGACGTGCGCCCATACAGTAGTTTTCTCCCACATATTGGGTATCAGCGTACTCAGGACAAATTGGACAACAACTTTTGGGTTCCAATTTCTTCTGTTACCCTTGTGAAAATAAAATATTGGGGGCGAAAAAATCATTTTTGTAAAAAAAAAAAAGATTTTTTTATTTTACGGCTGTACGTTATAAACTTTAGTGAAACACCTGGTGGTTAAAAGTTCTCAGCACACATCTAGATAAGTTCCTTGAGGGTCTAGTTTCCAAAATGGTGTCATTTATGGGGGTTTCCACTGTTTAGGCAGATCAGGAGCTCTCCAAACACGACATGGCGTCCAGCCAATTCTGCGTTGAAAAAGTCAGACGGCGCTCCTTCCCTTCCAAACTCTGCCATGCACCCAAACAGTGGTTTACCCCCACATATGGGGTATCAGCGCACTCAGGACAAATTGCACAATAACTTTTGGAGTCTTGTTACCCTTGGAAAAATAAAAATTGGGGAGAAAAGATCATTTTTGTGGAAAAAATATGATTTTTAAATTTTACGGCTCTACGTTATAAACTTGTGTGAAGCACTTGGGGGTTCAAATTGCTCACCAAAGATCTAGAAAAGTTCCTTAGGGGGTCTAGTTTCCCAAATGGGGTCATTTGTGGGGGTTTCCACTGTTTAGGCACATCAAGGGCTCTCCAAATGCAACATGGCATCCAATCTCAATTCCAGCCAATTTTGGTTGGAAAAAGTCAAATGGTGCTCCTTCGATTCCGAGCTCTGCCGTGCGCCCAAACAGTGGTTCCCCCCCACATATGGGGTATCAGTGTACTCAGGACAAATTGGACAACAACTTATGTGGTCCAATTTCTCCTGTTACCCTTGGGAAAATAAAAAATTAGTGACTAAAAGATAATTTTTGTGGGAAAAATATAGGATTTTTTATTTTCATGCCCGGGCATTATAAACTTGTGTGAAGCACTTGGGGGTTCAAAGTGCTCACCAAAGATCTAGATAAGTTCCTTAGGGGGTCTAGTTTCCAAAATGCGGTCACTTGTGGGGGGTTTCCACTGTTTAGGCTCATCTGGGGCACTGCAAACGGAACATGACCCCCATCAACGTCTGCATTCCAAAACGTTACTACTTCCTTTCCAAGCCCTGCCGTGCACCCAAACAGTTCCCTCCCCACATATGGGGTATCAGTGTACTCAGGACAAATTGGACAACAACTTATGTGGTCCAATTTCTCCTGTTACCCTTGGGAAAATAAAAAATTAGTGACTAAAAGATAATTTTTGTGGGAAAAATATAGGATTTTTTATTTTCATGCCCGGGCATTATAAGCTTTTGTGAAACACTTGGGGGTTCAAAGTGCTCACAACAGATCTAGATAAGTACCTTAGGGGGTCTAGTTTCCAAAATGGTGTCACTTGTGGGGGTTTCCACTGTTTAGGCGCATCAGGGGCTCTCCAAACACGACATGGCGTCCAATCTCAATTCCCGCCAATTTTAGTTTGAAAAAGTCAAACGGCGCTCCTTCCCTTACGAGCTCTGCCGTGTGCCCAAACAGTGGTTTTCCCCCACATATTGGGTATTGGCGTACTCAGGAGAAATTGCATAACAACCTTATCTGTCCATTTTCTCCTTTTACCCTTGTGAAAATAAAAAAAAAGTTTGTAAAAGATCATTTTTGTGGCTAAAAAGTTAAATATTCATTTTTTCCTTCCACGTTGCTTTAGTTCCTGTGAAGCACCTGAAGGGTTAATAATCTTCTTGAATGTGGTTTTGAGTACCTTGAGGGGTGCAGTTTTTAGAATGTTGTCAGTTTTGGGTATTTTCTGCTATATAGACCCCTCAAAGTGACTTCAAATGTGAGGTGGTCCCTAAAAAAAATGGCTTTGTAAATTTTGTTGTAAAAATGAGAAATCGCTGGTCAACTTTTAACCCTTATAACTTCCTAACAAAAAAAAATTTTGGTTCCAAAATTGTGCTGATGTAAAGTAGACATGTGGGAAATGTTATTTCTTAACTATTTTGTGTGATATATTTCTCTGTTTTAAGGGAATAAAAATTCAAAGTTTGAAAATTGCAAAATTTTAAAAATTTTCGCCATATTTGCGTTTTTTTCAAAAATAAACGCAAGTTATATCAAAGAAATTTTACTTCTAACGTGAGTACAATATGTCACGAGAAAACAATCTCAGAATCGCGAAGATCCGTTGAAGCGTTCCAGAGTTATAACCTCATAAAGAGACAGTGGTCAGAATTGTAAAAATTGGCCCGGTCATTAACGTGCAAACCACCCTTGGGGGTGAAGGGGTTAAACAATATAGATAAAGGTCATATGCGTATTAAAAATAATCTAACTGTTGAAGAATATAGATCTATAATGTCTTTGAAATCCAACCAAAATCTGGTTATTAAACCGGTAGATAAAGGGGGCTCAATAGTGGTAATGGATCGTTTCTATTATATGGATGAAATTCAATCACAGTTGCGTGATACTAACACATATATCCCTATATCTCACAATCCCACCTTTGATATTGCCAGGGCTATTAAAGAGGTTATCAATCATTATAAAGATATAGGCACTATTGACGATAAAATCGGTGAATTCCTATGTAATTCACATCCCGTTGTTCCTGTGTTTTATACACTCCCAAAAATCCATAAAAACCTACTTAAACCTCCGGGCAGACCAATAGTAGCCTCTACCAATTCAATTTTATCTCCATTGGCTATCATGCTAGAAAAAATCTTATCCCCTCTGGTACCAAGTATTCAATCCTTTTTGAAAGACACAACACAATTTTTGACTTCCTTAAAAACTATAGGCAATTTGCCCATAAATTCTTTGCTAGTTACTGTGGATGTCAACAGTCTATATACAAGCATTGATCATCAGGATGGCATAAATTCAGTGGTGAGGTTTCTGAGAAGCCGCACAGATTTTTCGGATACTCAGATAGACTTCTGCAGGGATATTATGACTATTATTTTGACTAAAAATGTCTTTTTATTTGGAGATCAATTTTTTTTGCAGAAGAAAGGGACAGCCATGGTATATAGTATGGCACCTCCATATGCTAACATATATATGGGAGATTTTGAGAACACATACGTCTATCCACATCCCAGTTATGATTCACATATCATATACTGGAAACGGTTCATTGACGATATTTTCTTCATATGGACTGGTGATGTAGAAAGTCTTCTCCTCTTCTATAATGATCTTAATACCTATATACCAGGTCTGACTTTCTCAATACAACATAACGACAAATCCATTAATTTCTTAGACACCACTATTAAGGTTCAGAGTGGAGGAGTAATTGAAACGGATTTATTTGTAAAACCAACTGACAGAAACAGTCTTCTTACATACTCTAGTTGCCACCCACTCCATATCAAAAGTGCTCTACCCAAATCCCAACATTGCAGAATTGATAGGATAGTGTCAAATCCTGACACTCGCATACTCAGGCATCAAGAAATGGACAGAAAATTTAGAAATAGGGGTTATCCCTCTACTCTATTTAACCAACGAGACCAAACACAAAGGAGACCCGTTAGAACTAGTACTGGTAGTCGACTTCCGTTCGTGAGGACTTTTCATCCTTTCAACTATCAGATCAATAAATGTCTTTTTAAACACTGGGGTATCCTCCGCAGTGTATACCCAAATGTTCCAGAGTTCGATAATGAACTAATGATTTGTAACAAAAGGAGTTCAAATGTTAAAAATTATCTTGTTAGAGCGGATATAGGGTCCCTAAAGAAAAATGTGTCTCAGAGTTTTCTTTCAACCCCCGTAAGGGTACTTTCCCATGCCCAGGATGCCTCCAATGTTCTAATATAAGCAAAGGTGGTTTTTTTACCCACCCTCGCTCAGGTCAAAAATTTCCTATAAATGGATATTTCACGTGTGACTCATCTATGTTGTTTACTTTATAAAATGCCCATGTGGCTTGGGTTATGTAGGTAGACCACACAACATATACGTGACCGTATTTCCCAACACAAGTCCACAATACGATGTGGACGTGTACATCTCCCTATTCCTGCACATTTTATACAACACCATCATAATGTGGCTCAATTAAAATTTCAAGTCATAGACCATGTCCCAGTTCCCAGAAGAGGTGGTGATAGGATCAACATTTTGAAGGAACGTGAATCATTTTGGATTCACACATTACAAACCCTTGCACCGCTAGGACTTAATAAAGAATATGAGTTCTAATAGCTCAGTATCATAATTATGACATTCTCATTGTATATTTATTTCTCCTTTAGGTAAACATTTTTTTTGAAAGCCCTCACTTTTACTTTCCACATCTCTGTATATATATATATAATATATATATATATATATATATATTTGTTATCATGCTAGTATTAGATATGGATATGCATATATAACCATTGTATTTTTTTCCCGTTTTTTCCCCTTTTCTACCTCCTTCCTTCTTTTTCTCTTTTTCCTCCCTCTCTTGTGCATAGTGGACGTTATCAATATGAATATTTCTTTTTCTCTTTCATACAGGGAATATCGGAACAGAAATGAATTTTTTTTCTATTGCAACAATCTACAGCGCATGCGCTACTATTTCGCCCTCTATTCATGTTCCTTTTGGCTCCACTCGGTCTTTTCCGGTCTACACATGCACACTGTGTCGTTACCCTTTCTGGCATACACCTGGAAGTATTTGTTATGTGAGCCCGGACGCATATAAAACTCTCACAGCACGCTATCCTGCCCGCACTTCACAGACGCTCACCCACCATACCGGACGTTTCTTCACGAACAGGACACTTACCTGGACTTACCTGTCTCTCCCGGTTTATTTCTCTGAAGGTAAAAAACACAGGGCGTTATGGTCTTTGAGCAGTATAGCGCTGGTACTACAGACCATTCTTCTCTTTCTTTTTTCAGGGTGTTTGCACGTCTTCTCTTATTAGAACAAGCTCAAATACATGCAACAAGTAATGTATATATCCTTGTTATATATTGTCTTCTTCCATATGTAATCTAAAAGGAAGGAATTCCCTCAGGTTCTTTTACCACATATATACTCTATATATCTGGTCCGTATATGTACATATATATATCTATATATATATATATAGATATATTATATATAATTCAACTTTACTCATTGACATTTATTATGTCCTTTTTAACACGTATATTCTATATATGTATAAAATTATACACTGACATAGCTTATGTCCTTTGCACCATATATGGTCACCTTCTGTAAATTCTTGACGGAGTCCTGATAAACAAAACTCTTTTATGTGCTGAATTTTTTCATTATAGGATTGATTGGTATATTAGGACTTTTCTTGGCATGCTTGAGTCTTTCCTTTGTATTGACTTGGAGAAAAAAAAAATTTTTCTTTCTTTTGTGTGATAATTATATAGACTTAGTCTTATGACTTGAGAGTCATTTGTACATACATTTTTCCTGTTGGAATGTTATTTTCTCTTTATTTGCTCTTTAATTTTGCTTATTGTCATTTTTTTGTTATTCTTGTATTTTGTACAGAAACAGATCATTTTCTTGAAAAAGGCTTAATAGGCGAAATGTTGAAAAAGTTATCTGTCTACATTATGAGCATATATTTGCACTTGGAGTGTTTTTTGCACAATAAATTTGATCACAGAAGCCTTTGTGCATGATTTCTATTTCTTCATGAGTGCCGGAGTTATAAATATTATTATACTGACTTGGATTTTTCTCCTGGGCACCGAGTTCTCTATATTAGTGAGCACCCCCTATTCATATATACAGCTCTATAGAAATACATGCAGCCGCTCGCTCTGGTCCGAGTGCCAGCAGCAGTGCCGGGTGTTGATGCGAGAGACTCGTGCAAGTTTCTCGCATCACACACGCAAGTGTGACACTGGCCTTACTCTCCACAGCTATTGGGTTACCTTCTTGCTCGGACGGTGTTCTCCTTATTGATTGACAGTTCAGACCAGCAGCATTATTTGAGCCACTGATCCGAAGTGTGCGTTATCTGATGCTGCAAGGATCTGTCCAACTTAAGAGCAGCACTTACAAGCTCTATAAGAGAAAGGTCACTGCTGCTATCTGTAAGTGGTGGGTGGTAATTTAGGAAATAAGCCATAAATAAAATTAAATTAATAAAAATTAAAATACAAAATTCCATTCTTGGTAATTATTTTTTTGTTTCTTGTTTTTACTACAACTTTGCAATTTTAACCATTTATGATGTTGAGAAAACCTCTGTAATACTAGAACCTGTTACTTCAGTGTGAGTATGTGGCCTTATATTTATCCACACTTAAAGGGGTGGACAAAGTTATCACCTTTCTACAGAACAGGTGATAACTTGCTGATTGCTAGGGGTCCCAATACTGCAACCCCATTGATCTCAAGAATGGCGCTCTATAATTCCCCATCTGAATTGAGCAATAGTTGAGTTTGCACTCCATCTCTATGTTCATTGCTTATTGTACTGCAAGTAGCTGAGTGCGATGCTTGTCTTATCTCCAGCAGCCCTATGGACAAGGACAAGAGCATTGGTGCTGAGCGCCACTATTTGCACACGACATGACACAGCTCTCTTCTCAAGAACCAAGTGGTGAGCCACCGTTCGATCAGCAACTTATTAGACACAAGCGAATATGTTCGGGTCCCTGCTTATTTGGCAAGCTATAGCGCTTACCGAGTAAGCTACAGCGGGAACCCGGATACATGGAGTGTGCCGGCTGATCAGCTGTTCGGCGCCGCAGCTGCATGTGTTGCGGCTGTGTCACTGTCACAACACATGCATGAAGAACCCAACAAACATGCCATCCATGCATGTGTTGTGACTGTCACACAGCCGCGACACATGCAGCTGCGGAGCCGAACAGCTAATAAAAAAGTTATGGCTCTGGGAAGACAGGGAGCAAAAACAGAAATTCAAAATCTGAAATAACCCTGGTCATTAAGGGGTTAATGATCATTAGTCTGTTGAAATGTGTGATGTGTGCAAAGGACTGGCACATGGCTTATTCCTTTCAAGGAATACTTCCTACCAGGGGGCACTCATTACAGGTGGAAGTAAGGCGATTCCAGCTGCCAAATAGGAAAGGGTTCTTTACAGTTAGAGCAGTCAGACTGTGGAATGCCGACAACAAGAGATAGTAATGGCAGACACTATAACAGCTTTTAAAAAGGGGCTTAACGATTTCCTCAATACACATAACATTGCGGGTTATAGATAATTTAGTGACAAAATGAACAATTGGTGGAGAAAGTTTGAACTTGATGGGCCTAGGTCTTTTTTTCAACCTGTGTAACTATGAAAAGTTATCTCTGCAGAACAGAAACTACGAGTCTAATCAGGGGTGGACACAGACAGCCCCTCTCTTTTAAGGTGGCAAAGTTACAGATTATATATTCTGTGTATGTATATATATTGGTAAACATACTACCCATGCCCATTTTCCTTAAACAAGGAATGGGCAACACTTCACATAATGATTGAACATACTAATCCTATAGGCTCTGCACTTTATCCAGATTAAGCAGTGTTTACAAAAATTTATAAAACAATATCTTTATTTTTAACAACTCTTAAAATACATATAAATGCAGATGAAAAAGGTGCCTCAAACCAATCACATGTACAAAGAGGTCAGCTAGAGCAAGACACATATATGCACAGGGAAATATCTATGTGAGATAAAATACATGAGTTGTCGGTTGCCTCAAAGCAATTACTGACATGCAGCCATAGGCTGGTGTGATAATCCAATGACACACAGCTGCTGTCCTGTATTTGCACAAATGCATCCATATTTATATGGGAAGACTGATCCACATTACCATCTGTCCAAACCATGGAATCTAAGTCTGTATTGTGGATTCAGCATACACAGATGAACCTGCTGTGTCAAAGTGCACGTGCGTAGGAAGATGCAGTATCTGTGCTATGCAATGAGAAAGGACTTAAGCAATACCGGAGCGCCATTACTGCATGTTAAACCACATCACAAAGTGGCATCAGTATATCACAAATGTTTACAATTGCAGAAAAAGTCTAACACCCCATGCCATACACATATTACCTGGGTCTGCGCCGCTCAAAGAATACACTTCCAAGTGACACGCTGAACCTCCTGGATAGATGTTAATGTGCAGGGCAGCTGACGGCGACATATTGATGGTGATTTTTTTTCCTTTAAAACACAGGAAGATAATAGGAACTAACCAATAAGAGAAAGTGCGCAGGTTCTGCAATTTTGATTAAGTGACATGCTTTTTTTCAAATACACACATTAGTATATTCATTACGCAAACTAGGGGGCTGGTTAGTGAGGGATCAGTGACCTGTCAGTAATCTGCATTATGAATATCTAATCAGAACACCACATATCCCAACCCCGACTTAGGACATTAGTATATCATTAACACAAAACAGAAAATAAGGATAAAGAAACAGCAACAAGACGGATTTAATCAACGAAGGTATCATTTTATTCAGTATAACAGCGCTGACCTGACACTGTCTGTAGTTACTATGCACAATTCTGCTGACAGCTTCCCTTTAAGTTGCATTCACATGGGCAATGGCTTTGCTACCTAGCCTCCCCCACTCTGCCCAAAGCCGAGGGCTGGGCACCATCTACCAACACACAGAGTCTACTGGGCTTTAAGTTGACCTGAGCATGAGGTTCATGCTTGATGACATGAGGATGACCTACTACCTCCAAGAATCTGCCCTTATTTTTGGGAACAGATTTTTGTCGGTGACTATTTTGGGAAGTCAGAAAAGTTTCTGCCACTTTGATACCCAGCATGTTGGCTCTTAACCGACTCAACAAGCAAGGGGTTTTGAGAGGGTCCCTATCCTTCAAGAGTTTCAGTAGGTTGCCATAATATATAGGAAAGGCCTTTCTTTTCCCTAGTCAGTGTACTTTATATTTGACCTCTCTCACCTTTTCCACCACCCTACAGGGCCCCTGCCACTGGGTAAGGAACTTGTGCTCCCCTTTGGGCACTAACACAAATAACCAATCCCTCGACAAGTCCCTGAGCTGGGCAGTCCTGGAACTCCTCCAGGTCAGAGACATTGGCTTTAGTGGATGCTTGTTCTTCCTCATTTCTAGCCAGTACAGTTAATGGAAATGTATTTACAGTATTACAGTAGTGTTCGAAATAACAGCAGTCCAATATGACTAACCAGATTAATCACTGTTTTTGGTATAAATTATATTACCACATGTCAAACAATTTACCAGTTGGTGCAGTAGATTCTAAGAAAACCAACAGACTCAGCAGACATCACCTGCATGTTTTTGAGTCTGTGTATTAGAATAATTAATTGAAAGTGGATGTGTTCATAAAAATAACGGTGTGGAGTTCAAGTGGATCCGTCCTGTGCAGTCTCTTCTCAGAGACAGATTCTGGTCTGTCTCTACAACTCCAATACACATCCAGTCTGGTCAGCTTCCTTGAGCTGGCTGACTAAGGAGAACAGCTAGCCTTGTTATATTCAGGGCTAGACATACAATCTAATCAGAATGTGTAGAGCTAGGATTTAACTCTAGCTTACCTGTCATTACTACAATATATTAAAGTTTCCACTCTTATTTTGCACAGTGCCCCTCTTTTCATGTAAATTACTGTCCCTTACATTACGTAGTGCTGTCTTTTATATAAAGCACCATTCCTTATAAGTAGTTTATCTTGTTATTTCAAGAACCCTGTTTATTTCATAGCATTCTCTCTTGCTAGATATACTGTAAATGAAATGACTGAGGATGGAGTATGGTAAAGCTTCTTTTCTAATGGAGGCGGCTAATGGACTGGTCTGGTCAGATGCTGCTCCATCAGTAGTCATTTTATTTTATACCTAACAAGAGAGGATGCTGTAAATAACAAAAATAACGAGAATATGCTATTTAAGGGACGGTGCCAGATATCACAAGACATGATACTATGTAATAATGGGATGGTGCTGTGCATATCAACAGAGAACGCTATATAATAGACAGCACCATACATAGAGGGGATGCTATGTAATAAGGGACAATATTATATATGATAAAAGAGAAAATTATAATATAAAAAAGCGCAATATTCAGTATAGAGAAAACTAACGGGTGTTTCCAGCACATCCATCCAGTTTGAATAAAAGTTTCTTTATTGGAACAGTTTAAAATTAATTATTAAAAGTGAGTGTGGCACTCTCAACCTGACGTGTTTCTGGCGCACCTCGGCACCCTTAGCTACGACTATGGGGGCGTCGTGGTGCGCCAGAAACGTGTCAGATTGAGAGTAGAGATGAACAAATATATTTAGGAAACAATCGCCGAATCCAAATTTGCCATATTTGTACCATATTCATGCCGAATTTATGTTTGCCGATCGTTTCCGAACATATTCGCTCATTTGTACTCCCATTGACTCCAATGCCGTTCGGCTGTGCTCAGCGAATATTGCAGATACGGCGATTGTAATCTGAACCAAATATTGAAATATTCGCTCATCTCTAATTGAGAGTGCCTCTCTCACTTTTAACAATGAATTTTAAACTGTTCCAATAAAGAAACTTTTATTCAAACTGGATGGACGTGCTGGAAATACTCCTTCGTTTTCTTGACTTCAGCTGAGATCACCAGCCGGTAGAGCACCCACCAGCTACATTTGTTTGCAACAATTTTGATATATTTTGTTGCGTGCCAAGCTCTGATCTGATCCTTCCCCCCCTCCTCTCCGTTCCATATAATTTTACATACAGTGTAAGAAGAATTCCAAAACAAGAGGAAAAGGTGAGTCCAAAAAATTCAATAAAAATTACAAACTCTTATATCAATGCATTAAAAGCAGATAGTTTTTACCTTGAGAAAGACACTGGTGTGGGAAAAAAACAAAACAAACCTAGCTTATAACCTCGGGATCTAATCCTTTCCGTTAACACAGCCCACACATGTGATAACCTCCCCTTTGCCCAATATCTTCCACAGACGCCATCAGTCTTTGGGCAGCACATAGGCAGATGGATAGTTCGGCTCTCGCAACGTCATCAGGACATTACTATTTATCTGCTCACACCAATTCAAGAGTTATCACCCTCAATGCATCCCTTCCCTTTGAACTGGAGCAGAAATTGCTTGGGAGAGAAGCATTGTACTAAGTTAAATTTGGAACCATTAGCCCATATTCAATTGATGTGGTTTTTGCCATGATGTACAGGTGGAGGGGGCCTTTGCAGGGCAGCTAATGAGAGCAATTTGACCTATTGTGCTGAGCCCAAGGCTCCAGGTGGCCCATGGCCAGAATGACGTCACCATTAGCGGTATGCCAGGCAGCGAGCGATCCTGCAGCTCCACTGCCTACAGTAAAAAACGGCAGCAGAACCACAGGAATTCATCATCATCCTGCAAAGCACTTTTTCTGTGACGCAGATGCACAACGTGACGACGTTAACATGCAGCCCACGCCTGCGTCATTTAGAAAGTTCCCGGCAAGAAGAAAAGTGATGCTGTGGGAGGAGTATACGGAGAGGAGAGTGATTTATTTATGTTTTATGATACGTTGAGGAAGGCACAGTAAGGGGGATGGGATGGCAGTAAAGTAGAGCATGGCATCAGGGACTTTTAATGAACAATGAGTGTTTGGAATACATTAAAAATGGATTTATAATGAATTGGATGGTGGGTGATGATGCCAAGTCTCTGACAGCATCCTCTCCCCCTTCATTATAAGGTTCTGATAGCATCTTCTCCCAACCCCAATTCATTAGGAAGCTAATGAATGGGGGAGGGGCGTTATACAGGGATTTATAATGTATTGGGAGTGAGAGATTACGCTACCATGGACCTATAATAGGGAGGATGTGAAGTACCTGATTGCATCGTCCTCCATTTCCCAA
Organism: Oophaga sylvatica; assembly: GCA_033576555.1. Classification (NCBI taxonomy): domain Eukaryota; kingdom Metazoa; phylum Chordata; class Amphibia; order Anura; family Dendrobatidae; genus Oophaga; species Oophaga sylvatica. Next base: position 114,323,685 of record JARQOD010000006.1, read on the forward strand.
TTCATTTTTGAAAGTTAAATTTTACTCAGTTAAAAAAAGGTTGCTCTCAGTGGGAAAAACAAAGTAATAATCTTGTAGTTAGCCATTATATTGGCCATTAAAGAATAAAATAAATGATGTTACAAAGCAAACTTTCGAGACTTCTTAGGACTCTATCATGCTTGAGGAAGAAATCTTAGAAGTCCCAAAACCTAGCTACAAGATTATGATTTTGTTTTTCCTCTGAGAGCAATCCAATTCTTTATAAGACACTTCCCCTCCCTCAAATTCATTATGATGCTATCAGGGACTAAAGGCCCCATTACACGCTACGATATCGTGAACGATATCGTTGCAACGTCACCGGTTTGGTGACGTTGCAGCGATGTCGAAACGACATTGTTGCATGTGACATGTAGTAACGATCAACGATCAGTCGGATGATCGTTAATCGTTGCAGAATGTACTGGACCATAAATCTATCGTTGGTCTCCCGCTGGGCAGCACACATCGCTGCGTGTGACAGCGGGAGACCAACGATCAGCGAGCTCCCAGCGCCGAACAGCAGACGCTGAGTGCTGGTGAGTCTGCCTATGTGACAGCTCACCAGCAATCAGCTAACGATGTCCCAGAGATCCCATCCACATCGGATCGTTGGTGGGATCACTGGGACATTGAAGCGTGTAACGGACCCTTATACCAAAGGTACCGGGGGTAAAATATACAGGAACTTATAATGAATTGTGGGGGAAGGACACAGAACAAGGACAGGATTAGCAGTTCCATTTACTTATCCATGAAAATCACTGATCCCAGAATTTCTGCGAGACTCAGAGCATGTCCTTTTCTGGTTTTGATGATAAGAATAGGACATACTCAAAGAGTATGTGTGGTCCAAGAAAAAAAAATTGAGCAGCACACTGATATCACACAGATACAGGAATGTAGCCTTATTATGTATAGCATAATCCCTTAGTACATAGTGTACTTTCTTCTTTCGCTCTTTAATGCCAGATTACCATGTAGAAAACACATTTTTTTTCTGTGCCACTCCATTAGAAAATTCAAAAACAAGAGTAAAAAATAGAATTAGTCTTACTGGTAATTCGCTTTCTAGGAACCTTCCACGACAGCCACTTCGGAGGTTGCTTTCCCCGCCCTAATAGGGGACAGAAACACAAAGAGGTTAAAAAACCCTCCCCTTCCTGCAACCACCAGTGTTTTCCTGGACACACTAGCATGTATAGTTACCACGAAAGTGCAGGAATCATCCAATAAGAACATCAGATAGGGAGGGAAATTAGTGCTGTCGTGGAAGGTTCCCAGAAACCGAATTACCGGTAAGACTAATTCTATTTTCTCCAGTCACCTTCCACGACAGCCACTTCGGAGTAGTACCAAAGCTGATTTCTCTAGGGAGGGATCACGGCCTGCAGAACTCATCTGCTAAATGTTAAATCCCTATTGAAATTCAGCCTGTAATGTCTGGTGAACGTGTAGCCAGACAACCAGGTGGTGGCTCTGCATATCTGTTCTGAAGAAGCATTCCCCCTCTCTGCCCATGATGTTGCCATCGCACGGGTAGAATGTGCTCAGTAGCTGTGGCCATTCGGAAGTAGCAGTAAATCGACTGTGATTCTCGCATGGGTCTTTCGCCTTCTGCCTTATCTGTCCTGAGAACTGGATGAAATCCTGATCAATTCGCAGCTAAGTCTGCAATACACAATCCCGCTAGCGATCCGTTAGCGTGCTACTATATCCTAGCGGATGTTCTATATCGCTAGTGTCCTTATTCGATGTCGTTAGGACGCTATCGCGTACGATCTCCTAACGACTTAGCGGACAAGTACCGCTAAATCCTAAAAAGGTCCACACTACGATAATATTACCCACGGCGCCAGCGACGAAAATTAGGTCCGAACATCCACGACAGCGAGATCACGAGAGCCGTCGCTGCAAACCCGCCACACACACGCTAAACGATCGCTAAATAGTGACGTTTTAGCGATCCCGTAGCGATTGTTATGTGCTTCCCTTAGTTGTTGAAGGTAAAACAGGACACCTGCAAACGTGAGGTGTGGAGCTCTCTCAGGGTGAAGGGTTGGCAGAATGAGGTAGCACGATGTCCTGATCCCTATGGCAGTTTGAAACCACCTTGGGTTGAAAAGAGTGGTCTAATCTCAGGATAATACTATCTTGAGTGAGTGTCAGGTAAGGTTGTTGTATCGACAGGGGGCCTGCAATTCTCCTATTCGTCTAGCAGTAGTGATTGCGACTAAGAAGACGGTTTTAAGGGTTAAGTTCTTTATGGTCATAGCGTCTAAGGGCTCAAATGGATCATGGGTTAGGCTGTTCAGCACAATGTTGAGATCCCAAGGAGGCACCTGACTTCGGAGTTTAGGGCTGATCCTGGCTGCTGACACCATAAAGTGCTTGATCCAGCAGTGGCTGGCCAAGTCAAGATCAAAAAAGGGGCTAAGAGCCGATACTTGCACTTTTAGTGTGCTAGGAGTAAGGCCCATTTCTAGACCTTTCTGTAAAAAGTCTAAGACCTGTGCTATATTGGGATGGAAGGGTCAGGGTTTTTGGGGAGCACCAGGACGAAAATCTTTTCCAGACCTAAGTGTAGATGGCAATTGTTACCGGCTTTCTGCTTTTCTGGAGGGTCTGGATTACCTTATCCGAGAGTCCTTTGGCTCTCAGAATTTCGGCCTCAGTAACCATGCTGCCAGATTCAGTTTGTGTAGGTCCGGGTATAGTAGAGGACCTTGATGAAGGAGGTCGACTTTTTGAGGTAGAAGCCAGGGGCCTTCCTGAGCCATGTCAAGTATGGCGCCGTACCAGCTCCTCCCGGGTCATAGAGGGGCGATTAGGATTGTTGGAACTCGGTCTATCCGGATTTTTTGTAATGTCTTTGCCAGAATGGGTATGGCTGGAAAGGCATATGCGAGGTTGTAATTCCACAGTTGCATGAAAGCATCTATTCCCTGTGCCCCATCTCTGTGGTACAGAGAGAAGAATGTCTCCACTTTCGCATTTTGCCTATTGGCAAATAGGTCCACCTCTAGAGTCTTGAGGTTAGGGACAAGAACACTTCTTGGTCCAGACACCACTCTCCTGGATGGATGTCTTTCCGGCTGAGAAAGTCTGCATGGGTATTGTCGGACCCTCTCAGATGTACCGCTGTGAGTGATAGAAGGTTTTTCTCTGCCCAGGAAAAAACCCTGGCTGCTATTGTTTTCAAAGCGGCGTGCTTCGTGCTTCCCTGGTGACGGAGGTAGGCCACTGTGGTCATGTTGTTCGAGTAGACACAGACATTGTGAGTTTGGGTCAGTGATGGTGACGCTTTTAGGGCCTCTTCTACAGCCTTTAGTTCTCTCAAGTTTGAGGAGCTGGTGCTGATGCTTGATGGCCATCGTCCCTGGAAGTAGATCCTCTACTACAGCACCCCACCCTCGTTGGCTGGCATCTGAGTGGAGTGTTTTCAGGGGAAGCTGATCCCAGCTGACCCCCTTTTGAAGGTTTCGGAAGTTTAACCACCATCTCAGGGCCGATTTTACATGACCGGGGAGAGGAATCCTCTGGGTCAATGGAATCTGTCGTCTTCTGGAATGTAGAAGTACGTGAGTCTGTAGGATTCGTGCATGAGCTTGCGCCCAGGAAACCACCTGTATACATGTGGTTAGAGATCCTAGAGCAGACATCGATTCTCTCAGGGTTGGCGCCCGCTGGTCCCTGAACCTGGTTATTCTGCGGACAAGGTCGACCTGACGGTCCTTTGGTAGAAAGGATGTCCTTTTCCTTGAGTCTAGAAGAATCCACAGAAACTTCCTCCTTGTGGAGGGATGGATCTTTGACTTCTCTAGGTTCGGTATCCAGCCCAGGGATCTTAATATTTCCAGGGTCTTTGATATGTCCATCTTCAGACGGGGGATAGATGGTGCAGTGATGAGAAAATCGTCCAGGTATGGGATAATGCATATCCCCTGGCGACGGATGAAAATCACTGCTTCTGCTATTATTTTGGTAAAGACCCGTGGTGCTGATGAGATGCCTAAGGGTAGGACGTTGAATTGGAAATGTTTGATTTGCTGCCCCTGAGAGACTGCAATCTGAGGAATTTTCTCTGCTCTGGGTAGATTAGCACATGGTAGTATGCATCCCTCAGATACACTGTTGCCATTACCCAATTCTGTCTGATGAGCGGGATTGCCGATCTGATTGATTCCATCTTGAATCGATTATACCGAACCCATTCGCTTAATGGCTTCAGGTTGATGATGATCCTGTTTTTTCCCTGATGGTTTTGTTACCAGGAAGAAACGCGAGTAATGGCCACGTCCTTCTTCCTGTTTTGGCACCCGTGAGATCACCTTCGACTGGAGCAGGTCTTGTAGGTCTTTTAAAAAGAGTCCTGGAGCAGTATGGATTGTAGGGAGGTCACCCTTAAGCGCTGCGGGGGAGGACTCTTGAACTCTATCTTTAATCCCTCTCGTATGGTACGGATGACCCATGATTGTAGTGATGGACTGCGAGTGGGTGAAGAAGAGCAAGAGTCGACCCCCGACCGGGGCGCCGTCATTGCTTGTCTGGGGTCTGTTGGTGAGGGACAAGGATGTTCTTGCCCTTGCCTCCTTTAGGATAGCTCCATCTGCTGTTTCCTTTTCCCCTATAGTCTCTCTGCGGGGGTTGGTCACGGGGGGGCGAACAACCTTTTCCTAGGATTTTTTTGTTTGGGAAGAGATTTTCTCTTGTCCGAATCCTTGACCAGGATATCATCCAGGACAGGCCCGAACACATAGTGGCCCTGGAAGGGGATGGCGCACAACTTGGATTTAGACACAAAGTCGTCTTCCCAAGATTTTAACCAGAGAGCTTCCTGGATGAGTTGGAGAGGACGGCTGCTTTTGTCGCTACCAGGACAGATTCAGCAGAGGCATCGGCCAGGAACCCTGTTGCTTTGTGCAGTAGGGGTAGGGAATCAAGTATCTCCTCTCTTGAGGTACCTATGTTAGATGATCCTCCAGTGTGCGAAACCAGAGAAACAGGGATCTGGCCATGCATGTGGAGGCTATATTAGCTTTGAGTAGATTTGTGGAGGTGTCCCAGGACTTCCTTAGCAAGCTCTCTATTTTTCGATACATAGAATCCTTGAGCTGGGAAGAGTCCTTGAAAGAAAGGGCTGTTTTTTTAGTTACCCTGGACACCTGCACGTCTACTTTTGGGGTTTCCCATAAGGAGCTATTGCCATCCAGGGGGAAACGGTTTTTAACTCTGAGGGTATGCCAAGGCCTTTTTCATGGAGGCCCCATTCATGATCAAGTTCTGTACATTTTCATGTACAGGAAACCCCTTTTGATCCTTGGGTTTCAGGCCCACAAACATTTCGTCCTGTACCATGAACTTAACTTCCTCTCCTCCTCACCCCTATGGTGTTTCTCACCATGCTGATGAGTTCACCCATATCCTCAGAACTAAAGTAGTATTTTTTGTTCCCTTTAGGGGTAGAAGTGGAACCCTCATTCTCCCAAACATCCTCCGAACCCAAGGACTGAATCTCGCCCGAGTCCGTTACGATTGGAGCCTTTTTCCTCTTTTTAGGAGGTGGTTAAGGTACCGGGGTCTGGGAGAAGGTAGCCATGGAGGACTGGACCTCCTGTTTAATGAGGGATCTGATGCTATCCAGGAGAGAGGGTTGCTCGGAGTGTAAGACTTCATCTGTACAGGACTGGCAGAGCTTTTTCCCATATGTGGAGGGGGGCCTGGCAGCGCACATTTTACATTTGCGGCTGGTCCTCATAGGGAGAAAAGGTCTCTGACCCTAAAAGAGAGAGAGGTTTGCTAAGCCATTTGAGGGATGAACGCTGGATAGCCTGGGCTGACACCTGCTACTTACAGTAGGAGGGGGCACACTGGGCTCTGCAGACGCAGAGAAAGAGGGCTTGTCACTGTCCATGTCCGTCTGTCCACAGTAAGCGTCAGACAGGAGTCTTAACTGGCGACTCACAACCCGGATCCTTTTAAATTCTCGAGGGTCCAGCATCCTCTGTGCTCCTCCTCCTCAGCCAAATGGGGGGGAAACCACTCTGGAACGCCCCCTGATGTGGCTGCCGGTCCCAGGAGAAAAAAACGCCGGCCGGCGCATGCGTTCCATCCGGAAGTGACGCGCGCTCCAGTCCGAACCGCTCAGTGAGGGC
>JARQOD010000006.1:114329960-114450137 GCA_033576555.1 Oophaga sylvatica
TCAATATGGCCATGAGATGGCTTGTTGTTTGCAGAACGAGTTGTACTGTTCAACAACACCATTGATTTGACCAAATAATGTACTGGAAAACAGGAAAACATTTTTAAGTGTGTTGAAATTGCCAAAAAAGTGCAATTCTCCAATTGTTTTTTTTTTTTTTACCATATTCACCAAATGCTAAAACTGACCTGCCATTATGATTCTCCAGGTCATTCTGAGTTCCTAGGCACCAAACATGTCTAGATTCTTTTTTTTATTTAAGTGGTGAAAATAAAATCCAGAGTTTGTTTAAAAAAAAATGCGTCATTTTCAGAGACTTGTAACGCCTCCATTTTTCATGATCTGGGTCTGGATGAGGGCGTATTTTTTGCGCACCGAGCTGATGTTTTTATTGATACTATTATGGTGCTGATACTAGCTTTTGATCATCCATTATTGCATTGTAATGCAATGTTGTGGCAACCCAAAAAAAATCGTAATTTTAGCGTTTTCATTTTTTTTCTCGTTATTCCGTTTACCGATTGGATTCATTTTTTTGTATATTGATAGATCGGGTGATTCTGAACGTGCAATAACAAATATGTGTATTCTTTATTTTTTTTTTGTTTTATTTTGAATGGGGCGAATGGGGATGATTTAAACTTTTATTTATTTATTTTTTATATGTTTTACCTTTTACTGGCTTCAATAGTCTCCATGGGAAACTAAAAGCTGCGATGTTCTGATCGCTTGTGCTAGAGACAGCAGAGCTTCAGCTAGGACAACCACAGTGGTCTAATACAGACCCCGGGTTGTCATGCCAACCCATCGGTGACCCGCGGTCATGCGACATGGGCCACTGAAAAAATGTACGACGCATGTCAGGTCTTCCCTTTGATGTGGCTCTGGCGATGAGCACACATCTTTTCTGGCACGTCAGCTGATTTCATCTGGTCCTCTGTCATAAACAATGTCCGTGGGAACACCATGGAACCTGACAATCTCTTTCACAAATGCTTTAGCTAGAGTCTTGGTGCAGGGCAATTTACCAAACCGTCCCACAACAACCCAGATGACAGAAAAACCTTCAAAAAGCGGCAGATCGGTGATAAAATCCATAGCAAGATGCGTCCATGGCAAGCTAGGAACCTCAAAAGGGCACAGCAATCCTGCAGCCGGGGCATGAGAGGCCTTCGACCTAGCGCACACCGTACACTGATGCACCCACTTGATGATTTCTCTATGCCACCCTGGCCACCAGAAACTTCGACCGATAGACTTTCTAGTTTGCGAAATCCCTGGATGACCCGCCAAGCGAGACTCATGACATTCAGCGAACAAAGCTCTCCTCAAGGCTTTGGGCACAAATAATTTACCATATGGAGTGTTAGTTGGTGCAGAATTCTGGGCTTCTAGGATGTTATTCTCCAACTCAGAACCCAATGCTGCCACCACCACCCCTCTCTGCAAATACATTCCTCCTCAGTATTAATTGCTGGAGAGAAACTACGAGACAAAGCATCCACTTTGACATTCTTTGTGCCAGGGATATATGTTACGAAGAAATGGAACCTGGCAAAAAACAGTACCCACCTGGCTTGACGGGCATTCAAACGTTTAGCAGCATCCAGATAAATCAAATTTTTATGATCAGTAAAAACCTGCATTGGATGTCTAGCCCCCTCCAAAAAATTTTGCCAATGCTCAAACGCGAGCTTAATAGCCAGTAACTCTGGGTTCCCAACATCATAGTCTCTGAAATTTTTTTAGAAAAGAAAGCACAGGGATGCGCCCCATCCTCTCCTGGGACAGAACTGCCCCAACTGATGAGCGATCAACCTCTGCCAGAAAAGGCTTGGTCTCATCTGTCTGGATCAAAACAGGAGCAGAGCTACACCTCTCCTTGAGATGCTCAAAAGCCTCCACTGCCTCAGTGAACCATTGGACAGTATTGGAACCCTTCTTGGTGAGATCAGTTATGGGTTTAGCGATAACCGAATAATTCTTTATGAATTTTCTATAATAAATCGCAAAACCTAAAAATCTTTGGACAGACTTTAAACATTCAGGCCTAGGCCAATCCATTACTGCCTGAACCTTCACCGTGTCCATCTCAAACCCATCACTGGAGACCAAGTACCCCCAAAAACTCATTTTCTGTACCGCAAGCTTGCACTTCTCCAATTTAGCAAAGATGTTGTTTTTCGCTCAAAATCTGAAGAACTTTGCGGACTCTCTGCCAATGCGACTCCTGATCAGGTAAATAGATCAAAATATCGTCCAAATAAACAATAACACTCCTACCGATCAACGGCCTCAAAATGTCTTTAATGAAGTTTTGAAAAAATGCAGGCGCATTAGTAAGGCCAAAAGGCATGACCAGACACTCAAAATGACCCTCCGGGGTATTAAAGGCTGTCTTCCATTCATCGCCCTCCTTTACCCGCAGCAAATTATATGCCCCACAAAGGTCAATTTTAGAGAACCACTTAGCTCCGGTTAGCTGGTTAAACAAATCGGGAATTAGCGGCAACGGGTAAGGATTGCACACAGTGATCTTATTAATCTCCCGAAAATCCAGACACGGTCTAAGGCCCCCATCCTTCTTTTTGACAAAAAAAAATCCTACCTCCACAGGAGACTTAGAGGGTCTTATATGACCTGCAGCCAAACTAGTCTGTAGGTATTCCTTTAAGACCTCCCTCTTGGGAATCGTTAGATTAAATAAACTACTCTTAGGGAGTGTAGCACCTGGGACGAACTCAATAGCGCAATCGTAATCTTTATGGGGTGGAAGAACTTGCAATTCAACTTCTGAAAATACCTTCCAGAAATCCTGAATGGCTTCAGGTAGCTCTTTCTTAACAACAGCAGCAATGTAAACATTACAACATTTACCATAACACCCCAGTCCCCAGGACCTTATAATACCAATCGACCAGTCCAGCAAAGGATTGTGCATTTTAAACCAAGGTAAATCCAGGACACCTGGAACAGGCAATTTATCTAGTACAAACAAGTCAATGCACTCCTGATGTTCCATATTGACAGTAAGCGGGAACCCCGTGACCTATCGAGACACACATCCATGCTCCAGGGGAGTGTTATCAATCACTGAGAACAGCAAGTGTAAGAACCATAAAAAGTTATTTTTATTAGTTAAGCAATTAAAATAACCATATGGAATATACAAATATAGTATCAGAGGCTGCAAATGCCATATATTAGTCACAGGAGACCAATTCACATGTATTTTACCCTATTGGAGTCCTACCACACATCCACATAAATAGGTATAGATCTTAATTGGAAACAGATGTAAAAATAAAAGTGCATATAGTGCAAAGTGCTGCTTAATAGCGTGCATACATGTCAAATAATGGTAAAGGGACTTACATTGGAAGACAGGGTATAGTGATGGTGCTCTCGCCGCCCCTAAAACCAGGATGCAACAATCTCCAGTAGTAACTACGATCTGTAATTCAGCACAGCGTCTCCAAGGAGCTAGGAAGCAAAGCTTTCACTGGCAAGTCAGAGAAGTCTGGCCAGGTTTTATACTGAGAGGTAATGACCAGATCAGAAGCAGCTGAAATGGAGCTGCAAGTTTCTGACCAGCATATAAAGCATCATTAATCTCTTCAGCACCAAAGGAATCCAAATCCATTTAATATGGGACACAAATACACAGGCTAAATGCGACATCTGCGATTCACAATACGTAGTGATCTTCTAACCCCTGATCTCCCAGGAGGACTTGACACACTCCTGACAGTACCCATCTTCTGCGAGGGGCCACAGGATCCTTGGGGCTGGGTTTATTCGAATGGCCAAATGAAAGCATATCAACCTACCCGGCATTTACCCCAATGCCGACACCCACATCCTCTCCGGGCCATACCCCCTTTCCAATGTACCAGGTACTGTACAGAGCAGCGAACCATATGTGAATCAATGATTTTCGCTACCTGAAATTCTAAATTTCAATAAACAATAACCTGTGGCGGGGGTAAAGGCGACAATTCCACAGGCGCAACAAATTTTATGAGCAAAGAAAAGTGAAAAACAATATGGATCTTGAGAGTCGGCAGAAGCTTGAGATGAAAAGCTACAGGGTTGATTACGGCGGCCACCTTCTAAGGCCCAGTAAACCTAAGATATAATTTCCAAGAAGGAACTTTCAGTTTAATATTTTTGGTGTACAGCCATACTGAATCATTCACCCCCAGATCCGGACCTAACAATCGTTTCTTATCAGCCCTTCCTTTATATTTGTCCCACATGATCTTTAAATTATTCTGAACACGTTCCCATACCGATGAGAGCAAAGAATAAAATTGTTCCTCCTAGGAACCCCCAAAGACTCATCTTTACTGAAGGTACAGAATTGTAGATGGAAGCCATATGTGCCAAAAATGGCGGCTTACCCAGGACTCACTACAACGCCCTGCAAAATATAGATACCAATTGGGTCCCCTGATCTAACACCACATTGGAGGGAACCCTGTGAAGCTTCATGATCTCAGTGACAAAAACCTGAGCCAGTGTCTTGGCATCAGGGAGAGCTCGTAAAGAAATAAAGTGCAGCATTTTATTAGACCTATCCACCACGACTAAGATAACTGTTTTACCAGAAGACAAAAGATCGGTAACAAAATCCATATATAATGAATGGTTAATGGTAAAAGAGCCCCAGATGGATGAGTATGCGGGGTCTTGGAACACGCATATACCCAACAGGAGGACACAAAGTCAACTACATCCTTACACAACCTTGGCCATCAAAAGCATCGAGAAAGGAGGTTCAAGATCACCTTACTACCTGGGTGACCAGTCAGAGCTGAGTTATGATGTGCCTTCAAAATTTTAAGATGCAGATGTACAAGTACAAACAATTTCCCTGAAGGACCAGCAGGGGCATCCCCCTGAGCCTTCAATACCTCACCCTCTAGTTCAGAACACACTGCGGAGACGACCACCTGTTCTTGTATAATAGGGCCCAGCATCTTCAGTACTCCCACCCCCAGGGAAACTCGGAGACAAAGCATCCACTTTGACGTTCTTAACCCCTTACTGCCATCGGACGTACTATCCTGTCCATGGTACCTGGGCCCGTATGACCGGGGACGGGATAGTACGTCTCGTGCGATCGGACGCGTCCTGGGGAGCGCAGCCGATCGCGGCCGGGTGTCAGCTGATTATCACAGCTGACACCCATGACTGTGTGTCAGGAGCGGTCACGGACCACTCCCGGACATTAACCCCTTGCACACCGCGATCAAACATGATCGCGGTGTACTGGGGGCACAGGGAGGATCGCGCAGGGTGGGGGCTCCCTGCGCGCCCCCCTGAGACCCTCAGAGCAGCGCGATGTGATCGCGCTGTTCTGAGGGCTTCCTCCCCCCAGGACCCGGATCCAAGATGGCGCCGGGGTCCTGGAGGGAGGCGGCTACCTCAGAGCCTGCCGAGAGAGGCACTGAGAAGCCTGCTGCACTGCCTGAGCGATCGCTGGTGTGACAGAGTGCTGTGCACACTGTCACACCAGCGATCTGATAAAATACAGTGATGTCCCACCCTGGGACAAAGTAAAAAAGTTAAAAAAATAAAAATAAACATGTTTTAAAAAAAAATCCAAAATAAATAAAAAAAAAATATATATTCCCCAATAAATTCACTTCTTCCTGTAAATAAAAAAAACAAAGCAATAAAAGTACACATATTTGGTATCGCCGCGTCCGTAACGACCCCCCTATAAAATTGTCCCACTAGTTAACCCCTTTAGTGAACCGCTTAAAAAAAAAAAAAAAAATGAAGCAAAAAATCAATGCTTTATCATCATACCGCCGAACAAAAAGTGGAATAACACGCGATCAAAAAAAACGATATAAATAAACATGGTACCGCTGAAAACGTACATCTTGTCCCGCAAAAAACGAGCCGCCATACAGCATCATCAGCAAAAAAGTAAAAAATGTTATAGCTCGCAGAATAAAGCGATGCAAAAATAATTATTTTTTATATAAAAATTGTTTTTATTCTATAAAAGCGCCAAAACATGAAAAAATGATATAAATGAGGTATCGCCATAATCGTACTGACCCGAAGAATAAAACTGCTTTATCAATTTTACCACACGCGGAACGGTATAAACGCCTCCCCCAAAAGAAATTCATGAATTGCTGATTTTTGTTCATTCTAACCTCCCAAAAATCAAAATAAAAAGCGATCAAAAAAGTCACGTGCTCAAAAATGGTACCAATAAAAACGTCAACTCGTCCCGCAAAAAATAAGACCTCACATGACTCTGTGGGCCAAAATATGCAAAAATTATAGCTCTCAAAATGTGATGATGCAAAAACTATTTTTTGCAATAAAAAGCGTCTTTTAGCGTGACAGCTGCCAATCATAAAAACCCGCTATAAATAGTAAATCAAACCCCCCTTTATCACCCCCTTAGTAAGGGAAAAATAATAAAATTAAAAAAAAGTATTTTTTCCATTTTCCCATTAGGGTTAGGGTTGGTTGCGGCTAAAGTTAGGGTTAGGGTTGGCGCTAAGTTAGGATTAGGGTTAGGGTTAGGATTAGGGGTGTGTTAGGGTTAGGTTTGTGGTTAGGGTTGGGACTGGTTAGGGTTTAGGGGTTAGGTAGGTTGGGGTTAGGGTTGGAGTTAGAATTGGGGGGTTTCCGCTGTTTAGGCACATCAGGGGCTCTCCAAATGTGACATGGCGTCTGATCTCAATTCCAGCCAATTCTGCGTTGAAAAAGTCAAACGGTGCTCCTTCACTTCTCAGCTCTGCCATGCGTCCAAACAGTAGTTTATCCCCACATATGGGGTATCAGTGTACTCTGGACCCCAAGAGTTATTGTGCAATTTGTCCTATTTCTTCTGTTACCCTTGGGAAAATAAAAAACTGGGGGCGAAAATATCATTTTTGTACAAAAAAAATTATTTTTTTGTTTTTACGGCTGTACATTATAAACTTCTGTGAAGCACTTGGGGCTTCATAGCACTCACCACACATCTAGATAAGTTCCTTGTGGGGTCTATTTTCCAAAATGGGGTCACTTGTTGGGGATTTCCACTGTTTAGGCGCATCAGGGGCTCTCCAAATGCGACATGACGCCCCAGACCATTCCATCAAAGTCTGCAATCCAAAACGTCACTACTTCCCTTCCGAGCCCCAACGTGTACCCATACAGTAGTTTTCTCCCACATATTGGATATCAGCATACTCAGGACAAATTGGACAACAACTTTTTGGGTCCAATTTCTCCTGTTACCCTTGTAAAAATAAAATATTGGGGCAAAAAAATAATTTTTCAAAAAAAAAAAAGGATTTTTTATTTTACGGCTGTGCGTTATAAACTTCTGTGAAGCACTTCGGGGTTCAAAGTGCTCACCACACATCTAGACAAGTTCCTTGTGGGGTCTATTTTCCAAAATGGGGTCACTTGTGGGGGGTTTCCACTGTTTAGGCGCATCAGGGGCTCTCCAAATGCGACATGACGCCCCCAGACCATTCCATCAAAGTCTGCAATCCAAAACGTCACTACTTCCTTCCGAGCCCTGACGTGCGCCCATACAGTAGTTTTCTCCCACATATTGGGTATCAGCGTACTCAGGACAAATTGGACAACAACTTTTGGGGACCAATTTCTCCTGTTACCCTTGTGAAAATAAAATATTGGGGGCGAAAAAATCATTTTTGTAAAAAAAAAAAGGATTTTTTATTTTTACGGCTGTACGTTATAAACTTTGTGAAGCACTTCGGGGTTCAAAGTGCTCACCACACATCTAGATAAGTTCATTGGGGGTCTATTTGCCAAAATGGGTGTCATTTGTGGGGGTTTCCACTGTATAGGCAGATCAGGGGCTCTCCAAATTGACATGACGCCCAGACCATTCCATCAAATCGCATATCAAAAGTCAACACTTTCCCTTCCGAGCCCTGACTGCCCCAAACAGTTTTCTCCCACATATTGGGTATCAGCGTACTCAGGACAAATTGGACAACAACTTTTGGGTCATTTTCTGTTACCCTTGGAAAATAAAAATTTGGGGCGAAAAAATCATTTTTGTAAAAAAAAAAAATAATTTTTATTTTACGGCTGTACGTTATAAACTTTGTGAACACCTGGGGGTTTAAATTCTCACCACAACATCTAGATAAGTTCCTTAGGGGTCTAGTTTCCAAATGTGTCATTTATGGGGGTTTCCACTGTTTAGGGAGATCAGGAGCTCTCAAAAGCAACATGGGTCGTCCAGCCAATTCTGCGTTGAAAAAGTCAAAGGGCTCCTTCCTTCCAACTCTGCCATGCACCCAAACAGTGGTTTCCCCCCACATATGGGGTATCAGCGCACTCAGGACAAATTGCACAAAACTTTGTGGTCTTGTTACCCTTGGAAAAATAAAAATTGGGGTGAAAAGATCATTTTTGTGGAAAAAATATGATTTTTAAATTTTACGGCTCTACGTTATAAACTTGTGTGAAGCACTTGGGGGTTCAAATTGCTCACCAAAGATCTAGAAAAAGTTCCTTAGGGGTCTAGTTTCCCAAATGGGGTCACTTGTGGGGGGTTTCCACTGTTTAGGCACATCAGGGGCTCTCAAAATGCAACATGGCGTCCAATCTCAATTCCCGCCAATTTTAGTTTGAAAAAGTCAAACGGCGCTCCTTCCCTTACGAGCTCTGCCGTGTGCCCAAACAGTGGTTTTCCCCCACATATTGGGTATTGGCGTACTCAGGAGAAATTGCATAACAACCTTATCTGTCCATTTTCTCCTTTTACCCTTGTGAAAAAAAAAAAAAAGTTTGTAAAAGATCATTTTTGTGGCTAAAAAGTTAAATATTCATTTTTTCCTTCCACGTTGCTTTAGTTCCTGTGAAGCACCTGAAGGGTTAATAATCTTCTTGAATGTGGTTTTGAGTACCTTGAGGGGTGCAGTTTTTAGAATGGTGTCACTTTTGGGTATTTTCTGCCATATAGACCCCTCAAAGTGACTTCAAATGAGAGGTGGTCCCTAAAAAAAATGGCTTTGTAAATTTTGTTGTAAAAATGAGAAATCGCTGGTCAACTTTTAACCCTTATAACTTCCTAACAAAAAAAAATTTGGTTCCAAAATTGTGCTGATGTAAAGTAGACATGTGGGAAATGTTATTTATTAACTATTTTGTGTGATATATTTCTCTGTTTTAAGGGGAAAAAAAAATTCAAAGTTTGAAAATTGCAAAATTTTAAAAATTTTCGCCATATTTGCGTTTTTTTCAAAAATAAACGCAAGTTATATCGAAGAAATTTTACTTCTAACGTGAAGTACAATATGTCACGAGAAAACAATCTCAGAATCGCGAAGATCCGTTGAAGCGTTCCAGAGTTATAACCTCATAAAAAGACAGTGGTCAGAATTGTAAAAATTGGCCCGGTCATTAACGTGCAAACCACCCTTGGGGGTGAAGGGGTTAATCCCTGGACAGTTAGTGACCACAAAATTAAATGTTTAGCTGATTCAAAGTACATCAAATTTTTGTGATCAGTGATGACTGTAACAGGGTGAACTACCCCCTTTCAAAAATGATGCTTTTCCTCAAATGCCAACTTAATGGCCAAAAGTTCACTATTGCCTACATCATAGTTTCTTTCAGCCAATGACAATATTTTAGAGAAAAAGGTACCTGAATGTTATTTACCAGGCGACTACCCTTGAGACAATACAGCCCCGACACCCACCTCCAAAGAATCAACCTCGACAATAAATGGTTGAGAGGCTTTGGGTTGTATGAGTACTGCACAGTGGAGAAACATCTCTTCAAAGAAGAAAATGCCTGCCGGGCGCAGTTTGACCACCTCAATAAGTCTGTACCTTTCCTAGTCATCTCAGTGATGTGTTTGACAATAGAAGAGTTGTTTCAAACAAATTTCCGATAGTTTGCAAACCCCAAAATGTGTTGTAATGCTTTCAGATTTTCTGGGAGGTTCCATTCCAAGACCCCTCGGACTTTATCAAGATCCATGCGGAAACCTGCAGCTGACACTTGGAAATCTAAGGACTGAACCTCCTGTATGGTGAATACACACGTATCCAACAGTTTATTATCCAGTAGAACCTTTAACACCTGCCTGATATGTACCTGATGAGACTTGAGGTCGTACGAGTAGATTAAAATATTGTCAATATACACTACTACAAATCTACTCATGTGGTGACGGAAGATGTCATTAACAAAATGTTGGAACATTTGTCAAACCAAAAAGCATGACAAGATTTTCATCATGCCCTTCTGAGGTGTTTAACGCTGTCTTCCACTCATCCCCATCCTTAATCCTAATCAGATTGTAGGCTCCCCTGAAATCTAATTTGAAGAACTATTTTGCCCCAATAATCTGATTGAACAAATCAGGTAAGAATGGGAGTGGATATGGGTTCTGGATAGTAATCCAATTTAACTCACATATGTCCAAACAGGGACGAAGACCCCCATCTTTCTTCTTAACGAAGAAGAACCCTGCAACTACAGGCAAAGATGAGGATCTAATGTGTCCCTTGGCAAGACTCAGAAATAGGCTTTCATGGCCTGTCTCTCAGGACCAGGCATATTGTATAATCTGGTCTTGGGCACCCTTGCAAACAGAAGAAAGTTCACAGGACAATCATAGAACATGATGGAGAGGCAGTTCTTGACACCCCTTTTCAGAGAACACGTCCTCAAAATCAGACAGAAAAGATGGAATGTTTTTGGTGGATACACTAGAGATAATAGTACCCAGGCAATTATTTTTTAAATAATCACTCCACTTAATTATGTCTTTGGCCTGCCAGTCTATGACCAGATTATGCTTAGTCAACCAGGAAGACCCAACACAATAGGAGTAGGGAGACCTTACAAGATATAACAGAAAAGGAGCTCCCTGTGAAGAGCCCCTAAGCGCAGGCTCACATGATGCACTACTTGCGTAAAATTTCCCTGACCGAGAGGTGCAGAGTCAATTGCAAATATGGGGATAGGCTTCGATAGAGTACTTCAGGGAAGACCAAGGTCCCATGTGAACTGAGCACCCATCTTATTGGCTTCCACCCCACTATCTCGAGGATAGCTTTTTCTCTGGTAAAGAATTACAGACCCCAATGAAATGCTTCTTTTGACCACAGAAAAAACACAATCCCGTTTTGCTGTGAACCGTAAGAGATTTATACTGAGGGGAGACTCCTAACTGTTCCTCAGAGCACACAGGGAGAACCTTGGTTTATCCCTGAGGCCTCTAAGCATATGGCTAGAGCCATGGCGGCCTACAAACGGCTCAGGAGTTTTATAAAGCGCCAGTGCAATTTTTAATCTTTCAGACAGGTCCTGACAAAACTGACTCCTAAAAGCAGGATTGTTCCACTGGGTGTCAGTAGACCATCTACGGAACTCTAAGCAAAATTCCTCTGCCAGCTGGTCTCCCTGCTGAAACTTACACAGCTTAGACTCAGCAAGGGAGACACCGTCCGGATCATCATACACGACACCTAGATCCTCAAATAAACATCAACAGATGGAAGAGACAGTGAGTCTGATGGAACTGAAAAGGACCAGGATTGGGGATGTCCTTGAAGGAGAGAAATAACAATCCCAACTATTGATGAGCGAATGTGCTCGGTAATACTCATTACTCGCCCGATCATCACCGTACTCGCGGGACTTGGAGAGCACTGAGCATTTCCGTGTTTGCTCGGCAGGAGTTCTGGTGAACACCCTGCATTTTTGCTGCTCTTTAGAGCACCAATAAACATGCAGGAATTGTCTGCCACGCACTGTAATGCCGCAGGATATTTGTTGTATTACAGTGATAGGCTAGCCGCACAGTGTCATCAAGTGTACAAGAGACCAGGCGATGCCATGCTCGTCAGCAAGTGTTGGGAGAGCTGCTGCCGAGATAGGGTTAGATTTGGGGGTTTAGAAGGTAGGGTAGGCATACCATCAAAGAATACACAAATCCAGAAAAATCAACAGTCCTTCTAAGGATTAAATACAGGGTATATAGATTGCAGTGCTAGGTAGGCAGGGAGTGTATGTGCGTATATACATATCAATGCAAGGCATGCACGCACTGTATGTGAGTATATAGATCTCCGTAGCAGGCAGGCATTCTATGTGGCATACTTCATTGCATATATCAAGAGGGTCCATTCCATTACTGTCTGCTGCTGCTAGGCCTATTACATATATTGACCGTATATACACAGCCCTAGGTCTCAGTGGGCAGCATTTTTTTTGCATCTTCTTAATCCTGATTATTTTTTGCAAAGCAATCCAGAACCCTTTTTTTCCTCTAGATTCTTGTTGACACTTCAGAATACAGCCAGATCCTTTTCATAGTACAGCGTGAAAATACAGCTATTTTAAACAGGGTTGCCCGTTCCAGGCATGACATCAGAGTGCGCAGAAAAATATGACATTTTTTGTGGTACTGTAGAATTTTTTGGGAGTGTCTTATACAATTTTTTGACACCATTTTGCTGCCCAAAAATATTTAGCTACAGGGCAGATATTTTACACTGGGTTTTGTCTGCCACACGGATCGCATATCATTGTGCTCAAAATTTTGCCATTTCAGGCCTCCATACAATTTGTTTTGTTGTGTCATAGTCTATGAATTGACAGAATTTTGCTGGCAAAAAAAAAAAATACAGGGCAGACGCCTAATCTATCTGTGGGCTAACAATTGTGGCATTTCAGGGATACATTCCACTGTATTTTCTGTCTGTTACCCTATTTGTAAAAACGGCAGTTATTCATGGCAAAGAATTAACATTCATCTTCTCTCTTCACACAGGTAACCAAATCATTCATCCTCTGAATTGATCCTCTCTGCATGTATGCACTCCATTCATTGTCAGCAAGCAGCTGAATGACACAAGCCCCTTCTGTCTTGCATGTGGAAATATATAGCAATGGTAACCAAATCATTCATCCTCTGAATTGATCCTCTCTGCATGTATGCACTCCATTCATTGTCAGCAAGCAGCTGAATGACACAAGCC
Source organism: Oophaga sylvatica (assembly GCA_033576555.1). Classification (NCBI taxonomy): domain Eukaryota; kingdom Metazoa; phylum Chordata; class Amphibia; order Anura; family Dendrobatidae; genus Oophaga; species Oophaga sylvatica. The sequence continues at coordinate 114,342,962 of JARQOD010000006.1, forward strand.
CCTTCTGTCTTGCATGTGGAAATATATAGCAATAGTATGCACTCCATACTTCTGATTGCTGCCAACCACTGCTGTACCATTTTGCAACATAGTTTAATGTGCCTGGTAAAACTTTAGTATAATTCATTTTTTGCACTGTGCTTAATACTTACTGCTGTGTATTCCTGTGACTGGGGCCTCTGTAGATGCTATCAGGTGGAAAGTGCTATAACATATAGATGTTGCCAGGTCTAGTGCCTTTGATGATCTAACCACCCCCTGGTGTGCTGGCCCCAGCTGGCAAATTATCCCAAAGCAGCTCCCACAATCCCACTTTCCTGACCCTGTAGTGTGGACTATATATTTAGGAGTAGTCTAAGGGGCGCATGCATTGTGGGGGCGCATGCATCCCAGAAGTTAAGCATCACAGAAGAAAAGCATCTTGAAAACGGCAGTTATTCATGGCAGTTAATCAGGGCTGGAATCAGGTACCCCACACTTTGCCTTATTTTTCATTATGTACTTTATCTATTTCCTCCTGTGTTCCCTTGCCATCCACATTCACCGCCCCATCCCCCCTCCATCACGACTCATACACATCAGCCCCTCTCTCCTTCCTTCTCCCATGTACAGCTCCCATGCACTCCTCACCTTCCTGAAAAACCTCAGCCCATCTTGCCCAAACACATCACAGAAAAAACCTACTTACAATTCCAACAACTACCTGCTCTTTATCTTCCTACTCCTACTGATTTCAGGGGACATCTCCCCCAACCCTGGTCCACCATCCCCCAACCTCAATCCCTACCCTACCTCATACCGAAACCATAATAATCTTATTAATATTACTTGCACTCCCTCATCTCCTTCTTTCAATTGTGCCCTCTGGAATCCACGGTCTGCATGCAACAAGCTATCCTTCCTGCACAACTACTTTCTGAACCACTCTCTTAATCTGTTGGCCCTCACTGAAACCTGGATTCAGGATTCTGACACTGTCTCCCCTGCTGCCATTTCCTATGGTGGTTTACAGTTCTCCCATTCCCCGAGACCCACAAACAGACATGGTGGTGGAGTTGGCATACTCCTGTCCCCACAATGCACTTTCCAGGTCATCCCCCCAATTCCATCACTCTCATTCCCTTCTTTTGAGGTCCACACCATCAGGCTCTTCCATCCCCTCTCCCTCAGAGTAGCGGTCATATATCGGCCCCCAGGCTCACCCACCCAGTTCCTTGACCACTTCTCAGCCTGGCTGCCGCACTTCATGTCCTCAGAACTACCAACCCTTATCCTTGGAGACTTCAACATCCCCATTAACAGCCCTACTTCCACATCTGCATCTCAGCTTCTATCACTAACCACTTCTCTAGGCCTCTCACAGCTTTCAACCTCTGAGACACACAAGGATGGCAACACCCTTGACCTGGTCTTTGTCCGCCTCTGTTCAATCTCCCACCTAAATAACTCACCGCTTCCACTCTCTGACCACAACATTCTCTCCACCACCCCAGCGCACTCCTACCTACCACACATTCAGAAATCTACAAGCCATTAACCCTCAGACACTTTCAGACTCCCTACACTCATCGCTGTCCCCAATCTCCTCTTTTTCCTGTCCTGATCTGGCTGTTCATCACTACAATGACATTCTTAAAAGCACCCTTGACCAAGTAGCACCGCTCACCCTCAGAACCTCCAAACACACAGTAAAACAGCCCTGGCTCACATTGCAAACTCGACTTCTTCAGCGATGCTCTAGGAGTGCTGAACGCCTCTGGAGAAAAACCCGCACACCAGAAGACTTCATCCACTTTAAATTCATGTTAAGAACTTATAATGCTGCCCTTCACCTCGCCAAACAGACCTACTTCACCACACTGATCTCCTCACTAGCCAACAACCCCAAGAAACTTTTTGACACTTTTCACTCCCTCCTCAGGCCAAAAGCACAAGCCCCTATCACAGACATTTGTGCTGACGACCTGGCCTCCCACTTTATAGAAAAAATAGATACTATCCGTCAGGAAATCTGCTCTCAACCACCAAGTGCTGTGACTCCCATCCCACCCTGCATTTCCCCTGGCTCACTTTCCACATTTGATCCCATCACAGAAGAAGAAATCTCCAGACTCCTCTCTTCCTCTCGTCCGACTACATGCACTACCGACCCCATCCCCTCACATCTCCTCCAGTCTCTCTCTCCGTTGTCACAACTCACCTAACTACAATCTTTAATCTCTCACTCTCCTCTGGCATTTTCCCATCCTCCTTCAAACACTCCATCATTACTCCATTACTAAAGAAACCCGCTCTTGACCCTTCCTGCACAAACAACTACAGACCGGTCTCCAATCTCCCCTTCATCTCTAAACTTTTGGAGCGCCTAGTCTACTCCCGCCTCACCCGTTACCTCTCCACTTACTCCCTCCTAGACCCTTCACAGTCCGGCTTCCGCCCCCTACATTCGACTGAAATTGCACTCATCAAAGTGACCAATGACCTTCTTACAGCAAAACGTAACGGCGACCACTCTCTGCTCATTCTACTCGACCTTTCTGCAGCTTTCGACACTGTTGACCACTGTCTCCTACTGTCTAGGCTCCAGTCACTAGGTATTAAGGACACTGTTCTCTCCTGGTTCTCCTCCTATCTTTCTGACCGCTCCTTCAGTGTTTCGTTCTCTGGCTCCACGTCATCTCCTCTTCCTCTCACTGTCGGTGTACCCCAGGGCTCAGTCCTTGGCCCCCTTCTCTTCTCTCTCTACACGGCCCCAATTGGACAGACCATCAGCAGATTTGGCTTTCAGTACCATCTTTATGCCGATGACACACAACTATACACGTCATCCCCCGACCTTACCCCCGCTGTTCTACAGAACACCACCGACTGTCTGTCCGCAGTCTCCAACATCATGTCCGCTCTCTATCTGAAACTTAACCTCTCCAAGACTGAACTCCTTCTGCTCCCGCCGTCTACTAACCTCCCTAAATCTGACATTTCCCTCTCTGTGGGCAGCACCATAATAACACCCCGGCAGCAGGCTCGCTGTCTGGGTGTTATGTTTGACACCAATCTCTCCTTCACCTCCCATATACAATCTCTTGCCCGCTCTTGCCATCTACACCTAAAGAACATCTCTAGAATCCGCCCTTTTCTCACCATGGAAACAACAAAAACCCTCACTGTAGCATTGATCCACTCCCGCCTGGACTACTGCAACGCTCTATTACTTGGCCTCCCCATTACTCGACTATCCCCTCTCCAGTCCATCCTTAATGCAGCAGCCAGGGTCATCCATCTGGCTAATCGGTACTCGGACGCGTCCGCTCTTCGCCAGTCCTTACACTGGCTGCCCATTCATTATAGGATCCAATTCAAAGTACTGGTTCTCACCCACAAAGCTCTCCACAGTGCAGCACCCCCCTACATCTCCTCCCTCATTTCTATCTATCGGCCTAACCGACTGCTGCGCTCTGCAAACGACTTTCGACTAACCTCTGCACTAATCCGTACCTCTCACTCCCGACTCCAAGACTTCTCTCGCGCTGCGCCAATCCTCTGGAATGCTCTACCCCAAGAAATTAGGACTATCCACAATTTGCATGGTTTCAGGCGCTCCCTCAAAACACATTTGTTCAGAGTGGCCTATCACATTCACTAATCAAAGTCATTCTATGTGTAAGTGTGTATGTGTAGCCCATTCACTATCTCCATCCATCCCTCACTCCCTCAAGATGGCTGGACCATCATTGTAAATGCACCATTGTATATACACACCTGTACTTTGTATCTCCCCCACCTCATTGTAGATTGTAAGCTCTCACGAGCAGGGTCGGCTTATTTTGCTTTAATTATTGTATTGTTAACGTTGTTACCTATGACTTGTGTTTTGAAACTGTTAAACTGTAAAGCGCTGCGGAATATGTTGGCGCTATATAAATAAAGATTATTATTATTATTATTTGTAAACACTGTTTTGGGGTAAAAAATGTAAAAATAAAGACCACATATTGAACAGTCTGGTATTGCCGTCAGACGCCTGATCTATCTGTGGGCGACAATTTGTGGCATTTCAGGGCTACATTCCACTGTTTTTGTTGTCTGTTACCCTATTTGTATACAATATTTTGTGGTAAAAAATTTAAAAATGGAGACCACATATTTAACAGTCTGTTATCGTCGTCAGACTCCTGATCTATCTGTGGGCTACAAATTGTGTCATTTCAGGGCTACATTCCCCTTTTTTGCTGTGTCTTACCCTATTTCGACACTATTTTGGGGTAAAAAATTTACAAATACAGGCCACATATTGAACAGTGTAGTATTTCTGTCAGACACCTGATCTATCTGTGGGCTATAAATTGTGGCATTTCAGGGCTACATTCCCTCTTTTTTTGCTGTGTGTTACCCTATTTCTATACACTATTTTGGGGTAAAAAAAATTACAAATACAGGCCACATATTGAACAGTGTGATATCTCTGTCTGATGCCTGATCTATCTATGGTCTACAAATTGTGACATTTCAGGGCTACATTCCCTTTTATTTGCTGTGTCTTACCCTATTTCTATACACTATTTTGGGGGAAAAAACTAAAAATACAGGCCACATATTGAACAGTGTGGGATCTCTTTCAGACGCCTGATCTATCTGTGGGCTAAAAATTGTGGCATTTCAGGGCTACATTCCACTGTATTTGCTGTTTCCCTATTTGTATACACTATTTTGGGGTAAAAAATGTAAAAATAAAGACCACATATTGAACAGTCTGGTATTGCCATCAGACGCCTGATCTATCTGTGGGTGACAAATTGTGGCATTTCAGGGCTACATTCCACTGTTTTTGTTGTCTGTTACCCTATTTGTATACATTATTTTGTGGTAAAAAATTTAAAAATGCAGACCACATGTTTAACAGTCTGTTATCGTCGTCAGACTCCTGATCTATCTGTGGGCTACAAATTGTGTCATTTCAGGGCTACATTCCCCTTTTTTGCTGTGTCTTACCCTATTTAGACACTATTTTGGGGTAAAAAATTTACAAATACAGGCCACATATTGAACAGTGTAGTATTTCTGTCAGACACCTGATCTATCTGTGGTCTATAAATTGTGGCATTTCAGGGCTACATTCCCTCTTTTTGCTGTGTGTTACCCTATTTCTATACACTATTTTGGGGTAAAAAAAATTACAAATACAGGCCACATATTGAACGTGTGATATCTCTGTCTGATGCCTGATCTATCTGTGGGCTACAAATTGTGACATTTCAGGGCTACATTCCCTTTTATTTGCTGTGTCTTACCCTATTTCTATACACTGTTTTGGGGAAAAAACTAAAAATACAGGCCACATATTGAACAGTGTGGGATCTCTTTCAGACGCCTGGTCTATCTGTGGGCTAAAAATTGTGGCATTTCAGGGCTACATTCCACTGTATTTGCTGTTTCCCTATTTGTATACACTATTTTGGGGTAAAAAAAATTTAAAAATACAGACCACATATTGAACAGTCTGGTATTGCCGTCAAGTGCCTGATCTATCTGTGGGCTACAAATTGTGGCATTTCAAGGCTACATTCCCCTTTATTTGCTGTGTCTTACCCTATTTATATACACTATTTTGGGGTAAAAAAAATTAAAAATACAGACCACATATTGAACAGTCTGGTATTGCCGTCAGACGCCTGATCTATCTGTGGACTACAAGATGTGGCATTTCAGGGCTACATTCCACTGTATTTGCTATCTGTTACACTATTTGTTACACTATTTGTATACATATTTGGAGTAAAAAATGTAAACATGCAGACCACATACTGAACAGTCTAGTATCACAGTCAATAAAGTAATAAAACTTGTCACTCAACTTATAAGTGAAATCCAGAAGAAATTTTAACCCCTTAGTGACAGCCATTTTGCAAATTAATGACCGGGCCAATTTTTACAATTATGACCAGTCACATTATGAGGTTATAACTCTGGAACGCTTTAACGAATCCAGCTGATTCTGAGATTGTTTTTTCGTGACATATTGTACTTCACGTTAGTGGTAAAAAATTTTTTATATGACTTGCTTTTATTTATGAAAAAAATGGAAATATGGCGAAAATTTAGAAAATTTCGCTATTTTCAAACTTGAAATTTTTATGCCCTTAAATCAGAGAGATATCTCACACAAATTTTTAATAAATAACATTTCCCACATGTCTACTTTACATCAGACACAATTTTGGGAACAACATTTTCTTATGTTACGAAATTATAAGGGTTAAAAGTTGACCAGCGATTTCTCATTTTTACAACACCATTTTTTTTAGGGACCACATCACATTTAAAGTCACTTTGAGGGGTCTATATGATAGAAAATACCCAAAAGTGACACCATTCTAAAACTGCACCCCTCAAGGTGCTCAAAACCACATTCAAGAAGTTTATTAACCCTTCAGGTGCTTCACAATAGCTGAAGCAATGTGGAAGGAAAAAATTGACATTTAACTTTTTTTTGCAAAAGCTTTACTTCGGAACCAATTTTTTTTATTTTCACAAGTGTTAAAAGAAAAAATGAACCACAAAATTTGTTGTGCAATTTCTCCTGAATACGCTGATACCCCATATGTGGGGGTAAACCACTTTTTGGGCGCACGGCAGAGGTCGCAAGGGAAGGAGCGCCGTTTGACTTTTTCAACGCAGAATTGGCTGGATGCCATGTCGCGTTTAGAGAGCCCCTGATGTGCCTAAACAGTGGAAACCCCCAACAAGTGACCCATTTTGGAAACTAGACCCCTTAAGGAACGTATCTAGATGTGTGGTGAGCACTTTGAACCTCCAAGTGCTTCAAACAAGTTTATAACGTAGAGCCGTGAAAATAAAAAATCATTTTTTTTCCACAAAAATTATCTTTTCACCCCAATTTTTATTTTCCCAAGGTTAACAAGATCCCAAAAGTTTTTGTGCAATTTGTCCTGAGCCTGCCGATATCCCATATGTGGGGATAAACCACTTTTTAGGCGCACGGCAGAGGTCGCAAGGCAAGGAGCGCCGTTTGACTTTTTCAACGCAGAATTGACTGGATGCCATGTCACGTTTTAGAGAGCCCCTGATATGCCTAAAAAGTGGAAACCCCCAACAAGTGACCCCATTTTGGAAACTAGACCCCTTAAGGAACTTATCTAGATGTGTGATGAGCACTTTGAACCCCCAAGTGCTTCACAGAATTCACAAAAAATCATATTTTTTCTACAGACCTGATCGTTTAGTCCCCAATTTTTTATTTTCCAAGGGTAATAGGAGAAATTAGACCACAAAAGTTGTTGTCCAATTTGTCCTGAGTACGCTGATACCCCATATGTGGGGGGGACCACTGTTTCGGCGCAAGGCAGGGCTTGGAAGGGAAGCAGCGCCGTTTGACTTTTTCAAACCAAAATTGGCTGGAATTGAGATTGGACACCATGTCGCTTTTGGAGAGCCCCTGATGCACCTAAACAGTGGAAACCCCCCCCACAATTAACACCATTTTGGAAACTAGACCCCCTATGGAACTTATCTAGATCTGTTGTGAGCACTTTGAACCCCCAAGTGTTTCACAAAAGTTTATAATGCCTGTGTGTGAAAAAAAAAAAAACAATTTTCTACAAAAATGATTTTTTAGTCCCAAATTTTTGATTTTTCACAAGGAAATTGGACCCTAAAAGTTGTCCAATTTGTCCTGAGTACGTGATACCAAATATGTGGGGGGGGGAAACTGGGCGCACAGCAGGGCTTGGAAAGGAAGTAATAACGTTTTGGAATGCAGACGTTGATGGGGTCATGTTCCGTTTGCAGTGCCCCAGATGTGCCTAAACAGTGGAAAACCCCCACAAGTGACCCCATTTTGGAAACTAGACCCCCTAAGTAACTAAGTAACTTATCTAGATCTGTGGTGAGCACTTTAAACCCCCAAGTGTTTCACAAAAGTTTATAAGGCCTGGGTGGGAAAAAAAAACAAAAAAAATTTCCACAAAAATGTTTTTTTAAAGCCCCAAATTTTTTTTGTTTTTGTCAAAAGGGAAAATTTGGGGACCTAAAAGTTGCCCAAATTTGTCCTGAGACGCTGAAAAAAATTATGTGGGGGGGGGAACTGAGCGAAACGGTAGGGTTTGGGGAAAGGAAAAAATTAACGGGGGGGGGGGGGGGGAATGAAAATTGGGGGTCATGTTCGTTTCCCAGGGGCCCCAGAAAACCCTTTAAACAGTGAAAAACCCCCAAAATGTCCCCCCCTTTTTTGGAAACTAGACCCCCAAGGGAACTTACTAGATCTGTGGTGAGCACTTTGAACCCCCAATTTTTTCACAAAAGTTTATAATGCCGGGGGTTTTGGAAAAAAAAAAAAAAAAAAAAATTTTTTCCACAAAAATGTTTTTTTAGTCCCAAATTTTTGTTTTTTCAAAAGGGGAAAATTGGCCCCCGAAAAGTTTTTTGGCCCAAATTTTGGGTCCTGGAAACCTGTTACCAAATATGTGGGGGGAAAATTTTTTGGGCGCCCCGCAGGGCTTGGAAAGAAAGAAATCCCTTTTTGGAATGCAAGGGGTTTGGGGGGGGTCATTCCGTTTGCAGTCCCCCAGATTTCCTAAACAGTGGAAAACCCCTAAAATTTTGACCCCTTTTTTGGGAAACTAACCCCAAAGGGGAATTTAAATTTGATGTGTGGTGGCCTTTAAACCCCCAAAAGTGCTTCACAGAAATTTAAAACCAGAGCCGGAATATAATTTTTTTTTTTCCTAAAAATTTTTTTTTTAGCCAGCTATTTTTTTTTTTTCCCAAAGGTAACAAGAAAAATTTAAAACCCCTTAACGGACTGCCAAAAACCCGAATAAAACCCCCGCCAAAACCCTAATTAAAAACCCTAACCCAAAGCCCCCAAAACCCCAAAGGGAAAAAAAAGGGAAAAAAAAATTAAAATTTCTATATTTTATTATTGTCCCTAACTAAAGGGGTGATAAAGGGGGGGTTATGTACGGGGGGGGTTTTTTTTTTGGGGGGTTTCACGGGTGATTTTTTATCACAGTGATCAAAATGTCCTTTTGGGAGAATGAATGAAACTTTTTTTAAATCGGGCCGCCAGGCAGATTCGGCGGGCAAAAAACTTTGGCACCCCCATTTTTTTTTACAGGAAGAAGCCCCGGGGGGGATGCGGGCCCGGGGGGGTCCTCCCGGGGGCACCGGGGGGTATGGGGGGGGTTCGGGGGGTACGGGGGGGAACCCTAATTCTCTCCCCCCCTGATTTTGCGATCACTTTCAGGGGGAGAGAAATCATTTTTTTTTTTTGCGGTCGCCTTTTATACTCAGTAAAACGGTGACGCGACACCGGGGGTCGGAAAATCCCAAACTCGGGTCATTTTTCTCTGGGGTCTGGGCAAACCCTCGGCCCGAGACCCCAGAAAAAATTTGCCCAACCCCCCCGGGCCACATCGCAGGGGGCACTAAAGCATGCGCCTGCCATTTCTGGGCCCCAAAAAGATGGCGTCCCCCCCCGGGGGGAACCCCGGGGGGCCCCGGGGGGCCACATGCGGGGGATGGGGGCCAAAAGGGGGGTGTTTTTTTTTCGGTAGTGGGGGAGTCCCGGAAAAAAGGGGGAAATTCCCAGAGCATTTGGAATCTAGGGGAAATGCAGCACCCGGGACAAAACCACCAAAACCCAGAGGCGGGCCGTGGAGCTTTCCCAAACTTTTGGCCCTAGACGCCTGTCACGCCCGGAAACTAACTACAAAAGATAGAAATGGGAAAGAATCCCCCCGGAGCAAAACCCCCCAAAGATAATAAAAACCCCCCCAAAAAAATTAAGGCGGCTGGGACAAAGGAAAACTGACACAGAAAAAAAATAGAATGAGAAAACGCGGGGGCCCAAAAACAAACTAAATAAAAAGGCCCGGGAAAGGGGTTCCCCGGGAAATTTTTTCCCCAAAAAAAAAAAAAACCCCCAAAAAAAACACCAATCAAACAAATTTCCCAAAATCCCCTGAGTCACACGCCCCTCCACCACCCAAATTAGCTTTTCCGGTGCAAAAAAATTAAAAACAGCAGCCCCCAAAAAAAACTGGAAAAAGCAAAAAAAAAAAAACCGTGGTGAACAACCCGAGAAGGCGGGCCCCCCGGAGGGGACCCAAAGGCCCCCCAAAGAAGTGCGGACAAAATGCAAAAATATGGGCAAAAACCCAAAAGAAAAAAAATTCTTACCCGGGTAGCGGGAGATCAGACACGACACAGCAGGCTAAAAGGGGGAAAACGGGGAATGAAGGATTCAGACCAAACAATTGATCACCGGAAAACCCTGGGGAAAATGACCCCCCTTAAAATAAGACCGTCAGAAAACACCTATTCCCATTCCTCACAACCCTTCACTAGTACCCGCTTTTTAACCACCAAAAGGGAGCCTCTGCTCAAAACTCATCCAAAAACCCTTTCACCAGTCCCCCCCCCTTGAGGGGGGGCCCACCGAACCCTCATTTAAAAAAACCCCGGTCGGCCCGGAAAATTGGATTCTTTTGTTACCCCAACGGATAATTTCCTCCTAGCATGGATGCCGAAGAAAAACCCCCAAGAATTGCCTCCTCACCAAACCCTCTCCTTTTTAAACCAAATATTTGGAGTTTTCCCGTCTAAAAAAACGAGAATCCAAATTTTCTCAACCACAAACTCCAGATTGCCCTAAACCAAACAGGGTAGGGGGCCCACAGTACGGGAAAACCACGGGCTTAAAAAACCCCTCTTCAAAAAGGGGACTTGTGGAACACTTTGGGGGAAACCCTTAAATGTCCCTGGAAAAAGGGCAAACGAAAAAAAACGGGGATTAATAATCTCCATGACTTAAAAGGTTTCAAATGAACCTAGGTTTTAAAATTTTTAGGGGGATGCTACTCTCTAGGAATATTCTTGAAGAAAACCCAGCCCAAAAGGGCCCCCACTTTAAACCGAGGACCATCAGCCCCTATCCCGGTTAGAAAAACCGGGGGTTTCCCCGGAGGGGGGGACAACCTCTCCACTCCCTGGCCCCCAAATCTGTTGCATACGCTCAACAACAGAGTCAACCCCGGGAAAAGACAGAAGCTTCCTCTGCCCAAAGAAAAACGAGGGTGAAAACCAAAATTACCGGGAAAAAACGGAGACATAAAAAGGGGCAAAAGTACCCCTATTATTAAGAGCAAAACTCACCAAAGGCAAAAAAGAGCCCCATCACCGATCAGCAGACAAAAAGAAATTTTAGTAAGTTTTAATGTCTGGTTTGTTCTTTCATTTTAAACCATTGGCCCCCCCCCCTGGGGATGAAATGCCGAGGAAAGAAAATTGTAAACACCCTTTAGAACAAAAAGTTCCAAAATTGGAAAAAAAATGGATCCTCTGTCAGACAAATGTTCTCGGGAAATCCCTGAAAACCCGAACCACGTGCTGAAGAAACAAGGGCCCCAATTCAGAGGGGGAAAGGCAATTAGGAAATTTGGCAAAAAAGTATCTTTTTGGGAAAAACCTATCAAAAAAATTACCCAGAGGGGGGCCCATTTTCAAAAGAAACAAAGATGGAAATGAAATCCTGGGAGATAGGGGGCCCCAATGGCCTCTTGGGCACGGGCCCAATGGAAAACAAACCACTAACCCGGAGCAAGGTTTTGGAGCGGAGCAATCCCGCAGGACTGCAAAAATTCCCCTACATCGCGGAAAAGGGGTAGGCCCCCAAAAAAGGACCGTTTAACCAAGTCTCGGTCCCAAAAAATTCCGGGTCCCCCACCAATGCGGAACACTGAATCTCAGAAAATCAACCTTTTTCCCAATTGGCCGGGACAAACTTTTTTCCCAACGGGGCCGCGCTGGGGCCCTATCCTCCTGACACCCCCCAGAGCAAGTCTCAAATTGGGCGGGGATGGGGGGAAAAAAACTAAACCCTTTTTTCAAAAAAACAGAAGGATCGAAACTCAGGGAGCCCCGAAGGAAACTCCTCGAGGGGGGCCTCCCCCTTAACATTCTTAGTGCCAGGAAAAAAGGGAAAACCACAAAATTAAAGTGTGAAAAAAAAAAGGCCCACCTGGCCTGTCTAGGGTTTGAGTCGTTTGGGGGCAGTTTTCCAGATGACCAGATTCTTAGGGCCCTTTGGACCACCACCTGATGTTTGGCTCCCCCAAAAAATGCTCCACTCTTCAAAACCCCCATTTTCAGGGCCCAAAAAATTTCCCGTTTAAACCCACGTCATAATTACGTTCAGTGGGGAGAAAATTTTTTCGAAGAAAAAAGGCACAAAGGTTACTTTTAGAGGTCTCGGGATTTTTTTTGGGACAAAAGGGCACCTGCCCCAAATTTCAGAGGCACCAACCTCCACCTAAATGGGAAAAAAAAAACAAAGGGCCCCCTTTAAAAACAGGAGCAGAAGTGAATCTCTGCTTAATTTCCCTTAAACCCCCAGGTTTGCCTCAGGGGGCCAAATTTTTCCCAAAATCAAAACCCCTTTTCCCGGTCAAATCAGTTAATGGTTTAACAAAAAACCGAGAAATTACCAATAAATTTACGATAAAAATTGGGAAAACCCCAAAAAACTCTGAGAGCCTTTAAAAAAAGTAGGTTGGACCCAATCACAGATGGCCTTTAAACCCTTTACCGGGGCCATTTCAATTTAAAAATGGGGCCAAAATGAATCCCGAAATGAGACTTTTGTACGCCAAAAAAACACTTTTATCCCTTCACATACAGAGCATTATCCCTAAAAAACTGGAACACGTCGGGCATGTTTCACATGAGAGTCCCCCGCATTAGAAAAAAATCAAGATATCATCCCAAAAAAAAAATCAGAAGGGGTTTGTCCACAAAATTCCCCGAAAATGTCATTCATGAAGGATGGAAGAAAGGAAGGGGGTTTTGTGAGCCCAAAAGGGGATCATAGGACTCAAAAAGCCCTTCAGGGGGTTTTTTGAATGCCGTCTTCCAAATTTATCCCCCTGCTTAATGCGAAAAGGTTTTAGCCCCCCTGAGGGCAAGCTTGGTAAACCAAGTAGCGTTTTTTCACCCTGGGGGAAACCCGGTCAGAAATCAAGGGTAACGGGGATTGATATTTCCACATTTAAAAATGTTTTAAGAGAAAATAATCAAAACACGGCCTTAATTTAACCATCTTTTTTTGGGCCCCAAAAAAAAAAACCGGGACCTAAGGGTGAAGAGGATGGGGATAGACCCCTTTTCCAATGATTCCTTTATATAAGACCGCAAAGCGTTTATGTTTTTGGTACAGACAAGTTAAAAAAAGGGGACCCTTTTGGGAAATTTTTCTACCCCGGCCCCAAAATTTAATGCGCGTCCCTAGCTCCCATGGGGAAAGGGAAAGGGGCCAGATTTACTTTGCAAAAAACCCCTCAGAAAAAATTTAAACAAAAAAGTCAGGAAAATCCTAGCTTGGGGGGGGGCAGAAAAAAAGGATGTTTGGTTTTTAACACTTTGGGGAGCCCCAACTGGTTACCGACACAGGGTTTCCAATCCAAAACAAGGGGTTTTGAGACTGTTTAACCCAAAAAAACCCAGCCCCCATAAAAGTCCTGCAGATTATATAGAACCAAAAAATTTGCAGCACTCCCCGGGATCAGGTTCAACCCTCATTATCACCCGAGTAGAAAAAGGGGGTTTTTTCCACCAAAGGGGGGAGAATCGAAACCCCCGTAGGGGAATTTGACTTCTGTAGGGGGTTCAAGGGAAAACCCACAAAAGTTTTGCAAAAATTTTTAATCCCTCAGGTTAATTTGCTGGGTTCAAAAAAAATCAACGGGAAAACCCCGAGCAAAAATAGGACAGAGAGCATACAGAGTGACAGTTAATAAAAACTTAGTCTTTAACACTACCCAAGACAACTGAGGTGGGAAAAAGTCTTCCCCGCTTAGAGCAGACGGAAAAAAGATTTAAGGCCTCACCAAAGTAGAAAACCTAAACCCATTGCGCTTTCAAACTTTATGACGCTGTGCCCCGACACCACCCATCACACTGCATGGGCTCAGAAGCTGGTCACAAGGCAACACCCCCTCCACGCATACTTCTCCGCTCCCCGCAAAAGTCTGTCAATTTTTAAAACGCTAATGAAATTGAATCATTGAAAACCAGGGGACAGGGAAACCCACATAAAATCCTTTACATTTATCCGACCAAAACCCTTCCGGGGGAAAAAGGGGCCCCCAAAAACGTCGTCATTCCATTTTGGGCAGGACTGCCCACCTACGGGAAACTCTGACGTATAATAGCGTCATCAAACCCCCGATTTAAGGCCCAAAAAGGCTTTTTTTAGCTTGGGTCAGTGACATTAGGCTCATCGGTAAAAATAACCCCAAAGCCTTAAAAAAAAAGCATCCCAAAATCACTCAAAAAAAGGGGTCCCCCCAAAGGTTTTCAGGGAAAAAACCCAATCCCCCGAGGGTCGCCGCGCAGGAGGGGAGTTGATAATTTGAAACCCGCTGCGCTGGTTTTTCCCAGGGGCTTAATTTTTAAAGGGAAAAAACAATTTACAATTTTTTTTTTGAAAAATTTTAAAATTTTGCTCGATCCCCTAAAAACAAATCTGGCATGGGGAAACCAGGTTTTCCCCCAAAAAGGGGAAAACCCCGCAAAATAGATAGCAATACTCCAACCTCAGTGGCAAGCTGATCCCCACGGCCAAAACTGTGGCCAAAAATCCATTTGGAGAAAAAATCCCCCCCAAACCCCGAGATACAGAGGGAAAAAAAAAAAAAAAAATGCAAAAAAAAACAAAAATTTTCTCTGACAAAAAATGACAACCCTTTTTTTTTTTCACAATTTTTTTTCCCTTTTGGGGGAGTTTCCATACAAATTTTTAATTTTTGGGCCGGTGTTCTGTTAGTTTCGGTAGTGGGAGTGCAGGTAAAAAAGGGAAAAACCCCCGGAAATGGAACTATGGGGTTGCAGCACCCCTTTACTAACCCCCCACAACCAAGGCAGCCCGGGGGCGTTCCCACGTTTGGGCCCCAGCGCCTCTCCCCAGCCCGAGAAAAATAAAATACAAACCCCAAAAATAGAAAATAAAAAAGCTATCCGCCCCCCGAGAACCCCCCAAAAATAATAGAAAGCCCCCCAAAAAATGTAATGGCGGGGTAGACAGAGGGAAAAACTGACACAGAAAGAAAATAGAATGAGCAAACGCTGGGGGGCCCAAAAATATCTAAATAGAAAAGGACAAGGGAAAGGGGACCCACTGCAATCCCAGAAAACCCCCAAAAAAAAACCAATCTACTAATTTTAAAAACAAACCCGAATCACCACCTCCACCACCCCCAAAATTTGTCTCCGGGTTTTCAACAAAATCAAAACAGGCCGCCACCCAAAAAACTGGAAAAAACAAAAGAACAAAACTCAGTGGCTGAACCAAACCGGAAGGGGGAAAACCCCCCGGAGGGGGCCCAGAAAAAGGGCCCCCAAAAAAGTGCAGGGCAAAAAACAAAAATATAGCAACAACACAAAAGGGGAAGGGGGGAAAAAATTAAAATTAATTGGGGGGGGGGAAGGGGGGGGGGGGGAGGATGGGGAGACCGACACAGCAGGGACAAGGGGAAATGGAAAGGGAAGGGTTCAGACCAGAACAATTTATCACCGGGAACCCGATGGGGGAAAAGGGCTCCCCAATAAAAACCCGTCAGTAACCCCTGATTCCCTCCCCACAATCTTCACAGTACCCCTTGTAACCACGAGGGAGCCTGTCAGAAAAACATCTCAAACCCCTTCCCAACAGGGGGGGTGGGGGCCCCCCTTTTTTCTGGAATATTATTCATTGGGGGCTTCATTCCATTGTATTTTCTGTCCCTTTTCCCATTTGTATACACTATTTTGGGGTAAAAAAGAAAAAATACAGTCCCCCATATTGTTTGGGGTGATGCCCTGATTATCTGTGGGCTACAAATTTTGGCATTTTAGGGGTACATTTCCCCTGTATTTACGGTTTTTACCCCATTTGCATACACTATTTTTTGGGGAAAAAAATTTAAAAAACAGACCACATAGGGGAAAAGTTGGTTTTTGCCTTCAGACGCCTGAACTATCCGGGGGGCTTCAAATTGTGGCCTTTTAGGGCTACATTCCCCTGTATTTTGGGGTCTATTTTTTATATACTACTTTGGGTAAAAAAATTTTTAAAAAAAACACCACAATTGAACATTTTGTTAGCCCCTGACGCCTGCTGTCTGGGGACTACAAATTGTGGCATTTAGGGCCCACATTTCCCCTTTTGTGCTGTGTCTTTTCCCCATTTCTAGGGCACTTTTTTTCGGGGGGAAAATTTTTTTAAAAAAACAGGCCACATATTTAACAGTGTGGTGTCTTGTCATAAAACCTGATCTATTGTGGGGTACAAATTGTGGCATTTTTAGGGTACATTCCATATATTTTTTTACCCCATTTGTGACCAAATATTTTCCCCCTCCCCCTTTTTTTTCAGTGTCTTACCTATTTCTGTACACTATTTTTGGGGAAAAAAATTTCAAATCCCGGCCCGATATTGAAAATCTGTTATCCCCGTCAAATCCTGATCTATCTGTTTGGGGGCCCAAAATTTTGTCAAATTTAGTCTCAATTCCCTTTTTTTTTCATTTTATGTCTTGCCCCCTTTTTTTTAAAAATTAAATTTTTGGGGGAAAAAAAAGGGAAAAATTTCAGGCCAATATTGAACATGTGGTTTTTCTGTTCCCGATGCCCGATCTATCCCGTTGGCTACGAATTGTGGCATTTAAGGGGTACATTCCCCTTTTTCTTTCTGTCGGTTACCCTTTTGTTACACTTTTTGGGGAAAAAATTTAAAAAAAGACCCAAATTGAACAGTGTGGTTTCTCTGTCAACCCCCTGATTATTGTGGGCACAAATTGTGAAATTTCAGGGCTACATTCCCTTTTTTTTCCATTTTTATCCTAGTTCAATCGACTTTTGGGTTTTTAAAAAAAAAAAATACAAGCCCATCGAGCTTTGTGGTATCTTTTTATTAATGGAAAATAAAAAAAAAAGCCGCACTCGGGAAAAATTTGTTCCTTTGCAAAAAAAGTCGTGTTTTTTTTACATATGTAGAAAAAAAACACCAAAAAAACCATTTTTGATCCGGGGGGTTGGTTTTTTTGGTGCTTTTTTTCTAATATGTAAATAAATACATGCTGTTTTTTGCAAAGGGAAATAATTTTTGAGTGCGGTTTTCTTCATCTTCTATTTTTTACCTTTGGGGGGACAACCAAGTTCACAACACCACCCCTATAGGAATGTGCGCATCTTTTTTCGCCCCCCTTGGTTTTCTCTGTCAGATCCCCGATTATTTGTGGGCTTCAAATTGTGGATTTCAGACCCCCATTCAAAAGTTTTTTTTACTTGTCTTATCATAGTTATTGACACCAGTTTTTCTTAAAAAAAAAAAGTTTTTTCCCACATGGATCACAGATAAGTTTGCTCCCAATTCATCCTTTTGTAGTGAACATGGAAAATATTGCACTCCATTTAAAATGGAAAGGCGCGTGGCAAGAGACGGGGAAGTGGACGTGATGGTGATGTGCATGCAGAGGCAGAGGCCATGGGCAAGCTGAAATCATGCCACAACAAACACACACATCTTCTTTATACAGATTCCTGTCAGAATTCATAGGGGACAGCAGAATAGCACTCTTGACACCAGAGCAGCGTGAAAAGGTAGTTGGTTGGATGGCGGATAATGCTTCCAGTCACTTTGCCACCACCATCAGCACCCTGTCTTCCACATGGTCAAGTCTGAGTAGCTGTGAGTCTGGACCGCATATTCCTCACCCTGATCCTCCTGCCATGCCAAGTGCCCGGAGACGACTGATCCCACACTTGGACACTCCGAAGAGCTGTTTACTTTTCCATTTATAGATTCGGGCCTCTCGCCAGGTCCACTGGAAGCGGGGCAAGCTGAGATTGCATGTAGCAATGCCCAAATATTGGAGCAGCCACGTTTACACGAAGGCGACCGTGGGAACATGTCACAAAGAGGTGGACGATGATGAGACACAATTGCCAGAAAGACAGGAGGAGGACCAGGTGCGGAAGTGGAAGAGGAGGTGGTGGATGATATTGTAACTGAGCCAACCTGGCAGGAGGACATACAGAGCGAGGACAGCAGCACACAGGGGAAGGGAGGTATAGCACCCCAACATGCAGGCTCTGTGGTGGCCGCAGACAGAAGGCGGGCAACCGTACCTCGTAACTCCAACATGATGGAAGTTGGCAGTACAACTGTTAGTTCTACCCGAGTCTGGTTGTTTTTTAAAGACTCTGCCGATAACACCAAACAGGCCATTTGCACCACCTGCCATGCCCGCATCAGCAGGGGTAGCAAAACTACCAGCCTGACCACCACCAGCATGATCAGGCACATGGTAGCAAAGCGATGTGTCTGCCATACCGGATTTCATGAAATACATTGACAATAATGATTTCAATATCCGCTTTACGCACAGATTTGATCCCAGGGTAATTTCTTTTTTGGATCTTGGTTTGCGTGGTATACAGGGACAGGTTATTTCTACCAAGACTCATTACAAATTATTCGGGGGGAATACTATTCTCCACGCTAGCAGTAGTCATCCCAGACATACTATCAGGTCTGTTCCCTTGGGTGAATATGTTAGAATTAAAAGAAACTGTAGCAGAGATGTAAATTTGGAGGGACAATTTGACATGCTTGATGACAGGTTGATTAGTCATAACTATCCTCGCTGGATGATGAATATAGCTCATCGTATTGTGGGTCAGAAGAAGCGTGAGGACCTTATGATTCGAGCAAGGAGATCTCACATGTTCGAGATAATAGTTGCTATCGTGACAGACCTTTTGTAAGTTTGCAGTTTAGTCCCCAATTTGGTGAAATAAAGAAAATAATTAGATTTTTACTGATCTTGCATGAGGATGAAATATTGGGTGAGATTTTACAGCCTGGGGTAAATATAGTAGCAAGGAAAGCACCGTCTATTGGCAACAGGGTTTCACCTAGTATGTTTCATGCTAATAGCAGAAATGATTTGTGGTTGAGATTTAAAGGTTTTTTTCAAATGTGGCATGAATAATTGCAAGGCATGCAAGCATGCATTGGTTACAAAAACCTTTTATAATAATAATCAGTCTGTCAGTTATGACATTAAACAATATATAAATTGTAACTCAACACATGTGTATAAAATTAATTGCATTTCCTGTGGTCTGTCATATGTTGGATGTACCACAAGAAAATTGAAAATCAGAATATCTGAACATTTATCCGACATTAGGAATGTAACCAATGTGAATCGAAATGTGTCAGCGGCGGCCAAACATTTCATTACTCATCATGATCGTAGTACTGCGTTTTTTTCAGGTTTGTGCTATTTAGAATGTGAATAGATTTTCACGTGGGGGAGATGCCAGAAGACGTCTCCTCACCAGAGAGGCTTTCTGGATTTTTAATCTTAATACGAGTTTTTCCCAAGGGGTTTAAAATAAAAAGAATAAATTTGAAAAAATTAAATTTGCATTAGTTTATACTGGTATAACCCAAAGTTTTCAGCCCCTTTTTTTGTTAAAAAATCCCCCCTGGGGTTATAACGATTCATAGGGAAAAAAAGGGGGGAGGGTGCCTGGCCCACGTGCCTAACCTCGTGCTTCAGCGGTTTCTCAAAACCTACCCGGAGCTGCCGGATCTGCTTGTGACAGTACGCCGCCTGTGTGCCCATTTTAGAAAGTCAGCTACAGCTTCCGCCGCCCTTGCCGTGCTTCAGCTGCGTTTGCAGCTTCCGGCTCATTGACTGGTGTGTGGTGTCCCCACGCATTGGAACTCTACACTGCATATGTTGGGAAGGATTTGTGAGCAGCAGAGAGCAGTTGTTGAGTACCAGCATCAACAAGGCGTCGGTATTCAGTTCAGACTCCACACATAAGACCTCAGGAGTGGACATGGATGTCAGACATATGTACCATCCTCCAAAACTTTGAAGACTCCACCATAATTAGCGTCACCATCCCATTTCTCTGTCTTCCAAAATACCACCAAAATGCTGCCTCTCAGCTGAATTTCAATGGTACTAAATTGCAAGGTGAACTATGACATGCTGAATCACATTAGCAACTAAAAAAAATTGTTTGTTTTTTTACTCTGCATCAGCTCTACACACAGCTGAATATCAGTGGCACTAAGTGACATGGTGAAATACAGGGGTTGGACATAATAATGGAAACACCTGGAAACATCAACAAGTTAGTTTAATATGGCGTAGGTCCACCTTTTGCAGCGATTACAGCCTCAATTCTCCGAGGTATGGATTCATATAAGGTGTGAATTGTTTCCAAAGGAATTTTAGCCCATTCTTTAGTTAAAACACCCTCCAGTTCTTTGAGCGACGATGGCGGCGGAAATCGACGTCTAACTTGAATCTCTAAAATCGACCATAAATGCTCAATTATGTTGAGATCTGGGGATTGTGGGGAGCCAGATGAGATGCTCAACTTCATTAGAATGTTCCTCGTGCCATGCTTTAACGATTTTAACTATAAATTGGTGCATTATCATCCTAAAAGATGGCGTTCCCCTCCGGGAACAGTGCTTGAACCATAGGATGCACTTGGTCGCCCAAAATGCCTAAATAATCGCGACTGTTAATTCTTCCATGAAGGGATATCATTGGCCCAGCGGATCTCCACGAAATAGAACCCCAGATCATTACAGAATCTCCGCCATGTTTTACGGTTGGGAGAAGGCAGTCTGGATGGAATGCTTCTTTTGGCTGTCTCCAAACGTACGTGCGGCCGGAGGTCGGAAATAGGGTAAACGATGAGTCGTCTGAGAATATCACATGTTTCCACTGCTCGAGGGACCAATCTGGAGGTTTCTTCACTCTAAACGCTTGGAAACATTTGTCATTGAGAGCAGCGGTTTTCGAATTGCAGCTCTTCCGTGGAATCCAGATTTGTTCAGCTCCCGACGAACAGTTTTCATGGAAACTGGGTTCTGTAGGTGTTCATTGAGTTCAGCAGTGATTTTCGGAGCCGTGGTCTTGCGATCCTCTCTCACAATTTGCTTTAGAGTCCGACCGTCTCTCTCAGTCAACTTCGACTTTCGGCCGGACCTGTGCTTTGCTGCGGACATTTTTCCTTCTCTTTCAAATGCAGTCATTACTTTGGAGACAGTACCTCTTGACATGCCAAGCATTCGGGTGCTTTCGGTTACACTAGCGCCTGCCATACCTGCACCAACAATTTGGCCTCTTTGAAAATCCGAAAGGTCTGCCATTGGTATCAGGTTCTCATCAATGTTCTTACAATTATGCAAAACAAACAGTTAGTTTACATACATATCACATAACACAATAATCAACTACAAAACATTACCATATGTCACGGTTTGCATGTTTATAACATGTTCGAAGACTATGATGCCAAAACGTTAGGTATTTCCATTATTTTGTCCAACCCCTGTATATTGTGCTGAATCACGTTAGCAACTGAAAAAAATAGGTTTTTTTTTTACTCTGCAACAGCTCTGCACACAGCTGAATTTCAGGCACTAAATGGCAAGGTGAAATATGGCGTGCTGAATCACGTTAACTGAAAAAAAGTTTGTTTTACTCTGCATACAGCTGAATTTCAGCGCCACTAAATTACAAAGTGAGATATGCCTTGCTGAATCACGTTAACACATGAAAACTTTTTTTTTAATCTGCATACAGCTGAATTTCAATGCCAGTACATTACAAGGTGAAATATGCCTTGCTGAATCACATTTGCGACTGAAAAAAATAAATTTTTAAAGGTCTACTCATACATGAAGCACAATAGAAGCAGTACACAACACACTTCTATTAAATGTGGCTTGCTGGCTTTGTCTCTGGACCTCACTAATGGCACAAGTAAAAAAAATCTGCTGGAAGGTCGACTTCACAGCCGCACTGGACACTAGCTATCTAAACTATCTGACTTTCTGACTTAGAAACAACCACCTAGCTAACTAGCTAAAAATTTTTCACTAACCAGAAGCAGCGTCAGGAGCAGCTTCTCTGTGCTATTATACTGACAAAATGGCACTAAAACAAGATGTCCGCTCTTTATAGAGAAAGTCATGTGATTTCAGCAGCCAATAACACAAGCCCTTTTGTCTGGACAATTATTGATGTTTCCTGAGCCCTGATTGGTTAGCTGCAATTTGAATACATAAAAAATTAAAAAATAAATTACAAGCACGCCACTCCTCTGAGCTCTCCCCACCCCCTCCCCTCATCAAACACGTGCCTTCCGCTGATGATACACCACCACTATCCCAGCCGAAGTGCTAAAAATACTTTAGTGTCAACGCAATTATTTTCCTGCACTTTTACAGAATTTCACTGATTCTTTCCAATTTTAAGAACAATTACTCGTGTTTCTGATCAAGAATCCGAATATGCCATATTTGTACAGAATGTATGCTTGGTTATCATTTTCCGAACATATTCGCTCATCTCTAAAAGAGAGAACTCTACTAATCTTAAGAGCTTAAACTCTACAGGATAAAGAGATTTACCCAGTGACTCTGAAGCTGGAAAATGACTTTAGGTACAAACTGCTTCACTGTGTGTTGGAATATGTTTGGTGCAACAACTCCATTCCTGTCTATGAGTGTTTAGTTACTAGATTTGTATGCTGTTAATAAAGTTAGAACAAAAAAATAATCCCAGAGGCTCACACAGGGAGCGCATGTGACTATATTTCCTGTTTTCCTGTGTCTGTGTAAGAGAGAAGCAGCCTGCTGTAGATGATGCACAGATAGAGACACACAAATGATTTATTCCTGATCTATTAAGCTTATCATACATTGTTCCTGAATAAAGAAGCTCTGTTGTCACATGCTTGGAGAGTATTGTGAGTAATCCACTGCCAACAGGTTATGTGCCCAGAGTGACACAGAACCCCAGAGTAACACAGCAACAGAAGTCCAGAGCAAAAGCAGCACAGAGCAACAGAGAAAATGTCCACTAGCAGCAATCTTGTCAAGTTCTCAGTGCCAAGCCTCAATAACCAGAACTACCAGTCCTGGAAATTCAAGGTGAAGATGCTGCTCATAAGAGAAAGTATGTGGAAATATACTCAGGAAAAGTGCCTCATCCATTACCAAATGATTGGCTAGAGAAGGAACAGAAAGCACAAAGCGCGATCTCCCTCAGTGTAGATGATAATCAATTGTGCATATATGCAAGTGTGCAACTGCACTTCTATTAAGTGGTCTTCCAGAGATGACACACTCGTGACTGCACTAGATGCACAGCCAGATGATGAGCTGACATTAGAGTATGTTAAAGGCAAACTTGTGGATGAATTCAAAAGAAAAACGCAGCATGTAAGCAGCAGTAATGAATCCAGAGCAGAAACAGCATTAAAGACACAGGATTTCCCTAAATATAAGAGAATCTAAGAGAAACTCGTGAATGTTTTGTCTGTAAAAAGTCCGGCCACCTTAAAGCAGACTGCAGAATTTGGAAAGCAAGAATGAGTCAGTTTAAAAAGCAGAACAGTCATCAAAGGTGTGGAGAAATGGGGTTAGTGGGTGCTCTTGTCCACTGGCCTTGCTGCCTTTAGAAAGACTGCATGGACTAGGACTCATATCACTGAACTCTCTCTCTATCTCCCCATGGGCAACATATTAGACAAAACAGGGTTAGGGAAAAACAGTGTGGCAATGCTTTATTGAACCACAACACCCTATAGCAAACAGAACAATCCCAGCAATTACCCCTAACATGGTGCACATTACAGGGCCCAACCTTTCCACTGACTCGCCTGGATAACGGTAGATGTTACATCAGAGCTCCCAGGGTTGATATTCCACCTGTTATATACACACAGAGAAGAGATATTGACAAGCGTAGGGAGATGACTGAGAACAGTCCATAGAGTCCGTAGAAGGCCCAAATCCAGTTGACACTACGTCACAGCTCCCAGAGTCCCTATTCCACCTGTGATATACACACAGAGAAGAGATAACGACAAGCGTAGGGAGGTGACAGTCCATACTGTCCATACAAGGTCCAAGGCAGTTGACATGAGAGTCACCACCTGGCTTATCCAACCACCTCCATGGAACCTGGTGATCAGCAGGTCCCAAAACCTGGCTTTCTCCAAACATATCCTTAGTTCAGAGATGGTCACTGGATCAGATCTGTGTCCTTCCAACCGAAGCCGAAAACTCCTAGGTTGATTACCATAGAATCATAGATCCGTGTCCCTCGTGATGGTGCCATGATGAATTAGCTGCAGTCCTGTCTCTCTTCCGTTGAGTCTTGTGCAGAATGGCCGACTGGTAGCTCTGTGTGATGAGATGAGATCTGATCTGCTCTCTGTCTCTTGTTTTTATACCTGAGACATGTAAGCTATTTTTAGAATTACCCAGTATGCTTCAGTTCAGCCTCACAGCCCAAAACAGTATGTTAAATAGTATATCAGCTTGCAAGACTGTCCTCTTGACCCACCAGACATAAACACTTAAATCCACTAGCCAATATACAGATAAAAATCAATTCTTGTGGGTTTACAAAACATGGTTGTCTAGGAATTTAAGATTCAATCTGTTTTCTTCACATTGTTCCCCCATCTTAATTAACTAGACATGATAGGCTTCTGGTCATCCTTCTCCACACTTAATTGAAGAGTAGCAACTAGTATCCATTTGGTCCACCATAGCTTCCTCCACATTCCATAGTTCCTGGATTAAATCCCATTCAATCCGTTAAAGTTGGAACATCTGAAGTTTCCGTTTCTTGTTGAGGTCATATATCCACTCTAGTCTTCTTCCCAAGGTCGAGTTGGTGGGGTTGGACATAGTAGCATTCGAAACCTCTGTGCATGCCTCATCAACGGTGTGCTGGGTCTGTCTGTATGCCTCCCTGGTTGTGGAGCCCTGGATGGTGTGTGAGCACACCAGCCCCCTGCAGCTTCCCCGGTTCCGCCGGGCTGAGTAGTATCCCACTGCTGCCACCAAGTGTGGAGAAACGGGGTCAGTGAATGCTCTTGTCCGCTAGCCTTGCTGCCTTTAGAAAGAATGCATGGACCAGGGCTCATACCACTGAATGCCTGCTCTATCTCCCAGTGGGCAACATACTACACAGACAACGCAGGGTTAGGGTAAAACAGTGTGGCAATGCTTTATTGAATCACAACACCCTATAGCAAACAGAATAATCCCAGCAATTACCCCCAACATTGTGCACATTACAAGGCCCAACCCTTCCACTGACTCTCCTGGATAATGGTAGATGTAACGTCAGAGCTCGCAGGGTCGATATTCCACCTGTGATATACACACATAGAAGAGATATTGACAAGCATAGGGAGATCCCGGTGATTCTGAGAATGTTTTCTCATGATATATTGTGCTTTATGATAGTAGTAAAATTTATTTCATATGACTGCGTTTATTTGTGAAAAAAAGGAAATTTGACAAAAATTTTGAATATTTCGAAATTTTCAAAATTTTAATTTTATGCCCTTGAATCAGAGTCATATCCACAAAATAATTAATAAATAACATTTCCCACATGTCTACTTTATATCAGCACAATTTGGAAACATAATTATTTTTTGTTAGGAAGTTATAAGGGTTAAAATTTGACCAGCATTTCTCATTTTTACAACAAATTGCAAAACCATTTTTTTAGGGACCATCTCACACTTGAAGTAACTTTGAGGGGCCTATATGACAGAAAATACCCAAAAATGACACTATTCTAAAAACTGCACCCCTCAAGGTACTCAGAACTATATTCATGAAGTTTATTAACCCTTTAGGTGCTTCACAGGAATTTTTGGAATGTGGAAGGAAAAAATAAACATTTACTTTTCTTTCACAAAAATTTTCCTTTTACTTTCACAGTAGTAACAGGAGCAAATGGACCATATATTTTGTTCTACAGTTTCTCCTGAGCTTGCCAATACCCTATATGTGGGGGAAATCTACTGTTTGGGCACACTGCAGGGCTCGGAAGGGAAGGAGCGCCATTTGACTTTTTGAATGTAAAATATGTTGGAATAATCAGCAGTTTGTAGAGCCCCTGATGTGCCTAAACAGTGGAAACCCCCAACAAATATTTTTAAAACTAGACCCCTTATGAAACTTATCTAGATGTGTATTGAGCACCTTGAACCTACAGGTGCTTCACAGAAGTGTATAGCATAGAGCCATGGAAATAAAAAAAAAAATCACATTTTTCCCAAATAAATCTTTTTTAGCTCCATATTTTGCATTTTCATAAAGGTAACAGGAAAAATTGCTCCATAAAATTTGTTGTGCAGTTTCTCCTGAATATCCCGATACCCCATATGTGGGGGAATTTTTCTGTTTGGGAGCATGGCATGGCTTGGAAGGGAAGGAGCGCCATTTGACTTTTTGAATGCAAAATTTATGGAATAATTATCGGACGCCATGTCGAGTTTGAAGAACCCCTGATGTGCCTAAATAGTGAAAACACCCCACAAGTGACACTATTTTGGAAACTAGACCCTTTTGGGACTTTATCTGTATGTATATTGAGCACCTTGAACCCCCAGGTACTTCACAGAAGTTTATAACATTAAGCCGTGAAAATAAAAAAAATCAAATTTTTCCACAAAAATCTTTTTGTTGCTAAAAATTTTGTATTTTCACAAGGACAAAAGGAGAAAATGGACCCCAAAGTTTGTTGTGCAATTTTCTGGAGTTCACCGATACCCCATATGTGTTTAAAAGCTACTTTTGAGGCACAGTGCAAAGTTCAGAAGGGAAGAAGCGCCGTATTACAGTGCAGATTTTACTGCACTTGTTTGAGAGTGTCATGTTACATTGACAGAGCTCCTGAGGTGCCAGAACAGCAGAACCCCCCATAAGTGACCCCATTTTACCAATTAAACCTCTCAATGAATTCATCTAGGGCTGCAGTGATTATATTTACACCACAGGTGTGCCACAAACTTTTATACCATTGGGAAGTGAAGAAAAAATAATTTACGTTTTTACAACCAAGATTGTGTGTTTGCCCCAATTTTTACATTTTCACACTGGGAAATGGGTAAAAATGGCACCAGAATTTGTCCCACAATTACTGCTGAATATAGAAAAACCCCATATGTGGCTGTACAGTACTACTTTGCCATACAGAGTGACTCAGGAGGGACAGAGCACTATTTGCTCCTGGAATGCAGATTTTCCTAGACTAGTTTGTGGATTCCATATAAAGAGCCCCTAAGTGCTAGAAAAGCAGAATCCCTCCCTCAAGTGACCCCATTGTACAAATTATATCCTTTGGGAATTTATCTACAGATGTAGTGATGATTATGACTCTAAGGGTGTTTTCTAGAAACAAGCACAGTGGATGTTGCTGAGTGAAAATTACAAACTGCCATTGTAGTGACCAGTACGCTGTAGTGACCAGTACGTTGCAGTCACCAGTACATTATGCCCAGCTAATGCTTCTGGAGACACGCACCTGTAAATTAGGCAGGCTCTCATCACTACAGAAATGCCAAACATGGTGCTAAATGTTGTTTAGGCACACTGGGGCTCAAAGGGAGGGGGGCATTTGGATTTGGGAGCACAGAATTTGCTGAATTTATTTTGGTGGGTGAGGAGCCATTTCGCTTTTCCAGAGTCTTTGTGCTACCAGTAATGTGGAAGCCCCCTATATTTCTGTTAACAGATGACAGATCTGAGTGAGGGCTTGCTGTTTTTGTGGATTGAGTAGAAGAAGCTTTTATTGGGAACATTTTACGTAACATTTGGGATCACAGTTATCCGGCGCTCTACGCTGACCACTTACTTTGCGGTTTCCATCTAAATCTCTGAGTGACGGGATTCAGATGAAACCCCCGATGGATCCATTCACCATAGTGAGGCAGCAGAGTTACTCTGAACTCCGTCTGGCCTTTGTTGTGCTGTTTCCTTTTTTTCAGAAGTGCACAAAACTGTGGCTGATGGCACTTTTATGCAATCCTAAAAAGATGGACACCACCAGATCACGGGACCTATGGAGCCCACAGTGCCTCCATCTGCCCAGTAGTGTTTACATACCAACGTGTGCTGATGTTTGCTATTAACCCAAAGGCCTTCTAATGACCCCATGATACCACAGCCTGTTAGATTCTGCTATAAGCAAGGTCCAGCAAGCAAAGTAGTGAGACAAGGACAGTTCAAAGGCAATGCACTACATCAGTAATGCAATGCATGATACCAATCATAAAAGTAAAAAATATACATGTCCACCAGTGGGACTAAGTAGAAAAGTAAAACAAAGTGGAAATATATAGATAATAGTAAATAACACACAAGGAAACGCACAAAATCACGAAAAGTGTCATGTTATTTATTCCATACAACTAACACCATAAAAAGAAATTGTAAATAACACGCCAAATATGTCACTTTTTCATCATATGACACACAACAAACTTAATAAAATGCAACCAGAAAGTCATATGCAAAAAAATTGTGTTAACGAAAATGCCAAACTGTCACATAAAAGACAAGTTATAATATGGCTCATTTAGCAAAAAAATAAAAAAGTTATGAAGATGCAAAATAAATTATTTTCTGTAAAATATTGTTTTTATTGTAAAAGTAGAAAAGCATAATAAAAGATATAAATCTGGCATCGCTGAAATTGCACTGATATAAGGAGATAGACATGCTTCCTGCGTTCCCCCTTGAAGAAACAAGTACATGGTTGTAATATGAAATGTGATGTTTTATGTGAATTGTGATGTGCATAAAATATGTTAGTAATACTGATAATGTGTGTAGTTTGACGATAGGGACAGTTAAAGTTAATGTTTGGGACTAGCCCAGAGGGTGTGGCTGAGTTGAAGGGCAAGTGGCTATTTCCTTTCAGAGAGACAGATAGAGCCTTGAGTGCTTAGAAAGAGGGCCTAAGCTCCATTGTGACCAGTGCCGCATTATGGGGTGTCTCTAAAGTGAGAGGAGACCGAAGGAAAGGGATAGTGTGATCTGAAAGAGCAGAAGTGACCAAGATCAATCGTAGACGAGTCCTGGGAGAGGACGCCCAGCAGAAAGACTCAGAGTTTATAAATCTTGAAGGTAAAGGGCCTGGACATGATTGAGTATGTGAGACAAATAAGGCCTGTTTCACACATCCGTTTTTCCCCTTGCGGCGCCCCCGGCATTTTTTCGCAGCGCCGCATCACAAAACCGTATGCGCCGCATGCGGTTTTTTTCCCATTGACTTTTATTAGCGCCGCATGGCGCCGCATGTCACTGCGGCGCGTCCGGTTGGTGCCGGATGCGGTGTCTGGTCACCGTCCGGTGTCTGGAAAAAACGTTGCATGTAACGTTTTTTGTCTGCGGCGAAAAAGCCGCATGCGCCGGATGCGGCGCATGCGGTTCTTTTTTACAATGAAAGTCTATGGACGCCGCAATGCGCCGCATCGCGGCGTCCGTCGCATCCGGTAGCCGCATCCGGTTTGTTAATTGATATACCAGCCCACAGCAAACAGATACAAGGAAGTACCACCCCTCAGCAAACATATAAAAAAAAATTGGGTGGGACATCAGACACAGCCACAGAAGCCACAGGAGCCACAGGAGCCACAGAAGCCACAGAGAGACACGGAGAGCCACAGAAAGCAGCCACCGACGCAGCCACCGACGCAGCCACCGGACTCGCAGCCAGGATCCGTACCATGGAGCGCCAGGAAAACAGACGGTAAATATGAACCACCCACCCCCAAATTCAAAAATTTAAAATACATATGTCACCAATGCTGTGTGAGCTGATGTTTATTTTTTGTGGCTGGTACATTATATATTTAATGTTTTTTCTGTGATGGGGATTGGTTCCCCAGGTATTTAATGAAATTAAATTGCCGATGATGGGGTGGGTCCCCGAGTTTAAAATGCATTTGTTTGGGAACTTTATTGTGTATTCACTGCTACTGTTGTGAATGTTGATAATGTAGATCTACTGGTACTGTTTTTTAGCAGTGATGTGCTTGGTCTCCCTGCGACAATCTGAAATGTGGATGTATTTGTGTATCAAATTTTTTTTTTATTTTTAAAAAAGTATTAATTTTTTTGGCCAGTGATGTCGTTGTTTTTTATGCTACTATCTGAAATGTGCATGTGTTTACTATGGTAATGTTTCTCTCCATTTTTTTTGCCAATGTTTTTTTTTTTTTTGGCCTTTCACGGTTTTATCTACTCATGGTCTGTTGAACTGTTTGACTATGCTAATGTTTTTTTGTTTGCAATCTTTGTTCTTTGTGGCCTGTCATGGTTTTATCTACTCATGGTCTGTTGAATTGTATGACTATGCTAATGTTTTTTTGTTTGCAATCTTTGTTCTTTGTGGCTTGTCATGGTTTTATCTACTCATGCTGCTATTATTTTCCTGTGTTTAGTATACAAATGTTGATGTACTTTTTTTTTTTTGTTGCAATGTTATTTTTTTGGCTGCCTCTGACCTTAGCTACTCATGCTCTTATGTTAAATTTCCATGTTTTTATTATCATATTGTTTTGCTCCTCAAACTTTCGCTCCTTCTCCAGAACGATAAACCTCAATCGATTCATCTCCGCAGTAAAATCAACAAGATTCCTGAAGATATTGCCGATAATGGGTTCCATGTTCGCCAATCACTTGCTACTTGCTCTTCTCTCCAAACTGCACTTTCTCCTCTACAACCTGTCAAAGAAGGGATGTAGGAGCAGTGTATATATAGGATTACAGTAGCCAATCATATTTGGAACCCCAAAAAGGGCCCCAAAATGGGCGTGCTTAAAAGCCGGATCCGGCGCATTACGGCGTCAACGGATGCCAACCGGATACACCGGATGAGAAGTATGCGTTTTTTTGCCGCATTCGTGAACCGGATGCGGCACATCCGTTGTTCAGAGAAAATACCGCATGCGGCGCTGCGGCTAAATGCCGGGGGCGCCGTTTAGGCGCCCGCCGGATGTGTGAAACAGGCCTAAATTGACCTGAGTAGGAGTTCCAGAGCGTCAGCACTAGAGAAAATAAGTACCAGCCATATTGGCACCATAGTTCTCTTAAGGGGAGAGAAGACGTGAGTAAAGAGCTTTTGCTAAACAGGACTGTAGTGCAGTAAATAGGAAAGGAGAACAATAGAGAAACAAAGGAAGAAAACTGTGGAAAATGCATCGAATTGTAAAGGAAATGTACATAAGTCTGTGTGGCCGCTATCGTTGGCATATATTCCCTACCTAGTTTCCGTTCAGTAAAAAGTTTTTTTTTTTACCATTGGTCTCCCTCATTGAACTGTCCAAAATCTGGTCCTGATAAATCAGAAACATTGGTTACATGAAGCCTCCACCGGTGTAGCACCCTCATAGCACAAGTCCACACACCCATCCAGGCCCACTACTTTCATGTAATGTGCCATGAAGTAAAAGACAAGTACCTCACCCACAGCTACTGACCCCATGCCACGCCACACTGACTCTAAGAATAAATTGGTCTGATCACTATTACAGCAGGAAAAACAGGGCATAAAATAAAAATATTAACTGAAATGCTGATTTTTGTTCATTCTGTTTTTGAAAAATCTGAATAAAAAGCAATCAAAAAATGTTATGTATCCCAAAATGGAACTAAAAAATTCTTTAACTCATTTCGAAAAATATAAGCCCTCAAAAAAAAAAAGTTAGAGCTCTCAGAATATGGCGACGAAAAAACAATTATTTTATAAAAAAGCATTTTTAGTGTGTGATAGCAAAACTTAAAAAGAAAATGATATAAATATGGTATCACTGTAATCGCACTGACCTGAAGACTAAAACTGCCTTATCACTTATACAGCACGGTGAACCGTGCAAAAATAAAAATAAGAATTATTCTTGCTGTCTGTTTGTTCATTCTACCTCCAAAAAATTAGAACATGTCTTGGTTCACATTTATCCTGCACTGTCAGTTGAGTACTTATGTTGAGTTTCTGTGTTAATCCCAATAATTGCTATTCAGACAAAAGTCCCAAAGGAAGATCTTATTGCAGAAAACAAAAATGCTTCTCAGCCTACGTGCATTGTATTCAATACCGCTGTTACCTGTACTATTTAGTGTATGGATAGATAGCTGCTGGAGAAGGGCTAGTAAGTGCATTACAGGCCTTGCTACAGAAACCATAAAAACAAAGCTCCTTATCAGGCCTACATCTATTCTATACCGCTCTTAGCTACATAATTTAGTATAGGGATTACATAACTCCCAACCGTCCCGGATTCAGGAGAACTGTCCCATCATAGCTTTTCACCTGTTTTCTATACACACATCTCTGACATCTTCATAGCGCCTCCTGGTTGGGGAGTACATGAATTAAGTTGTATTACTCACCTCTTCTTTCTTCTGTGATCAGGTCTCCCCAGGACTCAAACTCACATCTCCTCCTGTCGTTCGGCAGCAGCAGCCTCTGTCTCGGCCTGGGCCTGTCATTCTGCACCAGCAGCAGCCTCTCTCTCGGCCTGGGCCTGTCATTCTGCAGCAGCAGCCTCTCTCTTGGCCTGGGCATGTCATTCTGCAGAAGCCTGTTTGTACTCTAGAACAAGCTGCACGCGCATACTGGTATCACATTCTCCAAGCTGTTGTAAGGCCTTTTGCACAGAAAAGTCCATGCTTGCCTCACAACTCGTATTGTTAATAACCCCAGAAGTTGTTTCTGGGACAAGGTCCATTGCCTGGTTCCTCTCAGTTCTTTATTCAGGTGCCACGGTACTCTGCTCCAAGTCCTGCTCTATCAAAGCACAAATCCGATCCTTGGATTTGTCTGCTGTCTCCTCTCTGCTCACAGAGGTTAATCAGAGCCTTCTTGCTCTGCTTCTTGTATAAAGCTGCTGTATCGGTTAACAGCCTTTTTTCCAAATAAAAGATAGAAAAGAAAAACAGGAAGGGGAAACTCGGGGACAGACTGGGACTAAAATTCAGCCCTGTCATTTGAAAACACACAGGCCCATGCCGTACTCGCCTCCTTCCCCAGATTAAGGTCTCTATTACTTATAGCACCTTGCCTACAGGAAATCAAGACTACTATCTATATTTCCAATAATAACTTTTATGTAAGATTTAATAACATTGCAATATAACAGATAAATATCACCAGATATACAGTGGTGATAATACTGCTATACATTAGCCAAAACCTCTGTACTAGACCATGCAATGACCATATATTATTAATATCAGTTTCACACCAGTGCTCTGCAGATCATATATGTGTACTGTAAAGATTCTCAGAAGTTACGTTTTTGCTGACTGTTGTCATTCATTTTCGTTTTTCTTTTTATTTCGCCTAGATCGACATTACCTCTTCTTCCATTCATAACTCATTCCTGCAAAATGTAACAGCCCCCTTCTGACATTCTCCCACCTCTACACAAGCCACATAGTGCTATAACAAGTGCCCTAGACAGTATTACTGTATATACGTGCAATCACGTGTGCCCGCTAATTAAGGAAATGAATATTCACTGCTCTCCACTCCCATAGGCGTGGAGAGCAGTGAATATTCATTACCTTTAGCAGAGGGCACACGTGATTGCCCGGCCGCTGCAACAAGTCAGCAGCTGAGGTTACTGTGCCCGCTATTAAAGAGCAATAAATATTCACTGCTCTTCACACACAAAGTCTCGGCGTGGTGAGCAGTGAGTATTCCGGCAGCTGTCCTATGCTTGTAAGCAGCACATGACATCCCTGCCATATTCTGCTTACAAGCTTAAATAAGCTCCTGGCACCTGATGCGAACATTGCGAGGGAGCGCAAGGAAGGTAAGTAAAGATGTTTTTTTCATTTTTTTCTGATGGGGGCCATGCATGCCAGTATGGGAATGAGGGGGCATGCATATCAGGATAGGAATGAGGATATGCATAAAAGGAAGGGGATGAGGTGGCCATGCATATCAGGATGGGGATGAGGGGGCCATGCATATCAGGATAGGAATGAGGAACCATACATACAAGGATAGGGATGAGGAAGCTATGTATACCTGGATCGGGATGAGGAGACCATGCATACCAGGATAGGGATGAGGGGGCCATGCTTACCAGAATAGGGATGAGGGAGTCTTGCATACCAGGATGAGGTTGAGGGGGCGATGCATACCAGGATGAGGTTAAGAGGGCCATGCACACCAGCATGGGGATGAGGGGGCCATGCATACCAGGATGGAGATGAGGGGGCCATGCATATCAGGAGAGGGATGAGGGGGCCATGCATACCACGATGGGGATTAGTGGGGCATGCATACCAGGATAGGGATGAGGGGGCCATGCATACAAGGATGGGAATGAGGGGGCCATGCATACCAGGATGGGGATGAGGGGGCCATGCATACCAGGATGGAGATGAGGGGGCAATACATACCAGGAGAGGGATGAGGGGACCATGCATACCACGATGGGGATTAGGGGGGTATGCATACCAGGATAGGGATGAGGGGGCCATGCATACAAGGATGGGAATGAGGGGGCCATGCATACCAGGATGGGGATGAGGGGGCCATGCATACCAAGATGGAGATGAGGGGGCCATCCATACCAGGATAGGAGTGAGGAGCCATGCATACCAGGATGGGGATGAGGAGACCATGAATATCAGGATATCACAGAACATAGGTTCAGTCACAGCAGCACAGACTTTCCAACTTTAGGAGAACCAAATGTATTTCATCCTTTACACAGTTATTTTTCCCCTACTGAATTACCTTACTGTTCTTCCCCACTATGTTATCCTTTCCATTGCCACCATGAAGCATGATACCCCCAAATATTCCCCCACACAGAATAATGTTCCCACATTCCTTCATATACACCACACAATAAGATGGTCACCCCTCCCCATCACACAGTATAATGGTCCCTACACAGCATGATGGTCTCAACAGCCCCCAACACAGTATGATGGTTTCCCCACGCATTATAATGGTTAACCCACAGCCCCTCACGCACTTTAATGGTCACTACACACAGTATGATGGTCATCATACACGTAATGGTGGTCCCCGCCACAGCCTTCCATATATTATGATGATCCTCCCACATAGTAAAATGGTCACAGCATGGTCCTTCACATAGTATGATGGTTCTCCAAATATCCAATACAGTATTATGGTTTGACACAGCCCCAATACAGTATGATGATTCCCCAATACCCCCATATAGTGTAATGGTCCTCCCACACCACTAGATAATATGATTCCCCCTTAGACCCCATATATAGTATATGATAATCCACCCACAATCCCAATACATTATGATCGTCCCTCCACAATCCCAATACAGTGTGATGGAACATCCCACACAGTATTATGTGCCCCCACCTTCTACCATATAGTATATTGGTCCCCCACAGCTCCAATACAGTTTGATGTTCCCCTCACAGCCTTCCATATATTATGATGGTCCCTCCATAGTCCCTCATATAGTATGATAATCCCTCATACAGAATGATTGTGCCACATAACCCCAAAACAATATGATGATTGCCACAGCCCCCCATATATTATTATAGTCCCGCTCAGGCCTTTATATAGTATAATGGTCCCCCACAGTCCCAGTACAGTATGAGGGTCCCCAATAAACCCACATATAGTATGATGCCCCCCACAGGACCCTGTATAGTATGATGGTCCACCCACAGGCCCCTATATAGATTAATGAACCACCACAGCTTTTCATATATTATGATGGTCCCCCTACAGGACCCTATATAGTATAACGGTCCTCCACAGATTTCCATATAGTATGATGGTCCCCCAACAGGCCCCTATATAGTTTAATGATCCCCCACAGCTTTTCATATAGTATGATTGTCCCACTTATTGGCCTCTATATAATATGATGGTCCCCCACAGCTTTGCATATAGTGTAATGGTCCTCCTATAGGACCCTACATAATATGATGGTCCCCCACAGCTTTCCATATAGTATACTGGTCTTCCCACAGCTTTCCATATAGTATGAAGGTCCGCTTCACAGGCCCTTATATAGTATGATGATGTACCACACAGTTTTATCGGCACCATAGCCCACAAAATAAATAAATAAAAACTAATACTCACGTAATAAAGCCTTTGCTTCCACCGCAGCCACTGTCTCCTCTTCAATCCTGTTTTGTAGTACATGTCAGTGTTGTAATGTACTGACAGAATCGCACTGCAGGATTACACCTGTGTGGGGCCGGCCTTCAGCAGGCAGGAATCAACCTGAGGCCTTCTGAACTAACTGTTGGAGTATGGAGACGGCGGATCAATGCTCTGCCACAGCTGTAAAAAAGTAACTAAGTCACAATTCATGCAGCCCACAGCTTGACCAGCCCATCTGGCATTTGCCAGAATTGCCAGATAGCCTGTCCGGCCCTGAGGCAACAGTTAGCAAGTATGTCTACGTAAGCGCTGGGTTGAACCTTGTAGAACTGGTGCACTCCTTGCAGGGATACCAGTTTTTTAGTACAGAGAATAATTCTTTAAACCAAGTACTAATGCTCTAATAGAAGTAAAAAAAATCGAAATCCACAGTGGGGAAAAAAAGTATTTAGTCAGCCACCAATTGTGCAAGTTCTCCCACTTAAAAAGATGAGAGTCCTGTAGTTGACATCATAGATAGACCACAACTATGAGAGTCAAAATGAGAAAACAAATCCAGAAAATCACATTGTCTGATTTTGCAAGATTTATTTTGCAAATTATGGTGGAAAATAAGTATTTGGTCACATAAAAACATGCAAGATTTGTGGCTCTCACAGACCTGTAACTTCTTTAAGAGTCTCCTCCGTCCTCCACTCATTACCTGTAGTAATGGCACCTGTTTGAACTTGTTATCAGTATAAAAGACACCTGTCCTCAACCTAAAACAGTCACACTCCAAACTTCCCTATAGTGAAGACCAAAGAGCTCTCGAAAGAAAACCAGAAACAAAATTGTAGCCTTGCACCAAACTGGGAATAATAATAATAATAATTTTATTTCTATAACGCCAACATATTCCGCAGCACTTTACATTATAGAGGGGACTTGTACAGACAATAGACATTACAGCATAACAATAAACACAGATCAAAGTAGATACCAAGAGGAATGAGGGCCCTGCTCGCCAGCTTACAATCTATGAGGAAAAAGGGGAGACTTAATCTGCAATACGCAAGCAGCTTGGTGTGATGAAATCAACTGTGAGAGCAATAAGAAGAAAATGGAAGACATACAAGACCACTGATAATCTCCCTTGATCTGGGGCTCCACGCAAGAGCTCACTCCATGGAGTCAAAATGATCATAAAAACGGTAAGCAAAAATCCCAGAACCACACGGGGGGACCTATGAGTGACCTGCATCGAGCTGGGACTACCGTAGCAAAGACTACCATCAGTAACACACTGCGCTGGCAGGGACTCAGATCATTCAGTGCCAGACGTGTCCCCTGCTTATGCCAGTACATGTCCGGGCCCATCTGACGTCTGCTAGAGAGCATTTGGATTAGCCAGAAGAGTATTGAGAGAATGTCATATGGTCTTATGAAACCAAAGTAAAACTGTGTAGAAACAAAATTTGTCGTGTTTGGAGGAGACAGAAAGCTGAGTTGCATCCAAAGAACACCATACCTACTGTGAAGCAAGGGGGTGGAAACATCATGCTTTGGGGCTGTTTCTCTGCAAAGGAACCAGGATGACTGATCCGTGTGCATGAAAGAATGAATGGGGCCATGTATCGTGAGATTTTAAGTGCAAACCTTCTATCATCAAGGGCATTGAAGATGAAACTTGGATGGGTCTTTCAGAATGATAATAATCCCAAGCACACCGCCAGGGCAAAAAAGTAGTGGCTTCGCAAGAAGCATATGAAGGTCCTGGAGTGGCCTAGCCAGTCTCCAGATCTCAACCCCATAGAAAACCTTTGAAGGGATTTGAAAGTCCGTGTTGCCCAGCGACAGGCCCAAAACATCACTGCTCTAGAGGAGATATGCATGGAGGAATGGGCCAACATACCACCAACAGTGTGTATGGCAACCTTGTGAAGACTTACAGAAAACATTTGACCTCTGTCATTGCCAACAAAGGATATATAACAAAATATTGAGATGAACTTTTGTTAATGAACAAATACTTATTTTCCACCATAATTTGCAAAATAAATCTTGCCAAATCAGACAAGGTGATTTTCTGGATTTGTTTCCTCATTTTGACTCTCATAGTTGTAGTCTACCTATGATGCCAATTACAGGCCTCTCTCAACTTTTTAAGTGGGAGAGCTTGCACAATTGATAGCTGACTAAATACATTTTTCCCCAATGTATGTTACTGTCAGACAAGCAAAAGAAAAGGTCACACACACTCTTAAAGGATTGAAGGAAAGAGAGTAAATCATGGAGCACATCAGCCTGTAAGCTATCCCCACATGTGAACACTTCTCTTTGTGTAACCCAGTTTTTTATAGTCCGGACCATAGCTCATATTTACAGGATAACCTGTATTGGTCTATGTAAACAATGCTGTCTGTGAATGGAGATGAGCCATGTTGTGCCCCTTCAAATACCTGTGTCTTCCTATACAAACAATAGGAAATATTCATTCTAGTACAGACCATTTATAACCTCCCCTAAATTCAGAATCCAGGAGCTAAGGTGCCAGGATTGACACCTACTGTATCTCCAGCAAAAGCCTCTTTGTGCTTACAATACTAGTAAATCCAGTTTCAAACTTTTGTCAACTAAATATAACTCTACTGCTGTTATGATTTCCCTTATTGATTATATATTTCCTTCACAACCGCATAGGTTTTGTGAGCTTCAGAGTTCCTCCTTCATAAATTAAACAGGATGTGTCTGACCATGTCATACACACCACATGCCCAGATAAGGGAGTAAGATGTTAAAGTTACCTTTACCACATGGAAAGCAATGAGAAAGTTCAAAACCACTAAGTGTGTAAATAACCTTAGGAGTGGAGGAGGCGGATTTTATCTTTTAAATTTTGCCTTATATACAAGTGATTATACAGGAAAAAATGTTTCCTAATGTTTTATCTTTCGTTTTGTATGTTTTGCACGTTTTATTGTCAGTCCATAAAAGTGGCGTAATACTCTGACAACATTGTTCCTAGCAGTGACCTGGGAGTCAGAGATGTGTCCAGGTGTCTTCCCTATGCTGTTCCCATTCTATTTCTGAGCTGTTTCCAACCATTTCAGCGATTTTCCTGCCCCCCTCAAGGCGCGTTGGCCATTTCTCACACTCAGGGGACATGAAGACGAATTATAGATGAAAGTATTGATGATTCTATGTGGCTGAGAGAATCTGACAGAGAAACCTGCTCATTTTATATAGAAGCCCCTCTTATTTTTCAGACTGTGTAGCATAAGAAAAAAAGCCTGGCTAACCTGAAAGTTATCATGTTTAACACTAGATGGCGTTATCATCCCACCTGTTCAATTATGGTCTTTCAAGTTTTAGTTGGATCTTAGTACAACTTCTTTTTTGGAAAACTGTACTTGCACAAAGTAGGAATACCTTGTATAATTCTCTTGCATGCTTACTTTTGTAAGTTCTTTTTAACCCTAATAACCATACAGTACATGCACGTGACACAATAGCCATAAACATCAATGAAAATCACATGCAGCTAAAAGCTGCTTATTTACAATTTTTATATTTCTGTTTTGCAATTTTTGTAATCAGTACATATAATCTTGACTCAAGTAGGATACTACCTAAAAGTTTTAGATGTGCAAAGTTCCTAATTAAAGTATCACTTATGCCTACGTCTCCATTGACCTGCTCAGTAAAGTTAATGTGTTTTCTACAACACTGTGAACACCAGTGGATCCGGCACTGGATCCATGGAGGGTGGGTAACAGCTAACTCTGTTATTTTACATAGATTAGGGCCCACGCTCCTGAAAGTAGACAAACCCTTTAAAGTAGTTAACCTCTTTTTCATCATTTTCACAAATGTGCATAAAACATCAATTTGTCCAGCTACTAATATAACATAGTGGTGCCACTGTCCTCATTTATAAAGAAATGTATTTTTACTGAGTTTGTCATGCTCTATGAATAGGGTAATTTATTAATTTGCATCTGCAATGTTTTGTAGTTTTGCTATATTTTCTACTTTAACGTAATAAAATCTTTTTTACTTACAAAATCATTTGTTTTTATGTCTCTAGACTATTATTTTTTTAGTCAATGACGCTGTATGGAGGCAACTTTTTAGTGGTACTATTTATGGGGTGTATGTTAGGCATCAAGATCCCACCCCTGCACAGGGGGAATCTCAAGACATGTCCTCTGCAGTCTCCCATTCTTCTTCTGCCACAGAGGATCTTGCTCAGAGGAGACGTCTTGATCAGGCTAATGCTATGCATTTGGTTGCTGCTATTGCCCCAGGTTCAGCTATAGCAACCAGCATTAGTCCCAGTGTCTTGCTCAGGCTAATGCTATGCATTTGGTTGCTGCTATTGCCCCAGGTTCAGCTATAGCAACCAGCATTAATCACCAGCGAGCAGACATTCCTGGGACTCAGTCCTGCTTTTCTCCATCTGAGCATGCCCGTGAGACGACCGCTCATTGGTGGTCGGAGGTCATATGCTCAGGTCTTCAAGCAGTTCGGATTGGGCCATCAGCAGGGTCTGCAGGTTTATAAAAGGATCGCATGGCCGCACGATGCGTGAGCAAGTGGATACGCTACC
Source organism: Oophaga sylvatica (assembly GCA_033576555.1). Taxonomy (NCBI): domain Eukaryota; kingdom Metazoa; phylum Chordata; class Amphibia; order Anura; family Dendrobatidae; genus Oophaga; species Oophaga sylvatica. Next base: position 114,383,603 of record JARQOD010000006.1, read on the forward strand.
ACTCTGTGTATACACCGGTGTTTGGGCCAAGAACCTGTCAGCGTGTATACAGGGCCGTATTTAGAGTTTATGCTGCCCAAGGCACTTTTCGTTCTGCCTCCCCCATTGGTGAGTATGACTAATGCTGACACTGTCGTCAGTGACTTAGGCTACTTGCACATCAGCTATTTTTGCCATTTGCGGCAGATCTGGCAGTTTTTCCGCATCTGCCACGTAACGGATCACTTATGGCAACACTGCATTGGGCCTCATTCATTCCCTATGCGACTTGCAGACATGTGCGACACTTGCGGTTTTGAAGCGATCCCGCAAATCCGATACTTGCAGCAATGGAAAAAAAAAATGCTACTAGCAGTGTTTTTTGTCTCGCTGCAACTGACGCACATGTTTGCAAGTCCCATAGGGAATGAATGAGGCCGAATCTATGTGTGTGCCCATGTAGCTCTTTCAAAGACAGTGGTTTCCTACCACACTCAAAAGACATACAAATAGGATGTTTAGATTGTGAGCCTCAATGGGGACAGTGTTGATGATGTATGTAAAGTGGAGTTAATAGCGCAATATAAATGAATAAATATTATTCTTAATATTATGTTACAATACCAGGATCTGAGGATTTTCGAGGTCAAGAGCTCTCTGATGTGATGTTGCTGCCTGTCTCGCTGTCTTCCTCTTTTGACACTGCAGTGTGGTGGACAAGAAAACATTAACTGGTTACCAGCAAGAAGTCTGGTGTCTGTGTACTAACTGAACTAGAAACTCTCCCCTCACCATGTCCAACAGACATCGGAGGATTACTAGATGGATTTTTTATTCTATTACTGCCCAGTCTCTGACTAAGGCCTTATTCATATGTCTGGATTTAAACAGATACTTACATATAAATCTGGACAATTTATCTTATAGATCTCCTGGTATATTATTTATTATAGATCTATAATATATAATGTACAAGAAGACCTATAGTATAAAATGTCCAGAATTATCTGTAATATATGATGTACAATCTATTATATATAATGTCCAGGGTGATCTATAATATATAATGCTCAGGTAGTAGATTTATAATAATGTACAGTCCAGGCAAATCTATACTATATAATGTCCAGAGGCGGAGATATATTTAGGGTACGTTTCCACGTTCAGGAAACGCTGCGGGTTGGACGCTGAGAACAGCCACAGAGTCCAATCCGCAGCGTCCAAATGTTACAGCATAGTGGAGGGGATTTTATGAAATCCCATATCCACTATGCGTACAATTTCAAAGATGCAGGTGGCAGACCTGCGTATATGCACATGCGGCACGTCTTTCTAGACCACAGCATGTCTATTTATCTTGCGGAGGCGCTCAGTCTACGCAAGATAAATAACACCGTCCTATGTAGAGGATGCGGTGATTCCACACGGTTCAATGAACACATATGGAATCACCGCTCGTACAAAAGCCGGCAAAGCTTTGGACGGAGCTGTGTCCTCGCTGTAGTGTTTCCTGAACGTGGAAACATAGCCTTAGGGTATGTACACATGCTGCAGATTTGTCTGCAGAAGTTTCTGTACATAGTCCGCATCTCTTGGCAGAAAACGCAGGTGCGTATTTGATGCGTTTTTTACATGCGTATTTGTATGCCTTTTTGTAAGCTAAATAAAGATGTTATTTAACAAAAAAAAAAAATTTGTGATGTCATTTCTGTCCAACCTCCTCTTTTACATTAGTCCAGCGCTCATTCCCCCCCAGCACTCATTCCCCACCTCAGCGCTCATTCCCCCAGCGCTCATTCTCCCCATCGCTCATTCCCCACCTCAGCGCTCATTTCCCCCAGTGCTCATTCCCCCTGTGGCTCATTCCCCCGTGTGCTCATTCCCCCAGTGCTCATTACTCCCCAGCGCTCATTCTCCCCCTGCACTCATTCCTCCCAGTGCTCATTCCCCACCTCAGCGCTCATTCCCCCAAGCACTCATTCCCCCCAGCGCTCATTCCTCCCAGCGCTCATTCCCCCAGTGCTCATTCCCCCGTGCGCTCATTCCCCCGTGCGCTCATTCCCCCAGCGCTCATTACTCCCCAGCGCTCATTCTCCTCCTGCACTCATTCCTCCCAGTGCTCATTCCACACCTCAGCGCTCATTCCCCCCAGCACTCATTCCCCCCAGTGCTCATTCCCCCAGTGCTCATTACTCCCCAGCGCTCATTCTCCCCCAGCGCTCATTCCCCCAGTGCTCATTCTCCCCAGCGCTCATTCCCCACCTCAGCTCTCATTCCCCCTGTGCTCATTCCCCCTGAGCTCATTCCCCCCAGCGCTCATTACTCCCCAGCGCTCATTCTCCCCCTGTGCTCATTCCCCCAGCGTTCATTCCCCACTTCAGCGCTCATTCCTCACCTCATTTCCCATTCCCCACCTCAGCGCTCATTCCTCCCAGCGCTCATTACTACTCAGCGCTCATTCTCCCCAGCGCTCATTCCCCCTAGCGCTCATTCTTCCCAGCGCTCATTCTCCCCACAGCGCTCATTCTCCCAGCGCTCATTCCCCACCTCAGCACTCATTCCCCACCAGCGCTCATTCCCCCAGCGCTCATTCCCCCCAGTGCTCATTCCTCCCTCAGTGCTCATTCCTCCCCCAGTGCTCATTCTTCCCCCTGCGCTCATTCTCCCCAGCGCTCATTCCCCCGCTCATTCCCCACCCCAGCACTCATTCCTCCCCCCAGTACTCACTCCCCCAGCGCTCATGCCTCCGTCAGCCCCCCATTCCTCCCCAGCGCTCATTCCTCCCCCAGCGCTCATTCCTCCCTGGGCCCCAGCGCTCATTCCTCCCTGGGCCCCCAGCGCTCATTCCTCCCCAGGCCCCCAGTGCTCATTCCTCCCCAGCCCCAAGCCTCACTCCCCCCCACTTCCCCAGTGCTCATTCCTCCTCACTGCCCCAGTGCTCACTCCCCCCACTGCCCCAGCGCTCAATCCCCCCCACTGCCCCAGTGCTCACTCCCCCTCACTGCCCCAGCGTTCATTCCTCCCCACTGCCCCAGCTTTCACTTCCCCTCCACTGCCCCAGCGCTCATTCCTCCCCTGTTATGAATGTGTTAGAGATGGTTTCTGAGCAGAGGCTCCCTCTGGTGGTTACAGACAGTACTGAACCTTTCAGCGAGGAGTGGCAATCTGGGTTCACTGACTGGTCTGATATAAGGGAGGTTCCCTCCCATGATGGTTGCCGGTGATCAATTGTTCTTGTCTCAATTGTGGTTCCTGGTTCATTTAGAAGTTTGCTGGAGTCTTGCCTGCATCTCCTGCTTTCAGATAAGATATTTTTTGCTTTTCTTTTTGTGCTTGCTTTTTACATTGTTTTCTGCACTTTTGTGGAGGTCAGCCAGGTCCCCTCCTGAGGCCTGAGCTCCTCACAGTTTATCTGCAGCCACTGTTATTTGCTCATTTGCTTTTTCCTGTTTTTTCAGCGGCTGCGGCTTGGTTTTTGTTCACACTGAGATCTGATTTAGTGGGAGGCGAGATCATGCGATCTCAGTATTTTTGTAATCAGAATTATTGGATATTTGTAGGGTTTTCTGGGTTGCAGAAAGTAATCTCTCCTGTCCTATCCTATTTAGTCAGCTTGTGGCCCCAGCGTTTGCTCAGTCTATTTTCTGCCTATGTTTGTATTTTCATCTTGTCTAACCGCCATTATATGTTTGAGGGCTTCCTATTTTCTTTGGGGATCTGCTCCGGGGCAGATAGCTTTCATCTTTCTGCCTTTAGGTGTAGTTATCTCTCAGGCTGTGACGAGGCGTCTAGGATCAACGTAGGAACGCTCCACGGCTACCTCTAGTTGTGTCGTTAGTTTAGGAATCTGCAACCCATCAGTTACCAACATCTCAGGTGTTCGGCTGTCCTGCTGTTGTTCCTGTCCTCCTCATCTACCGAAACATAACAGTATCACCGGCCATAACTGAAAATTATATGGTACTCACAGAAGGGAAAAATAGTGTGGAAAGAAAAAAGTTGTCAGAGATTTTTTTTTTCTGTCCATTTTTTCCCTCTTTTTCTCTGGGTGCTGAGGAGGATTTTTTTTTCTCTCAATGGAGTTTGCACAGTTGTCTGGCCATGTGAATCAGCTTGCCACTGAGGTTCGGAGTATTGCTACCTATCTTGCTGGGTTGCCGGTTGTGGAACCTAGGATTCCCATGCCAGATTTGTTTTTGGGGATCGGGCTAAATTTCTGAATTTCAAAAATAACTGTAAGTTGTTTTTTGCCTTAAAGCCTAAGTCCTCAGGTAACGCAGCACAGCAGGTTCAAATTTTCATCTCTCTCCTGCGCGGCCATCCTCAGGAGTGGGCTTTTTCCCTGACACCTGGGGATCCTGTTTTGAATGATATTGATGAATTTTTTCTGGCTCTGGGGTTATTGTACGATGAACCTAATGTCCCTGATCAAGCTGAAAAAACCTTGTTGGCATTAAATCAGGGTCTTGAAGACGCTGAGTTGTACTGTCAGAAATTCCGAAAGTGGGCAGTCCTGACCAAATGGAATGATGATGCTTTGGCGGCCCTTTTTCGGAAGGGGCTGTCAGAGAATGTAAAGGATGTTATGGTGGGATTCCCTGCTCCCTCTGGTCTCAATGATTCTATGTCATTAGCTATTCAAATTGACAGACTTTGCGTGAGCGCAGAGGTATGCGTGAGATAGTGTTGCCTTGTGTGCCAGCTTCTGAGCCCATGCAGTGTGATAGAGTGACTTCTGGGGCTTGGCGTCATGAGTTTCGAAAGCGCAATGGGTTATGTTTCTACTGTGGTGATGCCTCTCATGCTATTTCAGTCTGCCCTAAGGGGGAAGACGTTTTGCACGCTCAGTTGTCTTGGGTAGTGTTCAGACTAAATTTCTGTTGACTGTTACCCTGATTTGCTCCCTGTCCACATTTCTGCTCAGGCTTTTGTTGATTCAGGAGCAGCTATAAACCTGATGGATTTTGACTTTGCCAAACGTTGTGGGCTTCCCATGATACCCCTGCGGAAGTCTATTCCCCTACTGGGCATTGATTCTACCCCTTTGGCGGAGAATAAACCCCAGTTTTCTACTCAGGTGATAATGAGGGTTGAACCAGATCATCAGGAGAGTTGCAAATTTCTGGTGCTGTATAATCTGCATGACATTATTGTACTAGGTTTCCCTTGGTTACAGTCTCATAATCTTGTTTTGTATTGGAAATCTGTGTCTGTGACCAGTTGGGGCTGCCAATGTGTTAATGCCGACACTCCTGTTTTTTCTGCCTCTCCCAAGTCTCAGGATGTTCCTGACTTTTTGACTGATTTTTTGGATGTATTTAGTGAAAGTAAATCTCCATCTTTGCCCCCTCACAGGACCTACGATTGCGCTATTGAATTAGCGCCTGGTGGTAAATTTCCTAAAGGTCGACTTTTTAACTTGTCTGTACCTGAACACGATGCTATGCGATCTTATATCAAGGAGTCATTGGAGAAGGGTCATATCAGACCATCCTCTTCACTAGTGTTGAGCATTCCGATACCGCAAGTATCGGGTATCGGCCGATATTCGCTGTATCGGAATTCCGATACTTAGTTCCGATATTTTTCATATATCGTATACCGGAATCGGAAGTTCCCATAATTCTTTGAGAGGCAATGTGATTTTAGACAGCCAATGAGGAATCCTACGAAGTGTGGGCACATCCTGTACTGCTGCGGTCATGTTAACTAATGGCATGGCTGTGATTGGATGCTGAAATGATGTCAGAATGCACTATAAAAGGCGCCGCCGCCATTTTAGCGTCACTGTGCTGTGAATTCAGTTAGGGACAGGACGCTGCTCTGCTGACTCTGAGGGACAGTTAGAGATTGCGATTTTGTGTACTGTGCTTTAGGCAGGCTAGTTTACCAACCGCTGTGTAAAGCTTCCTTTTGCCTTGCAGTGTTTGTTTAACAGCTCTGTGCAAGGTGTGTGTGTGAGTGCAGGTGACGCTGCAGTTTGCTCTGCATCCAACGCTGTTTGTAGGCATCTGCACGTGTCACTCACAGACTCTTTTTTTTTTTCTTTAGTGTAATTGGTGCTGCTCCATTCAATTGAAATTATAGTGTGACGTGCTTCCATCCGTATACAATACATTGGTTGCAAACACTATAGAAGTACACAAAGGAGCCTTTCACAGCTAGTGAACAGTTGTGTGCAGTGTTCACTGTAGTCTGTGAGGTTTTCATTTTTTGAGTGCAGATCACGCTACAGTTAGTTCTTCAACCACTGCTGGTTGTAGTCTGCTAAGCGTGTGTCACTGCCTCATCCTTGACATTTTTCTCTAATTGGTGCTGCTCCATTATATTTCAAAAAACTCCAATCTATTAGTGTGACGCGCTTCCATCCGTATACAATACATTGGTTGCAAACACTATAGAAGTACACAAAGGGGTCTTTCACAGATAGTGAACAGTTGTGTGCAGTGTTCACTGTAGTCTGTGAGGTTTTCATTTTTTGAGTGCAGATCATGCTACAGTTAGTTCTTCAACCACTGCTGGTTGTAGTCTGCTGAGCGTGTGTCACTGACTCATCCTTGACATTTTTCTCTAATTGGTGCTGCTCCATTATATTTCAAAAAACTCCAATCTATTAGTGTGATGCGCTTCCATCCGTATACAATACATTGGTTGCAAACACTATAGAAGTACACAAAGGGGCCTTTCACAGATAGTGAACAGTTGTGTGCAGTGTTCACTGTAGTCTGTGAGGTTTTCATTTTTTGAGTGCAGATCACGCTACAGTTAGTTCTTCAACCACTGCTGGTTGTAGTCTGCTGAGCGTGTGTCACTGCCTCATTCTTGACATTTTTCTCTAATTGGTGCTGCTCCATTATATTTCAAAAAACTCCAATCTATTAGTGTGACGCGCTTCCATCCGTATACAATACATTGGTTGCAAACACAATAGAAGTACACAAAGGGGCCTTTCACAGCTAGTGAACAGTTGTGTGCAGTGTTCACTGTAGTCTGTGAGGTTTTCATTTTTTGAGTGCAGATCACGCTACAGTTAGTTCTTCAACCACTGCTGGTTGTAGTCTGCTAAGCGTGTCTCACTGCCTCATCCTTGACATTTTTCTCTAATTGGTGCTGCTCCATTCTATTTCAAAAAACTCTAATCTATTAGTGTGACACGCTTCCATCCGTATACAATACGTTGGTTGCAAACACTATAGAAGTACACAAAGGGGCCTTTCACAGCTAGTGAACAGTTGTGTTCAGTGTTCACTGTAGTCTGTGAGGTTTTCATTTTAAGAGTGCAGATCACGCTACAGTTAGTTCTTCAACCACTGCTGGTTGTAGTCTGCTAAGCGTGTGTCACTGCCTCATCCTTGACATTTTTCTGTAATTGGTGCTGCTCCATTCTATTTCAAAAAACTGTAATCTATTAGTGTGATGCGCTTCCATCCGTATACAATACATTGGTTGCAAACACTATAGAAGTACACAAAGGGGCCTTTCACAGCTAGTGAACAGTTGTGTTCAGTGTTCACTGTAGTCTGTGAGGTTTTCATCTTTTGAGTGGAGATCACGCTACAGTTAGTTCTTCAACCACTGCTGGTTGTAGTCTGCTGAGCGTGTGTCACTGCCTTATCCTTGACATTTTTCTCTAATTGGTGCTGCTCCATTATATTTCAAAAAACTCAAATCTATTAGTGTGACGCGCTTCCATCCGTATCCAATGCATTGGTTGCAAACACTATAGACGTACACAAAGGAGCCTTTCACAGCTAGTGAACAGTTGTGTGCAGTGTTCACTGCAGTCTCTGAGGAATAACCACACTTAGGCCTTATAACTTTTCTGACTTTCTTTATCAATCTACCAAGATGAAGAAGGCAGGGAGTAAGGCACGTGGTCGTGGCCGTGGAGTTTCAGCAGGGAGAGGACGTGGGGATTCTGTGGCTGCTGCCGCCCCCAGTGACACAGCATCCACCAGTTTTCCCCGTGAGCGTTCCTTTATGCGCACTTTTGTAGGAGCTCGGCGTACCCCCCTGCTTCGGGAAGAACAAATTGAAGCCGTTGTTGGTTGGATGGCAGCCAATGCATCGACTTCAATTGCTTCCACCTCCTCTCAGGACCACAGCACTGTTGAACAACTATCTGTCTCTTCACCGCCTGCCAAATTGCCCAGGCAGTCAGAGAGCTATGTACAGGAGCCAGCTGAGTCTCTGCTTCTGTTCTCAGAATCTGTTGGCTTGGAAACAGGGGCGCTGCCAAGCAGCATTCTGGAATGTGAAGAATAGGGAGTATGCAGTGATGCGCAACAGCTGTGTCTCTCTGAATGTGAAGAGGCGGGTGAGCCAGTGCCGATGGTCAGCACACCGCAGAACGCATCTGATGATGATGAGACTCAGGTGCCAGTTTCTGTTGAGCATGGTGCTGGCCAGACCACCCAACAGCAGCAGGTGTTGGAAGAGGGTAGTGGAGATGATGAGGTCCAAGACCCAACATGGCGTGAAGAACAGGAAGGTGGTGGGAGCAGCTCTGAGGAAGAGATTGCCCCAACGGTCCAAACAGGAGGGAGAGGTAGGCTGCAGACTCGGTTGCCTGTAGCCTCCACTTTGGCACCCGTTCGGAGCAGTTCTCTTCCAAAAGCCAAAACGGGCGCTCCCAGGACTTGCACTGCGTGGTCCTTTTTTGACACACTTGCAGATGATATTTGCTATGTCAAATGCAAGCTGTGTAATCAAAAAGTAAAAAGAGGTAAAAGTGTCAGTAACCTCAATACCACAAATATGTGGAAACATGTGCGTACAAAGCACGTGGTTGAGTTACAAAGACACACTGGAGATGTAGGTCAACCTACAGCAGCACCTACATCTTCAGCTCGTGTTGGAGCCTCTTCCTCCAGCTCACACACAGCTGGTTCGGCTTCCTCACAGGATCGCCATGGAAGAACCTCTGTCACTGTTGTCCAGAGACCCAGTGTTATTCCACCCACAGCTGCAAGTTCCCTGTCATCCTCACACTCCCAGGCCACAAAACAGCCATCGGTAGCACAGGCATGGGATAAAAGACGGCCATACTCGGCAAACCATCCACGAGCACAGGCTCTGAATGCTGGCATTGCAAAACTCCTGTCCCTTGAAATGCTGTCATTCAGGCTGGTGGAGACTGACAGTTTCCGTAACTTAATGGCATTGGCAGTCCACAATACAATGTGCCCAGCCGATTTTATTTCAGCAGGCAAGCCGTCCCTGGTCTGCAAAAGCATGTTGAGGGAAAAATTAAACATGCGCTACTAAACGCCGTCAGTAGCAAGGTCCACCTGACCACCGATGCGTGGACCAGTACCCATGGCCAGGGACGATACCTTTCCCTCACTGCCCATTGGGTCAATGTTGTGGAGCCGGGTACAGATCTTGCGAGTGGCGCTGTACGTGTTCTGCCAACTCCAAGGATTGCAGGAATCCAGTCTGTACACATTGACTCCTCCTCCTACTCCAGTTCCTCAGAATCATCGCTGCAGGAGCCGTCACGGTCTACCTCCACATGGACCCGTGAACGCTTACCTGTTGCGACCGATATGAGCACAGCCGTGGCCAAACGTCAACAGGCCGTCCTGAAATTAATTTCCATGGGGAATCGAAACCACACAGCGCAGGAGCTCTGGAATGCCATCAAGCAGGAGAGCGACGTGTGGTTTTTGACAGCGAATCTCCAGCCAGGCTTGGTAGTGTGTGACAATGGCCGAAATCTGGTGGCAGCTCTGGGCCTTGGCAACCTCACTCACATACCATGTCTGGCACATGTGCTCAACTTGGTCGTGCAGAGTTTTTTGCAGTAATGGAGTATCAGCTGCATCAGGCGCAATCAACTCGCAATTTCGCCGTTCACACTTCACCACTACTGAGTGGGCCTCTATGAAGGACATCTGCCACGTTTTGCGTGCGTTTGATGAGTCAACGCGGATGGCGAGTGCAGATGATGCACTAGTCAGCCTGACTGTCCCCCTTATCTGCCTGCTTCAAAAAACACTGCAAGCACTAAGGGATGAGGTTTTGGAAGAGGTGGAGGATGACGAGTCACAAATTCCACCACCTTCTGGACAGTCAGCGCAACGTGGTTCCTTACAAAGGACTGGGCAGGGCTCACTTTGTGAGGAGGATGACGAGGAGTCAATGGAGGAGGAAGACATCGGTCCAGAGGGAGGTACACAACGCTCTAGTCAGTATGTAGAGCGAGGGTGGGGTGATGCAGAGCAGGCAGAGATGACGCCTCTTGCAGGGGACATTGGTTCTTGGCCAGTTGGGAGTCTGCAGCACATGGTTGATTTCATGCTGCAGTGCCTGAGAAACGACCGCCGCATCGCCCACATTCTCACCACGTCTGATTATTGGGTGTACACCCTCCTAGACCCTCGCTACCGGGACAACTTACAAAGCCTCATCACACCGTTGAACCGGGAGCATAAAATGCGGGAGTACCAAGACACACTGGTGCAATCCATAATGTTCTCCATTCCAGCCGAGAGCACTGCTTTTGCTACTGCTTTACAAAGCAGCTCTGTGCATCGAGGCAGTGGAGACAGCTCTGCAACAAGAGGGAGCACAAGCAGCGCCTCTGCACAGGGCAAGACCAGTATGTTCCAAATGTGGTGAAGTTTTGTGGCAGCGCCACAAATGTCTACACCATCCGAGATGGCTCCAGTCAGCAGGAAGCAACGTTTCCGTAAGATGGTGACAGACTACATGTCTTTCCCTCTCAGTGTACTCCCAGATGGCTCTTCCCCATTCAAGTTTTGGGTCTCTAAGCTGGATACATGGCCAGAGCTTAGCCAGTATGCATTGGAGGTGCTGGCTTGCCCTGCTGCCAGTGTATTATCGGAGCGCGTCTTTAGTGCTGCAGGTGGTGTACTAACAGACCGTCGCATGCGACTATCCACCGATAATGTAGACCGGCTTACTTTTCTGAAAATGAACAAGGCATGGATCTCGCCTGAATTTGCCTGTCCGTTTTCCGATTAAATAACTGGTTGGCAACGTTATCCATGTCTCCTGTTATGTTCATCTTTCTACCACCTGAACTCTACTCCCTGGGCTACAACACTGCCAGTTGCTGCTCAGACGTGTCGTGTCCACAGAACAATACACAAGCTATAGTGTTAGTGGGGTTCAGTAACGCCAGCTGTTCCCCTGCTGTGTGTCCGGCAAGAAGTCTCCTGTTCCCTACACATGCACAGAAAAACCCATGTGCAACATGCTCCAAATAGGGAAGAGCCGTCACCCTGATTGTTATGCTTAAAACAGGAAAGTTTGAAGTTTTCCAGGCCTAGAATGATAAATTTTTATAAGAAATATTGACAAATAATAATTTGTCATCACAGCGCATATCTGCACATGTCTATTATAAATGGTAACAAAAAATAATACATAGTGTTCACTTTTGGAAATTAATGCATAAAAGTACATTTCATACTTATCAATTAATGCTTTTTAAGGAACTTTATCTGTACCTGTAAGATAATGCAGTCAATGGATGTACGAATCATAAACATCATCATCATCATCCTCACGAGTTATATTTATGACAGACATAATAAAATACACAGAGTGATGCCAACTGTAACTTCACACAACATATATGAAATGGCCAGCATATAAACCTGTTAATAATGTGCAATAATAAATTATTACATCTACAAAGTGCATCATACATACTGACAATAGGTAGTTATACCTGCAAGTGCTGGTGAAACAACCACAACAGATATAAATTAATAATGGTATATAGGTATCACAGTGCATACTTACTCATGGACAATGTCGATGTAATACTGTACCTCAATAAAGGCAGCGTCAAGCATCATGCTTGTTAGTCTTGTAGATTGTTAAAGAGGGAACGGGCGTTTTTTTTGTTGCTCATAGGTGGAGTATTATACCGTAAATTATTACTGCTGTCGTATTTTTGGCGTCCCTAGGGCAGAATAACGCTGCGTAAGGTCACATTTTATAGAGAGTCATATAATAGACACACGCTACCCTACCCTACGCTTCACAGTAGGAAGGTAGTGTTGACGGATAAAGCCTTGCGCAACCAGACTTGCTGTTACCCTCTTCAACACTGTACAAGCAAAAAATGCATGATTGCAGCCGCAGACTTTATTGACGTACAGTATAACATTGCCATTACCCATCAGAGGCTGTCCACTGTCTGGTACAGACATAGAATATACCTTTGCTATCTGTAGCCTTTGTTTCACCTACACTTGCAGGCACACACTTAAATTCTGACAATGCATTATGTTTTTTTAAATGTTAATTTTTTTTTTCATACATTATTGCGTCATCACATTGATGAGTCCATGCTGGACATGTCATACATGCTGTCCAAAGTAACAATTTTATTAACTGAAATAATTGAAATGTGTGTGACTGTCACATATAAATTGCAATGATGATGATGAGTGACTATTACAAAATCCATTGTCTTCACTATGTTATGGTTTAACATAGCGTTCCTTCCTTACGCATTATTACTAAATACTACAATGTACTTTTATTCTTAAATGTACAACACTATATTTTGTAAACTAATTTTTGTGTGGTGTGTTGTTCCATTTCTTGTTGCCATGTGCTTATATGCGTTTATATTTGCATGGTGTTTATTTTTATTCTTGGAATTAGGAAAGATGTGTATCTTGGTACCGTGTTAGACAGTAGATAGAAAAATATTTAGACTTCAGAGTCCTCAGTGGTTGATACCTTGTAATGGCTAACTGAAAAGATGGTAAAAAAAAGCAAGCTTTCGAGACTACTCAGGTCTCTTCATCAGGCAAAGACTAAAACAAAAACTGAAGAATCACATATTTATATACACAACAGGACACAGGAATAGTGCAATAGGTAACACAAGTGACGTGAAGCAGAACTGTCATTATGGCATAGGTATGAACATAAATATTGGAACAGTTCATAGATAAGGAGAGAAAGTTTTATTGCCCTCTGATTGGGGTCTGGTGTTGTGTTTTTATGCCCCTAGAAGGTCAGAGACGCAGATTCCTTAATTGATATAGAATGACATGAATCCGTGTGATATATTCATTCCAGCACTAAGAGTGTCAAAGGTCATCATGAGCTTATATTACCAAACCTTTCTATCTTTCTCAGATTTGAAGTTACATTTTAATACCAGTAATTCCATATCCATCATGCTATGACCGGGCATACAAAAGTTTTTTGCCAAAGGTAAATCCATAATTTTTTCTCTTATTGTGTGGCGATGAGAATTCATCCTTGTTCTCTGTTTTTGCCCGGTGTCCCCCACATACAGACCCCCAGTTGGAAATTTTGTACATATAATTAGGTACACCACATTAGATGTGATGCAGCTGAAAGTACCTGTGATCTTGTAGTCCTGATGGGAGTTGGGGATCTTTATCTTGTCCGTGGTCATTATAGATGCACAGGTTTTACATTTCTTCTGCTTGCAAGGAAAGTTTCCTGCAGCTGTTGGGGAGGACAGGGAGCTTATGACAATGATGCTTCTTAGATTTGGGGGCTGCCTAAAACACAGTAGTGGGGGTTCTGGAAATATGGATTGTAATCGGGCATCTTTTTGTAGTAAAGGTTGTAGTTTCCGTGTAGCTCCCCTTAGCACCTCCAGATTTGGATTGTAGGTGACCACTAGAGGCACCCGGTTATTTTCTTCTTTAGCTCTGTAATGTAGCAGGTGATTCCTTGATATTCTGGTGGCTCTTGAAATTTGGTTTTCAATTGCTCTTGGATGGTATCCCTGGTTGAAAAAAGTCTTTCTGAGGCGACCCCCTACTACTGTGTTTTAGGCAGCCCCCAAATCTAAGAAGCATCATTGTCAGAAGCTCCCTGTCCTCCCCAACAGCTGCATGTAACCTTTCCTTGCAACCAGAAGAAATGTGAAACCTGTGCATCTATAATGACCACGGACAACATAAAGATCCCCAACTCCCATCAGGACTACAAGATCACAGGTACTTTCAGCTGCATCACATCTAATGTGGTGTACCTAATTATATGTAGTAAATGTCCAACTGGGGGTCTGTATGTGGGAGACACCAGGCAAAAAATGAGAACAAGGATGAATTCTCATCGCCACACAATAAGAGAAAAAATAATGGATTTACCTTTGGAAAAAAAATTTTGTATGCCCGGTCATAGCATGATGGATATGGAATTACTGGTATTAAAATGTAACTTCAAATCTGAGAAAGATAGAAAGGTTTGGTAATATAAGCTCATGATGACCTTTGACACTCTTAGTGCTGGAATGCATATATCACACGGATTCATGTCATTCTATATCAATTAAGGAATCTGCGTCTCTGACCTTCTAGGGGCATAAAAACACAACACCAGACCCCAATCAGAGGGCAATAAAACTTTCTCTCCTTAGCTATGAACTGTTCCAATATTTATGTTCATCCCTATGGCATAATGACAGTTCTGCTTCACGTCACTTGTCTTACCTATTGCACTATTCCTGTGTCCTGTTGTGTATATAAATATGTGATTCTTCAGTTTTTGTTTTAGTCTTTGCCTGATGAAGAGACCTGAGTAGTCGCGAAAGCTTGCAATTTGTTACCATCTTTTCAGTTAGCCATTAAAAGGTATCAACCACTGAGGACTCTCAAGTCTAAATATTTTTCTATTCTTGGCATTGAAATTCATCATTTTATTGTCCTAGTAAAACTTTATTTATTCTTGTTTGAAGTACATACATTTGCAATGACCACGTAACAAGGCAATAACTGAATATTTTATTTCAAAACCCTCCTTGACCCTGGGCTTCAACACCACCAGTTGCTGCTCAGAAGTGTTGGATGCACAGATGAAAACAATCGCTGATGTGTTTGTGGGGTTCAGTAACGCCTGCTGTTCCCCTGCTGTGTGTCTGGCAAAAATTACTGCTGCTAACTACAAATTAAAATTCAAACATCTCATACTAGGCCTCTGCCTACACCCTCCTTGACCCTGGGCTTCAACACCGCCAGTTGCTGCTCAGAAGTGTTGGATGCACAGATGAAAACAATCGCTGATGTGTTTGTGGGGTTCAGTAACGCCTGCTGTGTCACGCGGTCTTATGATATGTGTACGATGTCAGTAAACTATTCTTAAAAGAACAACACTCTATACAACATATAGATTAGCAACATCAGCATGTAAATAAAGAATAGATTTACCTGACACGATATCCGTTGAACTCAGGATAAATCTTGAGGACTTGATACACTGTCACAGGAAAGAAGAGGACCGGGGGTCTAACCTGACCCTAAGCTGGGGTCCTAACTAATCCCTCACCTTGGAGGTACTGATAATGGTTCAGAGGTCCAAGTCTCCAGCCTAACCCTGTCTCCTATCAGTCCCTGAACCCTGTAATCAGTCCTAAGAAGGATTCTGATTACCACCAAAGGGATATGGGCTGATCTCTGCTAAATACACAGATTAGAAATATAAGACAGACTGGAGAAAACACAGACTTGCATACACACTCAAACACAGAAGGAACATAAATGATCTGGGATATTAAACTCTAAGCAAGGTGAGCTTAAAACAACTAAGGAGCTCTTTAACTTAAGTCTATACAGATACAATCCTATCTGTGGTCTGCATGAAGAATTTCACTGGCAACTCCCAAACAGACAACCAGAGATTTAAAGGAAACCAATCAACAAATAATTAATTGCAGCCGGGAGAAACTGCACCCAGTCCCAGAACTGAGCACAGACAGAATTAACTCCCTAACTGCCAAACACAAAGAAACAGCAACTCAGCTGTGAGAAGTCAGAATGTGCAACCGCGACGATCTTCGTGGCGATGCACACATGACAGTACCCCCCCTTCTACGAGGGGCCTCCGGACCCTCAGGGCCAGGTTTGCCTGGGTGAGTTCTGTGGAAGGTCCGCACCAAACGATCTGCGTTAATGTCAGACGCAGGAACCCACGTCCTCTCCTCTGGACCATACCCCTTCCAATGCACCAAGTACTGAAGGGACCGGCGATTCAGACGTGAGTCAATGATCTTTGACACTTGAAACTCCAAGTTACCATTGACCACCACTGGAGGAGGAGGTAGAGGTGATGGTATGACTGGTGCCACGTACCTCTTAAGTAATGACTTGTGGAACACATTATGAATTTTAAACGTAGGAGGGAGGTCCAGACGAAATGCCACAGGATTAATTATGGAACTGATCCTGTACGGCCCGATGAATCTGGGACCCAGCTTCCAGGAGGGAACTTTAAGTTTTATATTCCTGGTAGACAACCATACCAGATCGTTCACATTAAGATCTGGACCAGAAACTCTCCTCCTATCAGCCATACGTTTATAACGGTTCCCCATAGCACTCAGATTATTCAATACACCTCTCCACACTGAAGCAAGTGACGACGAGAAACGCTCCTCCTCAGGAACCCCAGAAGGGCCCCCCCATTGAAAGTACAAAACTGGGGATGAAAACCATATGCCCCAAAAAACGGGGATTTACCAGTGGAC
Organism: Oophaga sylvatica; assembly: GCA_033576555.1. NCBI lineage: Eukaryota > Metazoa > Chordata > Amphibia > Anura > Dendrobatidae > Oophaga > Oophaga sylvatica. The sequence goes on from JARQOD010000006.1 coordinate 114,400,077, forward strand.
TCGCTCCGCCTGTTGTTAAGAGCGAACTCTGCCAGAGGCAAGAAAGAAGACCAGTCCTCCTGGTTCTCTGAGACAAAACACCGAAGATAAGTCTCTAGGCTTTGATTCAGACGCTCTGTCTGACCATTGGTCTGGCGGATGAAAAGCCGAGGAAAATGACAATTGCATCCCCCGACGTAAACAAAATGCCCTCCAAAACTTGGACACAAACTGAGACCCCCTATCTGACACCACATCAGAAGGCAACCCATGAAGTCTCACAATCTCCCCAATGAACACCTGCGCCAGAGTTTTAGCATTAGGGAGGGCAGGAAGAGCAATGAAATGTGCCATCTTACTGAACCTGTCAACAACCACCAGTATGACAGTCTTCCCTGACGACTGAGGAAGGTCCGTGATGAAGTCCATAGACAAATGAGTCCATGGACGCTCCGGAAGTTTCAAGGGTAAGAGGGTCCCAGACGGACTGGTATGAGGGGTCTTAGAGCGAGCACAAACCCCACAGGACGCGACAAAAGTTAAAACATCTTTATTAACGTTAGGCCACCAAAACCGGCGAGAAAGGAGATCTAAAGTAGCCTTACTCCCTGGATGTCCTGCTAAAGCAGAATTATGATGTGCCTCAATAATCTTTTGTCTCAACTGATTTGGGACAAACAGTCTCCCTGGAGGTCCTGCAGGGGCGTCCCCCTGAACCTCTAATACCTCCTCCTCAAGCTCAGAACATACAGCCAACACTACCACCCCCTCCTGAAGGATAGGAATCGGGTCATCCATTTTCCCGGCCCCTGGGAAACTGCGAGACAAGGCATCCGCCTTAACATTCTTAGATCCAGGGCGATAAGTGACAACAAAATTAAACCTGGTAAAAAACAACGACCATCGAGCTTGTCTGGAATTCAGACGCTTAGCAGATTCCAAATACAGCAGGTTCTTGTGATCAGTAATGACGGTGACCGGGTGGACTGCCCCCTCCAAAAAGTGACGCCATTCTTCAAAAGCCAACTTAATGGCCAAAAGTTCCCTATTGCCGATATCATAATTCCTTTCGGCGGACGACAATTTCTTAGAAAAGAAAGCGCACGGATGCCATTTACCAGGGGATTAACCCTGGGACAATATTGCACCCACCCCTACGTCAGACGCGTCCACCTCCACAACGAACGGCTGTGATGCATCTGGTTGGATGAGAACGGGTGCCGAAGCAAAACATTTTTTCAAAGAGGAAAAAGCTTGGCAAGCTTTGTCCGACCATTTAGAAAAATCCGTCCCTTTTCTTGTCATGTCAGTGAGAGGTTTGACAACAGATGAGAAATTACAAATAAATTTCCGGTAGTAGTTAGCAAACCCCAGAAAACGCTGCAGAGCCTTAAGATCCTCTGGCTGATCCCATTCAAGCACTGCTCTCACCTTTTCAGGGTCCATACGGAAACCGGAGGCTGACACCAAGAAACCCAAAAACTGAAGTTCCTGTACGGCGAATACACACTTTTCCAGTTTGGCGTATAGTTTATTGTCTCGCAAGATCTGCAACACCTGTCTCACATGCTCCTGGTGAGACACAAGATCTGGCGAGTAAATTAAAATGTCATCCAAATATACGACCACAAACAGCCCCACCAGATGACGAAAAATGTCATTAACAAAATGTTGGAATACTGCTGGTGCAGTAGTCAGACCAAAAGGCATGACAAGGTTCTCATAATGTCCCTCCGGCGTGTTAAACGCCGTTTTCCACTCATCCCCCTCTTTTATCCTAATCAGATTATACGCCCCCCTGAGATCCAATTTAGAGAACCATTTGGCGCCAACAATTTGATTGAAGAGATCAGGAATCAGAGGGAGTGGATACGGATCTCGAACAGTAATCTGATTAAGTTCGCGGAAATCCAAGCAAGGGCGTAGGCCTCCATCTTTTTTCTTCACAAAGAAGAACCCCGCGGCCACTGGGGAAGATGAAGGTCTAATATGCCCTTTGGCCAGACTTTCCGAAATATAATCTTTCATAGCCTGCCTCTCAGGACCAGAAAGGTTATATAACCTAGCTTTAGGTAACTTAGCATCAGGAAGTAAATTAATAGAGCAGTCATACACGCGATGAGGAGGCAACTCCTGACACCCCTCCTCAGAGAACACATCCCCAAAGTCCTCCAAAAAAGGAGGCAAAGTACTAGGCACGACCGCACTGATGACTGTGTTCATGCAGTTACTTTTGCAAAACTCACCCCATTGGCTTATCTCTCTGGACTGCCAATTAATCACAGGGTTATGTTTAACCAACCAAGGAAGTCCCAACACAATAGGAGTAGGTAGACCCTCCAACACATAACAAGATAATAGTTCCCTATGTATTGCCCCTACCCGAAGGTCAATGTTATGAACCTCATGAACAAAGCTACCTTGGCCGAGAGGCCTGGCGTCAATGGAGAATATAGGGATCGGTTTGACCAATACACTCAGATGCATACCTTGAGCCTGAGCAAACTGAGCGTCAACCAGATTAGCCCCGGACCCACTATCAAGAAGAACAGAAAATCTCTCCACTCTCGTACCAACCACCACCTCCACTGGTACAAGGAACTGAGAAGAACTAGCGGACGAAATACATACTCCCAGATTGTCGTCCACCACACAACCTGGGATTAACAGTTTTCCGGCGACTTCTTGTTCAACAAGGCACGGGACGGACATCCCCCAACAAAATGTCCCTCTTTCCCGCAGAAGAAACACCTTCTAGTCCTGCGGCGTACCGCCAATCCCCTCCTACGAAATGATGTCCCTCCCAACTGCATAGGCTCCTCCGAACAGACAAGGGGAACCTCAACATAAGGGACTTTAGTAGTAGGTGGAGTAACAACAGGGGGCGGAGTTACCTCGCACCTCTCCCGGAGCCGTCTATCAGTACGGATAGCCAGGGCCATAGCAGCCTCCAGTGATGGAGGAGAATCATACTGAGCCAAAACGTCCTTTAATTTGTCAGAAAGCCCATGACAAAACTGGCTCCTAAGAGCTGGGTCATTCCACTGAGTATCTGTAGCCCATCTACGGAACTCAGAAGCAAATTCCTCCGCCGGACGATCTCCCTGCTGTATCTTACGTAATTTTGTCTCAGCAAGAGAGACCCGATCTGGGTCATCATATACCAAACCCAGGGCAGTAAAAAATCGATCTACTGACTGTAGAGCCGGGGATCCCGGAGGAAGGGAAAATGCCCAGGATTGAGGGTCCCCTTGTAGGAGCGAGATAACAATTCCCACTCTCTGCTCTTCACTCCCTGATGATCGAGGCCGAAGCCGAAAATACAATTTACATGCTTCCCTGAAGGTAAAAAATTTGTCTCGCCCACCAGTGAACCTGTCCGGGAGAGCTACTTTAGGTTCAAATCTGGTTTGCTCCGAGGGAGACAAAACTTTGGACTTAATGTCCGTCAGCTCCATGGATAATCCCTGCAACTGCAGAGCCAGCTGGGCTACTGGATCCATGGCAACTGGGAATAATTTTATGGGCCAGTGAAAATGTCACGCGGTCTTATGATATGTGTACGATGTCAGTAAACTATTCTTAAAAGAACAACACTCTATACAACATATAGATTAGCAACATCAGCATGTAAATAAAGAATAGATTTACCTGACACGATATCCGTTGAACTCAGGATAAATCTTGAGGACTTGATACACTGTCACAGGAAAGAAGAGGACCGGGGGTCTAACCTGACCCTAAACTGGGGTCCTAACTAATCCCTCACCTTGGAGGTACTGATAATGGTTCAGAGGTCCAAGTCTCCAGCCTAACCCTGTCTCCTATCAGTCCCTGAACCCTGTAATCAGTCCTAAGAAGGATTCTGATTACCACCAAAGGGATATGGGCTGATCTCTGCTAAATACACAGATTAGAAATATAAGACAGACTGGAGAAAACACAGACTTGCATACACACTCAAACACAGAAGGAACATAAATGATCTGGGATATTAAACTCTAAGCAAGGTGAGCTTAAAACAACTAAGGAGCTCTTTAACTTAAGTCTATACAGATACAATCCTATCTGTGGTCTGCATGAAGAATTTCACTGGCAACTCCCAAACAGACAACCAGAGATTTAAAGGAAACCAATCAACAAATAATTAATTGCAGCCGGGAGAAACTGCACCCAGTCCCAGAACTGAGCACAGACAGAATTAACTCCCTAACTGCCAAACACAAAGAAACAGCAACTCAGCTGTGAGAAGTCAGAATGTGCAACCGCGACGATCTTCGTGGCGATGCACACATGACATGCTGTTCCCCAGCTGTGTGTCTGGCAAAAATTACTGCTGCTAACTATTAAAATTCAAACATCTAATACTAGGCCTCTGCCTACACCCTCCTTGACCCTGGGCTTCAACACCGCCAATTGCTGCTCAGAAGTGTTGGATGCACAGATGAAAACAATCGCTGATGTGTTTGTGGGGTTCAGTAACGCCTGCTGTTCCCCAGCTGTGTGTCCGGCAAAATTTACTGCTAGCTACCTACACATGGTGAAAAAAACATGACATGTCAAAGTGGCTAGTGCTACACATAGATATGAGGCAACACCCAGATTTATAAGCTGTGAACAAGTGAAACGTCAGCTTTAAAACCATAAAATGATTAGTCTTTGTCACAAATGTGTAACAAAATAATTGTGACATCTTATTGCAGATATGCACATGTCGAACAGAAATGCTAACACAAAAGCCTACTTATGCTATAGGATACTGATGGTCAACCTTGTCACTCCATAGCTTAGACAAATCCAACTCACATCATGACTCAAATGCTGCAATGTTGGAAGTGCATAATGTGGGTTGAACTTTGACAACAGCTGCAGTGAGAAGGTTAGACTTCAGTGTTCTTGGCTTTTAAATAAAAGCATACTTGTAAATATAATAATCCATTGTTGATTAAGGGACGTGATGTACACCTGTAATATTGTGCAAACAATGCATGTAGGAATAGTCCTCTTCAACATTACTTATATTTGTGTCATTTTAAAAAATACATATTGAATTAGAAAGTTAACAGACCATATCATAAAGGTTCATCATGTAAACATGTTAATCGGTAACAAAAATCATGCATTACCTTGTTAAAGTCAATAGTGCCTAGTCACAATAGCAAAATATATACCTGCAAGTGGTGCACTGCTGAAACAACGACAACTGATAGAAAAGGTGAATGATATCTAGTTATCATACTGAATAGCGACACCTGTACAATGTCGATATAATACTGTACCTTAACAAAACAGCTGTGTCACACCTCACACGCGTTTTTCTTGTAGCTTGTTATGTAATAGGGCACATGCGTGTATGTTTCATCATAGGTGCATGTTTACTGAGTAAAGCATTCATGACTAGAGTTGAGCGATACTTTCCGATATCCTAAAGTATCGGAATCGTAATGGTATCGCCGATATCACTAAAATATCGGCGATACCCGATACCGATACCGGAAGTCCCATGTAAGTCTATGGGAACAAAATATCGAAATTAAAAAAAACCCATTCTTGCCTTGTTGGTTAATTGTACATGAAGGAAAACAACAAAGAGTAATGTAGAATGTATTGGGGAAGGTTGAGGAGACATTAAAGGCATAGATGTTTAACCCAATCAAATGGAATAGCATAAATATTTTTTTTTTTAAAGATGTTCGGATTGACGAAGAAATTGACAATGTTAACGTTTTTTATATTTTGGCAAATATGTATATTACACAACTTCCATGCTCTTCATCTTCACCTTTTTAACTTTTCACACACTTTCTCCTTCATAATCTTCTGCAGCATCATCTTTTTCATCAAATTATTCTTCATCTTCACCTTCTTTATCTTCTTCTTAAACTTCTTGCTATTCATCTTTGTTAACATTACTCATATTCTTCTTATTAAACTATTATTCTTATTCATATTCTGCTTCATCTTCTTCATCATATTCTTATTTGTGACAGAGAATCCTGTACTTGTAATCTGTCAAAGTATGAATTTTTCATCCTTCCGTTCTTGCTGTCACAAAAGATTTAAATTACAACAGTATTTGTCCGTGTTCAGTTTAGCCTGCAGCAGCAGGCATTTTCCAGGGGCACCACGAGGAGGAACGGACTCACCCCCATACACTGCTTAGTCTTCTTCTGCTTAGAATTTAGAGCATATATTTTGCTCTTCATTTTGGTCTTATACTTCATGTTCTTCTGCTTTTAGATCTTCTGCTTATTGTTCTTGTGTCTCTTGTTCCGTATCTTGTATTTGTAGCACAATCTTGTACCAGCTGATGTTACTGGGACACGGTTACTAAGCAGGAGGTACCTGTGCTCCAAAGCACTACCAAGGACCAGCAGACGTTGCTGGAACTCGGATACCGAGATGGAGGCACCTAGGCCAAAGGCACTGCGGAGAACCAGTTGACGGTACTGGAACCCGGACGGGTAGCAGAAGGTACAAGAGCCAATGCAAGTAACGAGGACCAGCTGACTGTGCTGGAACCCGGAGGGGCAGCAGAAGGAAAAGAGCCAATGGCACAACCGAGGACCAGCTGACGTTACTGGGACACGGTTACTAAGCAGGAGGTACCTGTGCTCCAAAGCACTACCAAGGACCAGCAGACGTTGCTGGAACTCGGATACCAAGATGGAGGCACCTAGGCCAAAGGCACTGCGGAGAACCAGCTAACGGTACTGGAACCCGGAGGGGCAGCAGAAGGTACAAGAGCCAATGCAAGTAACGAGGACCAGCTGACTGTGCTGGAACCCGGAGGGGCAGCAGAAGGAAAAGAGCCAATGGCACAACCGAGGACCAGCTGACGTTACTGGGACACGGTTACTAAGCAGGAGGTACCTGTGCTCCAAAGCACTACCAAGGACCAGCAGACGTTGCTGGAACTCGGATACCAAGATGGAGGCACCTAGGCCAAAGGCACTGCGGAGAACCAGCTGACGGTACTGGAACCCGGAGGGGCAGCAGAAGGAAAAGAGCCAATGGCACAACCGAGGACCAGCTGACGTTACTGAACCCCAGTAACACAGGAGCAAGTGTTGACTGTGCTAACAGCACTTCCGAGCAACAACTGGCGGTGTTGGAGCCCAGGGTCAAGGAGGATGTTTAAATACTAGATCAAGTAATTTCCTTGTTACCTGTCAATTTTAAATGTCTATACTTCAAACAAGAGAAAGATAACCTTTACTACCATAAGATGATGATTTCATTTAAACTAATATCTAGATAAATAAAGAATTGACAAACATAAACACATACATTAACATGTTGAACAGCAATGCAAACCACAAAATAAATTAGTTAAGGAATCTGCTATACGGTTGTACATAAAAGCATACAAGTACATATCTGAATCCATTAATGATGGATAAGTAACAGTATGTACACCATTTTTATTGTATAGACAATGAATGTCTGACTTCAAAACATCATCAGCATTACAAGTTATCTGTGACATTACTAAAATGTTACATTTGCTGAATAATGTCACTAAACAGTTTATACAAAATTATACAATTTCCATCATGTAATACTCATAATATGTGGCAATAATCATGTTTATTAACAAACATAACCTTTAAAAAGTGCATAGTGCATAGTGAAAATTGCTATTTATGCCTGACTGTCGACTTGCAAGCATGACAACGGATAGATAAGGTATATATAGATGAGACTGCATAGCCACAGATGGTGAATGGCGATGTAATACTGTACCTCAATAAAGTGTGCGTCACTACTACATAATTTTTTTTATATAGCTTTATAAACAGGGTACGTGGATGTATGCTTGCGCCTTTGTTTTGACGCACAGACTGCCTTCCTGCTGAGACGCGTTGGGTAGTGAACAGTTGTGTGCAGTGTTCACTGTAGTCTGAGGTTTTCCTTTTTGGAGTGCAGATCACGCTCCAGTTAGTTCTTCAACCACTGCTGGTTGTAGTCTGCTGAGCGTGTGTCACTGGCACATCCTTGAAATTTTTCTCTAATTGTTGCTGCTCCACTCTATTACAAATAAATAAAATCTATTAGTGTGACGCGCTTCCATCCGTATACAATACATTGGTTGCAAACACTATAGAAGTACACAAAGGGGCCTTTCACACCTACTGAACAGTTGTGTGCAGTGTTCACTGCAGTCTCTGCGGAATAACCACACTTAGGCCTTATAACTTTTCAGACTTTCTTTATCAATCTACCAAGATGAAGAAGGCAGGGGTAAGGCACGTGGTCGTGGAGTTTCTTCAGGGAGAGGACGTGGGGATTCTGTGGCTGCTGCGGCCCCAGTGACACAGCATCCACCAGTTTTCCCCGGGCCGTGAGCGTTCCTTTATGCGCACTTTTGTAGGAGCTCGGAGTACCCCCCTGCTGCGGGAAGAACAAATTGAAGCCGTTGTTGTTTGGATCTCAGCCAATGCATCGACTTCAATTGCTTCCACCTCCTCTCAGGACCACAGCACTGTTGGGCAACCATCTGTCTCTTCACCGCCTGGCAAATTGCCCAGGCAGTCAGAGAGTTCTGTACAGGAGCCAGCTGAGTGTCTGCTTCTGTTCTCAGAATCTATTGGCTTGCAAACAGGGGCCCAGCCAAGCAGCATTCTGTAATGTGAAGAAGAGGGAGTATGCAGTGATGCGCAACAGCTGTGTCTCTCTGAATCTGAAGAGGCGGGTGAGACAGTGCCGATGGTCAGCACACCGCAGAACGCATCTGATGATGATGATGAGACCCAGGTGCAAGTTTCTGTTGAGCATGGTGCTGGCCAGACCACCCAACAGCAGGTGTTGGAAGAGGGTAGTGGAGATGATGAGGTCCAATACCCAACATGGCATGAAGAACAGGAAGGTGGTGGGAGCAGCTCAGAGGAATAATAATAATATTTATTTATATAGCGCCATCATATTCCGCAGCGCTTTACAGTTTAGCAGTTTCAGAACACAAGTCATAAGTAACAACGTTAACAATACAATAATTTAAGCTAAATAAGTCGCCCCTGCTCGTGACAGCTTACAATGTACAATGAGATGGGGGAGATACAAAGTATAGGTGTTTATATACAATGGTGCATTTACAATGATGTTCCAGCCATCTTAAGGGACTGAGGGATGGAGATAGTGAATGGGCTAGAGACACACACACACTTACACAGAATACATAGAATGACTTTGATTAGTGAATGTGATAGGCCGCTCTGAACAAATGTGTTTTGAGGGAGCGCCTGAAACCATGCAAATTGTGGATAGTCCTAATTTCTTGGGGTACAGCATTCCAGAGGATTGGCGTAGAGCAGGAGAAGTCTTGGAGTCGGGAGTGGGAGGTACGTATTAGTGCAGAGGTTAGTCGAAAGTCGTTTGCAGAGCGCAGCAGTCGGTTAGGCCGATAGATAGAAATGAGGGAGGAGATGTAGGAGGGGTGCTGCACTGTGGAGAGCTTTGTGGGTGAGAACCAGTACTTTGGTTGAAAGCTGGGAGAGGCCTAGAGAAATGGTTAGTGATAGAAGGAAGATAGAGGAAGACATTGCCCCAACGGTACAAACAGGAGGGAGAGTTAGGCTGCAGACTCGGTTGCCTGTAGCCTCCAGTTTGGCACCTGTTCGGAGCAGTTGTCTTCCAAAAGTCAAAACGTGCGCTCCCAGGACTTGCACTGCGTGGTCCTTTTTTCACACACTTGCACATGATATTTGCTATGTGAAATGCAAGCTGTGTAATCAAAAATTAAAAATAGCTAAAAGTGTCAGTCACCTCAATACCACAAATATGTGGAAACATGTGCGGACAAAGCACGTAGTTGAGTTACAAAGACACACTGGAGATGTAGGCCAACCTACAGCAGCACCTACATCTTCAGGTTGTGTTGAAGCCTCTTCATCGAGCTCACACACAGCTGGTTATGCTTCCTCACAGGATCGCCATGGAAGAACCTCGGCCACTGTTGTCCAGAGACAAACTGTTATTCCACACACAGCAGCAAGTTCCCTGTCATCCTCACACTCCCAGGCCACAAAACAGCCAGCGGTAGCACAGGCATGGGATAAAACACGGCCATACTCCGCAAACCATGCACGAGCACAGGCTCTGAATGCTGGCATTGCAAAACTCCTGTCCCTTGAAATGCTGTGATTCAGGCTGGTGGAGACAGACCGTTTCCGTAACTGAATATCATTGTCAATCCCACAATACAATGTGCCAAGCCGATTTCATTTCAGCAGGCAAGCCGTCCCTGGTCTGCAAAAGCATGTTGAGGGAAAAATTAAACATGCGCTACTAAAAGCCCTCAGTAGCAAGGTCCACCTGACCACCGATGCGTGGACCAGTACCCATTGTTATGATCTGCTACAACCAGTAAGGAAAGAAGGGAATTCTGTCCCTACAATACAACTAAGCTGAATCCCTACGATGTAACGGGGAACCTGATCCTGCGACCAGACCCGCTAAAGTCCTCATCTAGTGTGAACGAAGACCTATAGTTGCGAGGGAGTAATCCCTACAAGATCTAGGGACTGGGAGAAAAGGTGGACACCTCCTAACATAAATTGTAGCATGGATAATTAAACAGAAAAATAAATACTTTGTGATCCTAACATCAAGCAAAACTCACAGATTAAGGCACCTAAGCACCCGGCTAGCTTAACAGTAGATAATACAATGAAGTCAAGCAAAGCCAGAAGGGCGGAGCCAGACTAAATAGGGAAAAAAGGTCATGTGACCAGCAAACTGAAACAAAACCTAACAAGAGGGTTCTAACACCCATGGCCAGGGACAATACCTTTCCCTCACTGCCCATTGGGTCAATGTTGTGCATCGGGTACTGATCTTGCGAGTGGCGCTGTACGTGTTCTGCCAACTCCAAGGATTGCAGGAATCAAGTCTGTACACATTGATTCCTCCTATTCCAGTTCCTCAGAATCATCGCTGCAGGAGCCGTCACGGTCTACCTCCACATGGACCCGTGAACGTTTACCTGTTGCGACCGATATGAGCACAGCCGTGTCCAAATGTCAACAGGCCATCCTGAAATTAATTTCCATGGGGAATCTTAGCCACACAGCGCAGGAGCTCTGTAATGCCATAAAGCAGGAGAGCGACGTGTGGTTTTTGGAAGAGAATCTACAGGCAGGCTTGGTAGTGTGTGACAATGGCCGAAATCTGGTGTCAGCTCTGGGCCTTGGCAACCTCACTCACATACCATGTCTGTCATATGTGCTCAACTTGGTCGTGCAGAGTTTTTTGAGGGACTATCCGGATCTTGATGCACTGCTGCACAAGGTCCGCCTAGAGTGCGCTCACTTGCGACGTTCCAGCATGGCCAGATCGCTGATTGCAGCTCTGCAACGCAGATTTCACCTTCATGAACATCGCATTATATGTGACGTACCCACCAGGTGGAATTCCTCGTTACATATGTTGGAGCGGTTGTGTGAGCAGCAGCCAACAGTAATGGAGTATCAGCTGCATCAGGCGCAGTCAACTCGCAATTTGCGCCGTTCACACTTCACCACTACTGAGTGGGCCTCTATAATAAGAATAATAATATTATTTATTTATATAGCGCCATAATATTCCGCAGTGCTTTACAGTTTAACAGTTTCAAAACACGAGTCATAAGTAACAACGTTAACAATACAATAATTAAAGCAAAATCAGCCGCCCTGCTGGTGAAAGCTTACAATCTACAATGAGGTGTGGGAGATACAAAGTACAGGTGTTTATATACAATGGTGTTTTTACAATGATGGTCCAGCCATTTTAAGGAAGTGAGGGATGCATGGAGATAGTGAATGGGCTACACACACAGAATTACACATAGAATGACTTTGATTAGTGAATGTGATAGGCCACTGTGAACAAATGTGTTTTGAGGGAGCGCCTGAAACCATCCAAATTGCGGATAGTCCTAATTTCTTGGGGTAGAGCATTCCAGAGGATTGGCGCAGCGCGGGTGAAGTATTGGAGTTGGGAGTGGGAGGTACGGATTAGTGCAGAGGTTAGTCGAAGGTCGTTTGCAGAGTGCAGCAGTCGGTTAGGCCGATAAATATAAATAAGGGAGGAGATGTAGGGGGGTGCTGCGCTGTGGAGAGCTATGTTGGTGAGAACCAGTAATTAGAATTGGATCCTATAATGAATGGGCAGCCACTGCCAGTGTAATGAGTGGCGAATAACTCTATGAAGGATATCTGCCACGTTTTGCGTGCGTTTGATGAGTCAACGCGGATGGCGAGTGCAGATGATGCACTAGTCAGCCTGACTGTCCCCCTTATCTGCCTGCTTCAAAAAACACTGCAAGCACTAAGGCATGAGGTTTTGGAAGAGGTGGAGGATGAGGAGTCACAAATTCCATCACCTTCTGGACAGTCAGCGCAACGTGGTTCCTCACAAAGGGCTGGAGGACTTTCAAAGTACCATGCTGTATCAACAATTGAACCTCCAGAGTCGCTGTCTATATTTTCATAACCATTACAAACTTTTAATGTATTTACAAAGCACATAATGTACATTTTTTGTCTATCCTTTTGTAATGCTATTGTGTTTCCATAAACTGATGTTACAGAATTATGATACAAAGTTTTTAAATTTTGAGTTTTAAATTTTGTAAATTTATATGTATTTGAAGGACTTTGTGAGGAGGATGAGGAGGAGTCAATGGAGGAGGAAGACATCGCTCCAGAGGGAGGTAGACAATGCTCTAGTCAGTATGTAGACCAAGGGTGGGGTGATGCACAGCAGGCGGAGATGACGCCTCTTGCAGGGGACAACGTTTGTTGGCCAGTTGGGAGTCTGCAGCACATGGTTGATTTCATGCTGCAGTGGCTGAGAAACGACCGCCGCATCGAACACATTCACACCACGTCTGATTATTGGGTGTACACCCTCCTAGACCCTCGCTACCGGGACAACTTACAAAGCCTCATCACACCGTTGAACCGGGAGCGTAAAATGCGGAAGTACCAAGACACACTGGTGCAATCCATAATGTTCTCCATTCCAGCCGAGAGCACTGCTGCTGCTACTGATTTACAAAGCAGCTCTGTGCGTCGAGGCAGTGGAGACAGCTCTGCAACAAGAGGGAGCACAAGCAGCGCCTCTGCACAGGGCAAGAACAGTATGTTCCAAATGTGTCGAAGTTTTGTGGCAGCGCCACCAATGTCTACACCATCCGAGACGGCTCCAGTCAGCAGGAGGCAACATTTCCGTAAGATGGTTACAGACTACATGTCTTGCCCTCTCAGTGTACTCTCAGATGGCTCTTCCCCATTCAAGTTTTGTGTCTCTAAGCTGGATACATGGCCAGAGCTTAGCCAGTATGCATTGGAGGTGCTGGCTTGATCTGCTGGCAGTGTATTATCGGAGCGCGTCTTTACTGCTGCAGGTGGTGTACTAACAGACCGTTGCATGCGACTATCCTACGATAATGTAGAACGGCTTACTTTTCTGAAAAAGAACTAGGCATGGATCTCGCCTGAATTTGCCTGTCCGGTTTCAGATTAACTAACTGGTTGACAACGTTTTCCATGTCTCCTGTTATGTTCATCTTTCTACCACCTGAGCTATACTCCCTGGGCTACAACACTGCCAGTTGCTGCTCAGAAGTGTCGTGTCCACAGACCAATACACAAGCTATAGTGATAGTGGGGTTCAGTAACGCCTGCTGTTCCCTGCTGTGTGTCCGGCAAAAATTACTGCTACCTACCTACACATGTTTAAAAAAACATGACATGTTAAAGTGGCTAGTGCTACACATAGATATCAGGCTACACCCTTATTTCTAAGCTGTAAACAAGTGAAACGTCAAATTTAAAACCATTCAATGATTAGTGTTGGTAACAAATCTGTAACTAAATAATTGTGACATATTATGGCAGATATCCACATGTCTAACACAAATGCTAACACAAAAGCATACTTATGCTATAGGGTACTGATGGTGAACCTTCTCACTCCATAACTTTGACCAATCCAACTCACATCATGCCTCAAATGCTGCAATGTTGGAAGTGCATAATGTGGGTTGAACTTTGACAACAGCTGCAGTGCGAAGGTTATCCTTCTGTGTTCTTGGCTTTTAAATAAAAGCATACAAGTAAATATAATAATACATTGTTGATTAAGGGACATGATGTACACCTGTAATATTGTGCAAACAATGGATGTAGGACTATTCCTCTTCAACATTACTTATATTTGTGTCATTTGAAAAAATACATATTTTAGTTAAAAATTAAAAACCCATGTTCAGTAGCTGTGAAAGGCCCGTTTGTGTACTTCTATATTGTTTGCAACCAATGTATTGTATACGGATGGAAGCGCGTCACACTAATAGATTAGATTTATTTTAAATGGAATGTAGCAGAACCAATTGGAGATAAATGAAAAGGATGAGCCACTGAGACACGCTCAGCAGAGTACAAGCAGCAGTGCTTGAACATGTAACTGGAGCGTGATCTGCACTCAAAAAAGTAAAAAACACAGACTGAAGTGAACACTGAAACACAACTGTCCACAATCTGTGAAAAGCTCCTTTCTGTACTTCTATAGTGTTTGCAACCAATGTATTGTATACGGATGGAAGCGCGTCACACTAATAGATTAGATTTATTTTAAATGGAATGTAGCAGAACCAATTGGAGATAAATGAAAAGGATGAGCCACTGAGACACGCTCAGCAGAGTACAAGCAGCAGTGCTTGAACATGTAACTGGAGCGTGATCTGCACTAAAAAAAGTAAAAAACACAGACTGAAGTGAACACTGAAACACAACTGTCCACAATCTGTGAAAAGCTCCTTTCTGTACTTCTATAGTGTTTGCAACCAATGTATTGTATACGGATGGAAGCGCGTCACACTAATAGATTAGATTTATTTTAAATGGAATGTAGCAGAACCAATTGGAGATAAATGAAAAGGATGAGCCACTGAGACACGCTCAGCAGAGTACAAGCAGCAGTGCTTGAACATGTAACTGGAGCGTGATCTGCACTCAAAAAAGTAAAAAACACAGACTGAAGTGAACACTGAAACACAACTGTCCACAATCTGTGAAAAGCTCCTTTCTGTACTTCTATAGTGTTTGCAACCAATGTATTGTATACGGATGGAAGCGCGTCACACTAATAGATTAGATTTATTTTAAATGGAATGTAGCAGAACCAATTGGAGATAAATGAAAAGGATGAGCCACTGAGACACGCTCAGCAGAGTACAAGCAGCAGTGCTTGAACATGTAACTGGAGCGTGATCTGCACTAAAAAAAGTAAAAAACACAGACTGAAGTGAACACTGAAACACAACTGTCCACAATCTGTGAAAAGCTCCTTTCTGTACTTCTATAGTGTTTGCAAGTTGCAACCAATGTATTGTATACGGATGGAAGCGCGTCACACTAATAGATTAGATTTATTTTAAATGGAATGTAGCAGAACCAATTGGAGATAAATGAAAAGGATGAGCCACTGAGACACGCTCAGCAGAGTACAAGCAGCAGTGCTTGAACATGTAACTGGAGCGTGATCTGCACTCAAAAAAGTAAAAAACACAGACTGAAGTGAACACTGAAACACAACTGTCCACAATCTGTGAAAAGCTCCTTTCTGTACTTCTATAGTGTTTGCAACCAATGTATTGTATAGGGATGGAAGCGCGTCACACTAATACTATTAGTGTGACGCGCTTCCATCCG
The DNA here is from genome assembly GCA_033576555.1 of Oophaga sylvatica. NCBI lineage: Eukaryota > Metazoa > Chordata > Amphibia > Anura > Dendrobatidae > Oophaga > Oophaga sylvatica. The sequence goes on from JARQOD010000006.1 coordinate 114,415,754, forward strand.
TATACAATACATTGGTTGCAAACACTATAGAAGTACAGAAAGGAGCTTTTCACAGATTGTGGACAGTTGTGTTTCAGTGTTCACTTCAGTCTGTGTTTTTTACTTTTTTGAGTGCAGATCACGCTCCAGTTACATGTTCAAGCACTGCTGCTTGTACTCTGCTGAGCGTGTCTCAGTGGCTCATCCTTTTCATTTATCTCCAATTGGTTCTGCTACATTCCATTTAAAATAAATCTAATCTATTAGTCTAATAGATTAGATTTATTTTAAATGGAATGTAGCAGAACCAATTGGAGATAAATGAAAAGGATGAGCCACTGAGACACGCTCAGCAGAGTACAAGCAGCAGTGCTTGAACATGTAACTGGAGCGTGATCTGCACTAAAAAAAGTAAAAAACACAGACTGAAGTGAACACTGAAACACAACTGTCCACAATCTGTGAAAAGCTCCTTTCTGTACTTCTATAGTGTTTGCAACCAATGTATTGTATACGGATGGAAGCACGTCACACTAATAGATTTGATTTTTTTTTCTAATATAATGGAGCTGCACCAATTCCACAAAATAAAAAAAAAAAAAAAAAAAAAAAGAGTCAGTGACACGTGCAGATGCCTACAAACAGCGGTGGATGCAGAGCAAACTGCAGCGTCACCTGCACTGTCACACACACACCTTGCACAGAGCTGTTAAAACAACACTGGCAAAATGAAGCTTTACACAGCGGTTGGTAAACTAGCCTGCCTCAAGCACAGTAGTACACAAAATCGCAATATCTAACTGTCCCTCAGAGTGAGCAGAGTAGCGTTCTGTCCCTTACTGAGTTCACAGCACAGTGACGCTAAAATGGCGGCGGCGCCTTTTATAGTGCATTCTGACATCATTTCAGCAGCCAATCACAGCCATGCCATTAGTTAAGATGACCGCAGCATTACAGGATGTGCCCACACTTCGTAGGATTCCTCATTGGCTGACTAAAATCACATTGCCTCTCAAAGAATTATGGGAACTTCCGATTCCGGTATACGATATGGAAAAAGTATCGGAATTAAGTATCGGAATTCCGATAACGCGAATATCGGCCGATACCCGATACTTGCGGTATCGGAATGCTCAACACTATTCATGACAACGCCTTTGTGTTGTCGGTACGCTTGCGATGATGAACGATGCGCAACGTGAATGTTAGTCTGCGTCATAAGACGCACAGACGCTCCAATACCCAACGCGTCACAGCAGGAAGCCAGTCTGTGCGTCCAAACAAAGGCGCAAGCATACATGCACGTACCCTGTTTATAAAGCTATATAAAAAAAAGGATGTAGTATTGACGCACAGTTTATTGAGGTACAGTATTACATCGCCATTGACCATGTGTAGCTCTGCAGTCTCATCTATATATTAATTATCTATCCGTTGTCATGCTTGCAAGTCCACAGTCAGGCATAAATAGCTATTTTCACTATGCACTATGCACTTTTTAAAGGTTATGTTTGTTAATATAAATGATTGGCACATATCAGTATTACATGATGGGAATTTTATATATTTTTATAAACTGTTTACTGATATTATTCTGCAAATGTAAAGTTTTATGAATGTCACAGATAACTTGTAATGCTGATTATGTTTTGAAGTCAGACATTCATTGTCTATACAATAAAAATGGTGTACATACTGTTACTTATCCTTCATTAATGGATTCTGATATGTACTTGTATGCTTTTATTTAAAACCGTATAGCTGATTACTTAACCCATTTTTTTTGTGGTTTGCATTGCTTTTCATCATGTTAATGTATGCATTTATGTTTGTCAATTCTTAATTTATATAGATTTTTTAAAGTAAAATCATCATCTTATGGTACTAAAGGTTATATTTCTCTTGTTTGGAGTATAGACATTTTTGATTGACAGTCACGTAACAAGGAAAATACTTGATCTAGTATTTAAACATCCTCCTTGACCCTGGGCTCCAACACCGCCAGTTGTTGTCTGGAAGTGCTGTTAGCACAGTCAACACTTGCTCCAGTGTTACTGGGGTTCAGTAATGTCAGCTGTTCCCCTGCTGTGTGTACAGCAAAAAGTCCTGCTGCCTCCACCCTGTTCTCTTCTCATCCCTGGGCTCCAACACCGCCAGTTGTTGCTCGGAAGTGTAATTGGCACGGGTACTCACTCCTGCCCAGACTGGTTACAGCACGCCAGCTGTTTCCTGTCAGTGTAAACGTCACTTAGCCTACAATAAGTTGTCCTGTCGTGTTGCGGTCGGGTTAGCCGACTCTATGGTGCCTGCAGTTTAGGTGCTTCCTATGTGTGCTGCGGGATATGTAAATAAAGGCTGTTTCCGTTGTGACAATAGGACAATCACCCACTGTAGGACTGTGGGATTCGGTACCTGCGGCCGTCTCGCGGCCTGTCAACTTACATTTTCATGGGTGCCTTATGGTACCCGTCCGGGTTCCAGTACCGTCAGCTGGTTCTCCACAGTGCCTTTGGCCTAGGTGCCTCCATCTCGGTATCCGAGTTCCAGCAACGTCTGCTGGTCCTTGGTAGTGCTTTGGAGCACAGGTACCTCCTGCTTAGTAACCGTGTCCCAGTAACGTCAGCTGGTCCTCGGTTGTGCCATTGGCTCTTTTCCTTCTGCTGCCCTCCGGGTTCCAGTACAGTCAGCTGGTCCTCGTTACTTCCATTGGCTCTTGTACCTTCTGCTACACGTCCGGGTTCCAGTACCGTCAGCTGGTTCTCCGCAGTGCCTTTGGCCTAGGTGCCTCCATCTCGGTATCCGAGTTCCAGCAACGTCTGCTAGTCCTTGGTAGTACTTTGGAGCACAGGTACCTCCTGCTTAGTAACCGTGTACCAGTAACGCCAGCTGGTCCTCGGTTGTGCTATTGGCTCTTTTCCTTCTGCCGCCCCTCCGGGTTCCAGCACAGTCAGATGGTCCTCATTACTTCCATTGTGTCTTGTACCATCTGATACCCGTCCGGGTTCCAGTAACGTCAGCTGGTTCTCGGAAGTTAGTCAGCCTTCTTGTACCTTCAGCTACATTTCCAAATTGAAGATTTTTTAAATTTTTTTTTTGGGTAATCACTATGGATATCCAACGATGAAGACGACGACCCTGATGACCACCCCGAAGAAGACGACGACCACAAGGACGACGAGCATCAAGCCAACCAGCCTGAACACCATCACAAAGAACAAATAAAAGATTACCCAGAAGAAGATAACCAACAGGACAAAAGAAGGTTAAGACAAACTACAAGATACAGAACAAGAGACAGAAGAACAATAAGCAGAAGATCAAAAAGCAGAAGAACATGAAGTATAAGACCAAAATTAAGAGCTAAATATATGCTGTAAATTAGAAGCAGAAGAAGACTAAGCAGTGTATGGGGGTGAGTCCGTTCCTCCTCGTGGTGCCCTGGAAAAGGCCTGCTGCTGCTGCAGGCTAAACTGAACGCGGACAAACACTGTTGTAATTTAAATCTTTGGTGACAGCAAGAACGGAAGGATGAAAAATTCATACTTTTACAGATTACAAGTACAGGAATCTCTGTCACGAATAAGAATATTATGAAGAAGATGAATAGGAAGAAGATGAAGAAGTAGAATTTGAAGAAGAATAATAGTTTATTAAGAAGAATATGAGTCATGTTAACAAAAAGATCAATAGCAAGAAGTTTAAGAAGAAGATAAATAAGGTGAAGATGAAGAATAATTTGATGAAAAAGATGATGCTGCTGAAGATTATGAAGGATAAAGTGTGGCAGAAGTTAAAAGGTGAAGAGCATGCAAGTTGTGAAACATACATATTTGCCAAATAGAAAAAAGGTTAACAACATTGTCAATTTCTTTGTCAATCCAAACGTCTTTAAAAAATAAAGGATTACCGCTAGTTCATTTGATTGGCTTAAACATCTATGCCTTTAATGTCTCCTCAACCTCCCCCCAATACATTCTACATTACTCTTTGTTGTTTTCCTTCATGTACAATTAACCTACAAGGCAAGAATGGGTTTATTTTAATTCCGATATTTTGTTCCCATAGACTTACATTGGATTTCCGGTATCGGTATCGGGTATCGCCGATACCCAAAAAGTACCCATTCCGATCCGATACTTATTGATATCGGAAAGTATCGCTCAACTCTACTCTTCACCCTTGGGTGCCGGTTTTTTCTTTGTGGCCAAAAAGGATGGTTCATTGAGGCCGTGTATTGATTATCGTCTCTTGAATAAGATCACTGTGAAGTATCAATATCCGTTACCCTTGATTTCTGACCTGTTTTCCAGGGTGAAAAGTGCGAGTTGGTTTACCAAGCTTGACCTCAGGGGGGCGTATAACCTTATTCGCATTAAGCATGGGGATGAATGGAAGACGGCGTTTAATACCCCAGAGGGGCATTTTGAGTGCCTAGCGATGCCCTTTGGGCTCACTAATGCTCCTTCCGTCTTCCAATCCTTCATGAATGATATTTTCAGGGATTTTGTGGATAAATTTCTGATTGTTTATTTGGATGATATCTTGATTTTTTCCAATGACTGGGACTCTCATGTGAAACATGTTCGGACTGTGTTCCAGATTTTGAGAGAGAATGCACTGTATGTGAAGAGATCAAAGTGTCTTTTTGGCGTACAGAAGGTCTCATTTCTGGGATTCATTTTGTCTCCGTCTGTTATTGAAATGGACCAGGTCAAGGTTCAAGCCATCTGTGATTGGGTCCAACCTACTTCATTAAAGGCTCTTCAGAGATTTTTGGGTTTTACCAATTTTTATCGTAAATTTATTGGTAATTTCTCCGGTATTGAGGCAGTCTCTGCGTTTCAGGAAATTAAGCAGAGATTCACTTCTGCTCCTGTTCTACGGCAGCCTGATGTTTTTCTACCGTTTCAGGTGGAGGTTGATGCCTCTGAAATTGGGGCAGGTGCCGTTTTGTCCCAAAGAGATCCAGAGACCTCTAAGAGTAACCCTTGTGCCTTTTTCTCTCGAAAATTTTCTCCAACTGAACGTAATTATGACGTAGGTAATCGGGAGTTATTGGCCATGAAGTGGGCCTTTGAAGAGTGGAGACATTGTCTGGAAGGAGCCAAACATCAGGTGGTGGTCCTCACGGACCTTAAGAATCTGGTTTATCTCGAATCAGCCAAGCGACTTAATCCTAGACAAGCTAGGTGGGCCTTGTTTTTCACACGTTTTAATTTTGTGGTTTCTTTTCTTCCTGGCACTAAGAATGTTAAGGCAGATGCCCTATCGAGGAGTTTCTTTGCGGACTCTCCTGAGTTATCTGATCCTACTGTTATTTTGAAAGAGGGTGTAGTTCTTTTCGCCATCTTGCCCAATTTGAGACTGGCCTTGGAGGGGTGTCAGGAGGATAAACCTGAGCGCTGCCTGTTGTGAATGGACTTGAAATGAGTTCTGAGCAGAGGCTCCCTCTGGTGGTTACAAGCGGTACTGGACTGTCCAGTGAAGATTGTGAGGATTGGGAATCAGGTGTTACTGACTGGTCTTATATAAGGGAGTCGCCTTCCTATCAGGGTTGCCGGTGATCAATTGTTCTGGTCTGAATCCTTGATTCCTGTTTCCTTTGTAGCCTGCTGTGTCGTGTCTGCATCTCCTGCTAACAGATAAGACATTTTCTTCTTTTTGTTTTTGTGCTTGATTTTTGCATTTTGTCCTGCACTTCTGTGGGGGCCTTCAGGGTCCCCTCCGGGGGCTTTTGCCCTCTCAGTTTAGTTCAGCCACTGATGTTTGTACATTTGCTTTTTCCAGTTTTTTCAGTGGCTGCTGTTTTGATTTTGTTACACCAGAGAACTAATTTAGGTGGTAGAGGTCGTGTGATCTCAGGTGTTTTTGAAATTAGTAGAGTTGGTGCTTTTCAGGGTTTTTTGGGATTGCAGTAAGTGCCCTTCCTATCCTTTTCTATTTAGGTAGTTTGGGCCCCATACTATTTTCTGTCTTTGTCAGTATTTCTTCTTGTCTAACCGCCATTACATGTTTGGGGGCTTTCTATGTTCTTTGGGGATCTGCTCCGGGGCAGATAGCTTTCCTCTTTCTATCTTTAGGTGTAGTTAGTTTCTCAGGCTGTGACGAGGCGTCTAGGACCAACGTAGGAACGCTCCACGGCTGCCTCTAGTTGTGGTGGTTAGTCAGGGTACTGCAATCTCATAGATTCCAATGCTCTGGTGTATTGCCTTTTTTACCTGCACTCCTCAGCTACCGAAACATAACAGCTGCCCTATTGGGAAATTGTTTGTCCCAGACCAGTGGAAGAAGAGTGTGATGTCTGAGATTCATTGTTCCGCGTTGGCTGGTCATCCCGGGATTTTTAGTACCAGAGACTTGGTGAGTCGGTCCTTTTGGTGGCCTACTTTGTCTCGTAACGTCAGGAAATTTGTGCAGTCCTGTGGGACTTGCTCTCGCTCCAAGCCTTGCTCTCGCTCTAGTGGTTTGTTAATGCCATTACCTGTGCCCAAGAGGCCATGGACCCATATCTCTATGGATTTTATTTCCGACCTCCCTGTTTCTCAGAGAATGACCGTTATCTGGGTAATCTGTGATAGGTTTTCCAAGATGATACATCTTGTGTCATTACTTAAGTTGCCTTCCTCCTCCGAATTGGTGCCTTTGTTCCTTCAGCACGTGGTTCGGTTACACGGCATTCCGGAGAACATTATGTCTGACAGAGGAGTCCAGTTTGTTTCCAGATTTTGTAGGACATTTTGTTCTAAACTTGGTGTTCAATTATCTTTCTCCTCTGCTTTTCATCCTCAGACCAATGGACAAACCGAGAGAACAAACCAGACCTTGGAGAATTATTTGAGATGTTTTGTGTCTGCTGATCAAGATGACTGGGTCTCTTTTTTGCCTTTGGCTGAGTTTTCTCTTAATAATAGGGCTAGCTCTGCCACCTTGATGTCTCCATTTTTCTGCAATTTTGGGTTTCACCCTCGATTTTCCTCGAGACAGGTGGAGGCTTCTGTCTGTCCGGGTGTTGACTCTGTTGTGGAGCAAATGCAGCAGATTTGGGACCAGGTAGTGGAGAGGTTGTCTCTCTCTCAGGAGAAGGCCCAACGGTTTGCCAACCGGCATAGGACTGATGGTCCTCGTTTAAAGTGGGGGACTTGGTTTGGTTGTCCTCAAGAAATATCCCTATGAGGGTTGCATCTCCAAAGTTTAAGCCCAGGTTCATTGGACCTTATAAGATCATGGAGATTCTTAATCCTGTTTCCTTCCGTTTGCTTCTTCCAGGGACATTTAAGATCCATAACGTGTTCCACAAGTCCTTATTGAAGAGGTTTGTCGAGCCAGTGGTTCCTATGGCTGTGCCTCCTGACCCTGTTTTGGTTGAGGGCAATCTGGAGTATGTGGTTGAGAAAATATTGGATTCTCGTTTTTCTAGACAGAAACTCCAGCATTTGGTTAAGTGGAGAGGTTATGGTCAGGAGGACAATTCTTGGGTATTTGCTACAGACATCCATGCTAGGAGACTGATCCGTGCCTATCACCGAGCTCATCCTGATCGGCCTGGTTGCGCAAGTGAGGGTTCGGTGATCCCTCCTCAAGGGGGGGGTACTGTTATGAATGTGTTAGAGATGGTTTCTGAGCAGAGGCTCCCTCTGGTGGTTACAGACATTACTGAACCTTTCAGCGAGGAGTGGCAATCTGGGTTCACTGACTGGTCTGATATAAGGGAGGTTCCCTCCCATGATGGTTGCCAGTGATCAATTGTTCTTGTCTCAATTGTGGTTCCTGGTTCATTTGGAAGTTTGCTGGAGTCTTGCCTGCATCTCCTGCTTTCAGATAAGATATTTTTTGCTTTTCTTTTTGTGCTTGCTTTTTGCATTGTTTTCTGCACTTTTGTGGCGGTCAGCCAGGTCCCCTCCTGGGGCCTGAGCTCCTCATAGTTTATCTGCAGCCACTGTTATTTGCTCATTTGCTTTTTCCTGTTTTTTCAGTGGCTGCGGCTTCGTTTTTGTTCACACTGAGATCTGATTTAGTGGGAGGCGAGATCGTGTGATCTCAGTGTTTTTGTAATCAGAATTGTTGGATTTTTGTTGGGTTTTCTGGGTTGCAGAAAGTAATCTCTCCTGTCCTATCCTATTTAGTCAGCTTGTGGCCCCAGCGTTTGCTCAGTCTATTTTCTGCCTATGTTTGTATTTTCATCTTGTTTAACCGTCATTATATGTTTGGGGGCTTCCTATTTTCTTTGGGGATCTGCTCCGGGGCAGATAGCTTTCATCTTTCTGCCTTTAGGTGTAGTTATCTCTCAGGCTGTGACGAGGCGTCTAGGATCAACGTACGAACGCTCCACGGCTACCTCTAGTTGTGTCGTTAGTTTAGGAATCTGCAACCCATCAGTTACCAACATCTCAGGTGTTCGGCTGCCCTGCTGTTGTTCCTGTCCTCCTCAGCTACCGAAACATAACACTCCCCACTGCCCCAGCGCTCACTCCCCCCCACTTCCCCAGCACTCATTCCTCCCCGGCCCCAGCGCTCACTCCCCCCACTGCCCCAGCACTCATTCCTCCCATGGTGCCCAGTGCTCATTCCTCCCACGGTGCCCAGCGCTCACTCCCCCCCACTGCCCCAGCGCTCTCTCCCCCCCACTGCCCCAGCGCTCATTCCTCCCCACTGCCCCAGCGCTCACATCCCTCCACTGCCCCAGCGCTCATTCCTCCCCACTGCCCCAGTGCTCATTCCCCCACTGCCCCAGCGCTCATTCCTCCCCCGGCCCCCAGCGCCCACTCCTCCCCACTGCCCCAGCGCTCATTTCTGCCCACCGCCCCAGCGCCCACTCACCCCCACTGCCCCAGCGCTCATTCCTCCCCACTGCCCCAGCGCTCTTTCCCCCCCACTGCCCCAGCGCTCATTCCTCCCCCAGTCCCCAGTGCTCACTCCCCCCACTGCACCAGCACTCATTCCCCCATCATTATACTCACCTCCTCCTGCTGCAGCTCCGATGGTCCAGCGCCGACATCTTCCTGTATGAGCGCTCGGCCACACGTCACGTGGTAACGCTCATTAAGCTCATGAATATGGATGCCACGCCTATGAGAGTGGAGTGGCATCCATATTCATGAGCTTAATGAGCAGTACCACGAGTGACCGCTCGCTCAGTACAGGAAGAAGATATCGGCACTGGACCATCGGAGCTGCAGCAGGAGGAGGTGAGTATGATAGGGGGGTGAGAGAAGCAAGGGGAGGGCCGACCCACTGGACCAAAAAAAAAAAATTCTTGCTCAGGCGCCGCCCCCGTAGAGTCCCGCCCTAGGCACGTGTCCTTAAGTGCCTAGTGGCAAATACGGCCCTGCGTGTATAACCGTCTAGTGTTCCTTACGCATGTTTTTAATCGGCTTGACCTAGCGGTTTTCTTGGCCACGTGTGCTGCTTAGCACGGGCTGTTTACACGGCACAGTCAATCCACGTGCTCTGGCACACACCTTTTGGTACCACTCTGCGGTCAGTTGAGCTGTGTGCTCTTGTTTTTTAGTTAGCTGTGTTTGCTACCACTGAGCGCCAAGTAGTGGCATCTCAAATGCGACGCCATGCGCATTGTGGGTCTGGTCAGACTCAAATCCCTGCGTTCTAGGGTTTGAGCCTAAAGACTTCACTCGCACCATATCAGCTGTGTCCTGTGACATGTAACAGCGCTCTGTTACTTTGTTGCGGCGGCTCTGTGAAGTAACAGAGTTCGCCACTGTTCATACCGGGTGACATCTAGCCCGCCGCCTTGTTCTGCCGTTGCTAAGCAGCAGGTTCCATCGCTGCACAGTGGATCCCGGGTTGCAAATGCACCTTATTATTATTATATATATTTCATTTGGTGCGTTCCGCCAACCCTAACAGTGTGTTTAACTATTTTTTTTTTCTTCAATGTGGAAGTAATGTTTTCACTGAGATAAGGACCCGGCAGTAAGGGACAATTACAAAGAGGGATTTAGGGACCAGCACGATTTAGCTTTATAACTGCTCAGAGAGCAGGTCACATGATCTCAGGGAGATTTCTATTTAACGTGTGCGGATGGTGAGCTGCTACATCCATGTCTGCATATTTGGTTTGAGGCGTAGCAGACATCCCACTTGTCGAGATTTCACCTGAATAATCTCAGTTACAAAATTGGACTGATTTGGGTTAACATTTTCTAAGACAGCTGGCCCAAAACCAATGAGCTTTGGTTTTACAATCTTGACATCCATTGGATTTTTTGCCTTGAAAATATTCTGGACCTCTTCGTTAGGGCTGCTGAGCTGATTCCAGTGCTGGAAAAAAGTCTTATGCCTCCATATCACTAGTCTGAAAGAACTTGTTCAGGGTTATAGGAAGCTTTACTGATGAATTCTGTAATGGGCCCCCGTATCTGAACTGGATGCTCAGAACAGGAGTCTCCACAAATTCCTGCAAACACCCGATATTGTTCACCTGCTGCACCCGGGGCCCCTCCGTCCACAGTGGGTTCCACTCCCATTTAGAATGGAGGTTCAGACTGGCCTTTAGTTCGTCAGAGCAAATTAGTGTCAAAGTGAATTTCTGGAACTGACATGACTGAAGAGCTTGTTTCCATAGAAGATGAACATACGACCGAGATTTTGTCAGAATTCTGATTTTAAGCCAATCTGTAGTAGCTGATTCTCAAACAAGACGCCATTGTCTTTGCAGATAAACCTTTCAAAGTTCTCTTCTTGCCCAGTAGCGACTGCATCAGCAGGAAGTAATGTATCTGCAAAGATGCCCACAAGCAGACCACTGGATGTGGCAGCAGGTGGAGCACTGGGACTGGATGTGGAGAGAGCTCCCAGGCTTAGGAGGTCCACAGAAGGAGAAGGATTGGATGCTGTGCTAACAGGGGTGGGCTCAGTGTGCCCATTCACGACCTTCTGTTTCTTCCTCATTATCCCATAGAATGTAAAGTCTGCAAGGACAGGGTCCTCTCCCCTCTGTACCAGTCTGTCTTTGTAAATTTGTTTACTGTAAACGATATCTATAACTTTGTATGTAACCCCTTCTCATGTACAGCACCATGGAATTAATGGCGCTATATAAATAAATAATAATAATAATAATAATAATGTCTCAGTTAATTTTACTTTTATTGGTATCTATTTTTATTTTTGAAATTTACCAGTAGAGCTGCTGCATTTTCCACCCTAGACTTAAGGGTATGCCACACTAAGCGAGATCGCTAGCGAGATCGCTAACGAGATCGCTACTGCGTCACCATTTATGATGCAGTAGCGATCTCGTTAGCGACTTAGCGGTGTGTGACATGTAGCAGCGATGTGGCCCCTGTTGAGATGTCGCTGATCGCTTATGAACGTTCTGAGCCGTTTTTTGGTCGTTGGTGTCCCGCTGGTGAGCCTGAATCGCTGAGTGTGACACCCTTTATTGGAGAGTAACATAGTTATTAAGGTTGAAGGAAGACTTTAAGTCCATCTAGTTCAACCCATATCCTATCCTAACCTGCCCTAACATGTTGATCCAGAGGAAGGCAAAAAAACCCCAAGTGGCAAACAGTAAGCTTCACATTGGGGAAAAAAATTCCTTCCCGACTCCACATACGGCAATCAGACTAGCTCCCTGGATCAACACAATATCTAGGAAACTAGTGAATATAGCCTGTAATATTATACTTCTCAAGAAAGGCATCCAGTCCCCTCTTAAATTTTAGTAAGGAATCACTCATTACAACATTAGACGGCAGAGAGTTCCATAGTCTCACTGCTCTTATAGTAAAGAATCTGCATCTGTGATTATGGCTAAACCTTCTTTCCTCCAGACGTAGAGGATGCCCCCTCGTCCCCGTCACAGGTCTAAGAGTAAAAAGATCATTAGAAAGGTCTTTGTACTGTCCCCTCATATATTTGTACATTGTAATAAGATCACCCCTAAGCCTTCGTTTTTCCAAACTAAATAACCCCAAGTATAATAACCTGTCTTGGTATTGCAGACCCCCCAGTTCTCTAATAACCTTGGTCGCTCTTCTCTGCACCCGCTCCAGTTCAGCTATGTCTTTCTTATACACCGGAGACCAGAACTGCACACAGTATTCTAAGTGTGGTCGCACCAGTGACTTGTATAGAGGTAAAATTATGTTCTCCTCATGAGCATCTATGCCTCGTCTAATGCATCCCATTATTTTATTTGCCTTGGCAGCAGCTGCCTGACATTGGCCACTAAATGTGAGTTTGTCGTCCACCCATACACCCAAGTCTTTTTCAGTGAACGACTTCCCAACGACCGCAGAGGTCGTTATACAGATCGCTGATGAGTTGTGTTTGGAATCTAACTAGCGATCACATAGCTATCGCACTAGCGATCTCGCCAGGTCGTGTCATTGTTGTGAACGCTGGTGCGATCGCTAAGTGTGGCAGTGCCTTTACACGAGAGTCAATAAGTTTTCCCAGTTTTTTGTGGCAAAATTAGGGGGGTCGGCTTATACTCAGGTCGGCTTATACATGAGTATATACGATGTGTGTGTGTATATAAATATATATATGTATATATATATATTTATATATATATACATATATATATTTATTTTTTAAATTATACTCGGGTCAGCTTATACAGTCATGGCCAAAAGTTTTGAGAATGACACAAATATTATATTTTCACATGATCTGCTGCCCTCTGGTTTTTATGTGTGTTTGACAGATGTTATTATCACAGACAGAAATATAATAATTGCAAACATATGAGTAACAAAAGCTTATATTGACAGAATGGGTTAATGCAGCAAGTCAATATTTGCAGTGTTGACTAGAGTTGAGCGATACTTTCCGATATCCAAAAGTATCGGAATCGGAATGGTATCGCCGATAACATTAAAATATCGGCGATACCCGATACCGATACCGGAAGTCCCATGTAAGTCTATGGGAACAAAATATCGAAATTAAAAAACCCCATTCTTGCCTTGTTGGTTAATTGTACATGAAGGAAAACAAGAAAGAGTAATGTAGAATGTATTGGGGAAGGTTGAGGAGACATTAAAGGCATAGATGTTTAACCCAATCAAATGGAATAGCATAAATATTTTTTTTTTTAAAGATGTTCGGATTGACGAAGAAATTGACAATGTTGTTAACGTTTTTTCTATTTTGGCAAATATGTATATTACACAACTTCCATGCTCTTCATCTTCACCTTTTTAACTTTTCACACACTTTCTCCTTCATAATCTTCTGCAGCATCATCTTTTTCATCAAATTATTCTTCATCTTCACCTTCTTTATCTTCTTCTTAAACTTCTTGCTTTTCATCTTTGTTAACATTACTCATATTCTTCTTATTAAACTATTATTCTTATTCATATTCTGCTTCATCTTCTTCATCATATTCTTATTTGTGACTGAGAATCCTGTACTTGTAATCTGTCAAAGTATGAATTTTTCATCCTTCCGTTCTTGCTGTCACAAAAGATTTAAATTACAACAGTATTTGTCCGTGTTCAGTTTAGCCTGCAGCAGCAGGCATTTTCCAGGGGCACCACGAGGAGGAACGGACTCACCCCCATACACTGCTTAGTCTTCTTCTGCTTAGAATTTAGAGCATATATTTTGCTCTTCATTTTGGTCTTATACTTCATGTTCTTCTGCTTTTAGATCTTCTGCTTATTGTTCTTGTGTCTCTTTTCCGTATCTTGTATTTGTAGCACAATCTTGTACCAGCTGATGTTACTGGGACACGGTTACTAAGCAGGAGGTACCTGTGCTCCAAAGCACTACCAAGGACCAGCAGACGTTGCTGGAACTCGGATACCGAGATGGAGGCACCTAGGCCAAAGGCACTGTGGAGAACCAGCTGACGGTACTGGAACCCGGAGGGGCAGCAGAAGGAAAAGAGCCAATGGCACAACCGAGGACCAGCTGACGTTACTGGGACACGGTTACTAAGCAGGAGGTACCTGTGCTCCAAAGCACTACCAAGGACCAGCAGACGTTGCTGGAACTCGGATACCGAGATGGAGGCACCTAGGCCAAAGGCACTGCGGAGAACCAGCTGACGGTACTGGAACCCGGAGGGGCAGCAGAAGGAAAAGAGCCAATGGCACAACCGAGGACCAGCTGACGTTACTGAACCCCAGTAACACAGGAGCAAGTGTTGACTGTGCTAACAGCACTTCCGAGCAACAACTGGCGGTGTTGGAGCCCAGGGTCAAGGAGGATGTTTAAATACTAGATCAAGTAATTTCCTTGTTACCTGTCAATTTTAAATGTCTATACTTCAAACAAGAGAAAGATAACCTTTACTACCATAAGATGATGATTTCATTTAAACTAATATCTAGATAAATAAAGAATTGACAAACATAAACACATACATTAACATGTTGAACAGCAATGCAAACCACAAAATAAATTAGTTAAGGAATCTGCTATACGGTTGTACATAAAAGCATACAAGTACATATCTGAATCCATTAATGATGGATAAGTAACAGTATGTACACCATTTTTATTGTATAGACAATGAATGTCTGACTTCAAAACATCATCAGCATTACAAGTTATCTGTGATATTACTAAAATGTTCCATTTGCTGAATAATGTCACTAAATATTTTATACAAAATTATACAATTTCCATCATGTAATACTCATAATATGTGGCAATAATCATTTTTATTAACAAACATAACCTTTAAAAAGTGCATAGTGCATAGTGAAAATTGCTATTTATGGCTGACTGTCGACTTGGAAGCATGACAACAGATAGATAAGGTATATATAGATGAGACTGCATAGCCACAGATGGTGAATGGCGATGTAATACTGTACCTCAATAAAGTGTGCGTCACTACTACATAATTTTTTTTATATAGCTTTATAAACAGGGTACATGGATGTATGCTTGTGCCTTTGTTTTGACGCACAGACTGCCTTCCTGCTGAGACGCATTGGGTAGTGAACAGTTGTGTGCAGTGTTCACTGCAGTCTCTGCGGAATAACCACACTTAAACCTTATAACTTTTCAGACTTTCTTTATCAATCTACCAAGATGAAGAAGGCAGGGAGTAAGGCACGTGGTCGTGGAGTTTCTTCAGGGAGAGGACGTGGGGATTCTGTGGCTGCTGCGGCCCCCAGTGACACAGCATCCACCAGTTTTCCCCGTGAGCGTTCCTTTATGCGCACTTTTGTAGGAGCTCGGAGTACCCCCCTGCTGCGGGAAGAACAAATTGAAGCCGTTGTTGCTTGGATGTCAGCCAATGCATCGACTTCAATTGCTTCCACCTCCTCTCAGGACCACAGCACTGTTGGGCAACCATCTGTCTCTTCACCGCCTGGCAAATTCCCCAGGCAGTCAGAGAGTTCTGTACAGGAGCCAGCTGAGTGTCTGCTTCTGTTCTCAGAATCTATTGGCTTGCAAACAGGGGCCCAGCCAAGCAGCATTCTGTAATGTGAAGAGGGAGTATGCAGTGATGCGCAACAGCTGTGTCTCTCTGAATCTGAAGAGGCGGGTGAGACAGTGCCGATGGTCAGCACACCGCAGAACGCATCTGATGATGATGAGACCCAGGTGCCAGTTTCTGTTGAGCATGGTGCTGGCCAGACCACCCAACAGCAGGTGTTGGAAGAGGGTAGTGGAGATGATGAGGTCCAAGACCCAACATGGCATGAGGAACAGGAAGGTGGTGGGAGCAGCTCAGAGGAATAATAATAATATTTATTTATATAGCGCCATCATATTCCGCAGCGCTTTACAGTTTAGCAGTTTCAGAACACAAGTCATAAGTAACAACGTTAACAATACAATAATTTAAGCTAAATAAGTCGCCCTGCTCGTGACAGCTTACAATGTACAATGAGATGGGGGAGATACAAAGTATAGGTGTTTATATACAATGGTGCATTTACAATGATGTTCCAGCCATCTTAAGGGACTGAGGGATGGAGATAGTGAATGGGCTAGAGACACACACACACTTACACAGAATACATAGAATGACTTTGATTAGTGAATGTGATAGGCCGCTCTGAACAAATGTGTTTTGAGGGAGCGCCTGAAACCATGCAAATTGTGGATAGTCCTAATTTCTTGGGGTACAGCATTCCAGAGGATTGGCGTAGAGCAGGAGAAGTCTTGGAGTCGGGAGTGGGAGGTACGTATTAGTGCAGAGGTTAGTCGAAAGTCGTTTGCAGAGCGCAGCAGTCGGTTAGGCCGATAGATAGAAATGAGGGAGGAGATGTAGGAGGGGTGCTGCACTGTGGATAGCTTTGTGGCTGAGAACCAGTACTTTGGTTGAAAGCTGGGAGAGGCCTAGAGAAATGGTTAGTGATAGAAGGAAGATAGAGGAAGACATTGCCCCAACGGTACAAACAGGAGGGAGAGTTAGGCTGCAGACTCGGTTGCCTGTAGCCTCCAGTTTGGCACCTGTTCGGAGCAGTTGTCTTCCAAAAGTCAAAACGTGCGCTCCCAGGACTTGCACTGCGTGGTCCTTTTTTCACACACTTGCACATGATATTTGCTATGTGAAATGCAAGCTGTGTAATCAAAAATTAAAAATAGCTAAAAGTGTCAGTCACCTCAATACCACAAATATGTGGAAACATGTGCGGACAAAGCACGTAGTTGAGTTACAAAGACACACTGGAGATGTAGGCCAACCTACAGCAGCACCTACATCTTCAGGTTGTGTTGAAGCCTCTTCATCGAGCTCACACACAGCTGGTTCTGCTTCCTCACAGGATCGCCATGGAAGAACCTCGGCCACTGTTGTCCAGAGACAAACTGTTATTCCACACACAGCAGCAAGTTCCCTGTCATCCTCACACTCCCAGGCCACAAAACAGCCATCGGTAGCACAGGCATGGGATAAAAGACGGCCATACTCCGCAAACCATGCACGAGCACAGGCTCTGAATGCTGGCATTGCAAAACTCCTGTCCCTTGAAATGCTGTGATTCAGGCTGGTGGAGACAGACAGTTTCCGTAACTGAATATCATTGTCAGTCCCACAATACAATGTGCCAAGCCGATTTCATTTCAGCAGGCAAGCCGTCCCTGGTCTGCAAAAGCATGTTGAGGGAAAAATTAAACATGCGCTACTAAAAGCCCTCAGTAGCAAGGTCCACCTGACCACCGATGCGTGGACCAGTACCCATTGTTATGATCTGCTACAACCAGTAAGGAAAGAAGGGAATTCTGTCCCTACAATACAACTAAGCTGAATCCCTACGATGTAACGGGGAACCTGATCCTGCGACCAGACCCGCTAAAGTCCTCATCTAGTGTGAACGAAGACCTATAGTTGCGAGGGAGTAATCCCTACAAGATCTAGGGACTGGGAGAAAAGGTGGACACCTCCTAACTAGTGTTGAGCATTCCGATACTGCAAATATCGGGTATCGGCCGATATTGGCTGTATCGGAATTCCGATTCCGAGTTCCGATATTTTCGTCTTATCGGATACCGGAATCGGGATGTCACTGTCACTGTCAGTGTCCGTCGGTCGGGTCTGTCAGGAGTCAGCGGCACTTACCCGGCAGAAGATCTCCGGCGGTCACGTCCTGCACTGCTTCATGGCCGCCATCCTCTTCTCCCCGGCGGTCACATGCAGTTTCTCGCGATAACTGCAGTGACTGCTGGGTAATCCCGGCCGTTAAAGCAGTCAGTCCGATGACGTCACCGCCGGGGAAGCAGGTAATCAGCTGTGCTGCGTTGCAATGACAGGCTCTGCCTGTCATTGCGTTGTAGCAGAGCTGGATCGTCGTGGGACTATCGTTATGGACTGCGTCGGACAGGTGGTATACTGTTGGTTTGTTTTTTTTCTTTTTTTACAGGAGATCGATGGCGTCGCAGGAATGAGAGTATAATAAAAGAAATGAAAACTGTGTTGTCTCTTTTATTTCATTAAAATACTTTTTTCTTGCTGTGTCTTTTTTTTACACATTTAATAACTTTGGGATTAATAATGGATCGGTGTCTTATTGACGCCTCTCCATTATTAACCGGGCTTATTGTCACCGTGCAATCAACGGTGACAATAACCCCTTATTACCCCGCTTGCCACCGCTACAGGGCAAGTGGGAAGAGCCGGGTAAAGTGCCACAATTGGCACATCTTTTGATGCGCCAAATGTGGGGCTGCTGTAGCCTGGTATTATCAGGCTGTTGAGGGCCAAAATCCATGGGCCTTGACAGTCTTTTAATACCAGGCCGCAGCAGTCTGCATTTTACTTGGCTGGTTAACAAAAATAGGGGGGATCCCCACGCCGTTTTTTTTTCGAGGTGATCCCCTATTTTTGTTAACCAGCCAAGCTAAGCAGACTGCTGTGGCCTGGTATTATCAGGCTTGCAAGGTCCATGGATATTGGATCCTTACCAGCCTGAAAAACCAGGCCTCAGCGGTCTGCTTCATCTGGCTGGTTAACAAAAATAAGGGGGACCCCACGCTAATTTTTTTCGAGGGGATCCCCTATTTTTGTTAATCAGCCAAGATATGCAGACTGCTGTGGCCTGGTATTATCACGCTGGCAAGGTCCATGGATCTTGGCTCCTTAACAGCCTGAAAATCCAGGCCTCAGCGGTCTGCTTCATCTGGCTGGTTAACAAAAATAGGGGGGACCCCACGCCAATTTTTTTCGAGGGGATCCCCTATTTTTGTTAATCAGCCAAGATATGCAGACTGCTGTGGCCTGGTATTATCAGGCTGGCAAGGTCCATGGATCTTGGCTCCTTAACAGCCTGAAAATCCAGGCCTCAGCGGTCTGCTTCATCTGGCTGGTTAACAAAAATAGGGGGGACCCCACGCCAATTTTTTTCGAGGGGATCCCCTATTTTTGTTAATCAGCCAAGATATGCAGACTGCTGTGGCCTGGTATTATCAGGCTGGCAAGGTCCATGGATCTTGGCTCCTTAACAGCCTGAAAATCCAGGCCTCAGCGGTCTGCTTCATCTGGCTGGTTAACAAAAATAGGGGGGACCCCACGCCATTTTTTTTTCGAAGGGAACCCCTATTTTTGTTAATCAGTTCCCTCTGACGTCACTGATTGTGTCCCTGGCTGACCTGAAGTGAAAGTGGAAAGCAATCAATTAAGCTTTCCACTTAAGGGCCCGTCTCACATAGCGATATCGCTACCGAGATCGCTGCTGAGTCACTAGTTTTGTGACGCAGCAGCGAGCTCACCAGCGATATCGCTGTGTGTGACATTCAGCGACGATCAGCCCCCCTGCCGGGTATCGCTGATCGTCGCTGAAATGTCAGGACCTTTGATCGCTGGTTTCCCGCCTGTCACACGCAGCGATGCGTGCCTGTCAGAGGGAAACCAGCGATCAAAAAAAGGTCCTGACATTTCTGCGACGATCAGCGATACCCGGCAGGGGGGCTGATCGTCGCTGAATGTCACACACAGCGATATCGCTGGTGAGCTCGCTGCTGCGTCACAAAACTAGTGACTCAGCAGCGATCTCGGTAGCGATATCGCTATGTGAGACGGGCCCTTAAGCGATGTTACCCGCAGTGTCGCTGTCCCAGATCGCTGCCTGAGCTGCCTGTTTGGCAGCTCAGCAGCGATCATGTAGCGATACACCAGCGATCCTGACAAGTGCATATCGTTGTCGGGATCGCTGGTGTATCGTTATGTGACACCCAGCCTTTACTCTCCTGTCAGGCAGGAGAGGAACTCATTCATTTGGGGTTTACTGTGAGGCTGCAGCATTAGCTGCGGTCCCTGCAGTAAACATTAACCCTTTCTGAAGGATTACACCGTGGGACCTGACTGTGCATGGGATAGGTAAGAATAATTTTGCTTTTTTATTTTATTTTTATTACAGGAAATGGTTTTTGCAGTAAAATAAAAGATGGGCAAAAACATGTGTCTTTATTTCATTAAAATGATTTTTAATTAAAGTGTGTGTGTTTTATTTTTATTTCATGCAATAGGATTAATAATTGATAGTTGTCTAATTGACAGCTCTCAATTATTAACCTGGCTTAAGGTCACCTTTCAATAGCAAGGTGGCTTTAACCCCATATTAACCCATTCGCCACCGCTACAGGGCAATGGGAATAGACGGGCAAAGTGCCAGAAAGGGCGAATCTAATTATAGATTTGTCTTTCCTGGGGTGTCTGGGGGCAGATGTTAGTAGCCGGGGGGGGGGCAAAAATAATGGTCCCTCTCTGGGCTATTATTATCTGCCCCCACTCACTGGCTTTGTCTGTCTGGTTGCGAAAATAGGGCGGGAGCCCACGCATTTTTTTTCAGCAATTTTACACCTCATATATATATATACATGTCATTGAATTTGTGACACATATATATATATTTATATTTGTAGTTCATACACTTCTACATAGTATAATAGCCGCTAATTCAATTGCCGGCTTTTGTGAAAATGCAGAACCCGACATGAAATGACACTTGGTGTACATAGGGTTAACCATGTCTTTTCATGTCCTTTGCTATCTAATTTGCACAAACAATTAAATCAGACTATGTGTGCAAAATTTCACACCTCTAGGGGTTAATTAAAGGTGTAAATTCGTAGCAAAAAAGTCCGTTTTTTTTACAACGAATTTACACCTTTAATTAACCCCTAGAGGTGTGAAATTTTGCACACATAGTCTGATTTAATTGTTTGTGCAAATTAGATAGCAAAGGACATGAAAAGAAATGTTTAACCCTATGTACACCAAGTGTCATTTCATGTCGGGTGACCCGACATGAAATGACACTTGGTGTACATAGGGTTAACCATGTCTTTTCATGTCCTTTGCTATCTAATTTGCACAAACAATTAAATCAGACTATGTGTGCAAAATTTCACACCTCTAGGGGTTAATTAAAGGTGTAAATTCGTAGCAAAAAAGTCCGTTTTTTTTTACAACGAATTTACACCTTTAATTAACCCCTACAGGTGTGAAATTTTGCACACATAGTCTGATTTAATTGTTTGTGCAAATTAGATAGCAAAGGACATGAAAAAAAATGTTTAACCCTATATACACCAAGTGTCATTTCATGTCGGGTGCTTCTGTCTTTTCACTGAAGCCGGCTTTACCCGGCAATTGAATCAAAGGATATTTTACTATGTAGAAGTGTATAAACTATACATATATGTATATATATATGTCACAATGACATGTATATATATATATATGTATTCTATGTGTGTATATTTAGTGTTTACAAGGAAAGAATGGGTTTTTTTAGTTGCGATATTTTGTTCCCATAGACTTACATGGACTTCCGGTATCGGTATCGGGTATCGCCGATTTTTAGTGATATCGGCGATACCATTCGATTCCGATACTTTAGCATATCGGAAAGTATCGCTCAACTCTACTCCTAACATAAATTGTAGCATGGATAATTAAACAGAAAAATAAATACTTTGTGATCCTAACATCAAGCAAAACTGACAGATTAAGGCACCTAAGCACCCGGCTAGCTTAACAGTAGATAATACAATGAAGTCAAGCAAAGCCAGAAGGGCGGAGCCAGACTAAATAGGGAAAAAAGGTCATGTGACCAGCAAACTGAAACAAAACCTAACAAGAGGGTTCTAACACCCATGGCCAGGGACAATACCTTTCCCTCACTGCCCATTGGGTCAATGTTGTGCAGCCGGGTACTGATCTTGCGAGTGGCGCTGTACGTGTTCTGCCAACTCCAAGGATTGCAGGAATCAAGTCTGTACACATTGATTCCTCCTCCTACTCCAGTTCCTCAGAATCATCGCTGCAGGAGCCGTCACGGTCTACCTCCACATGGACCCGTGAACGTTTACCTGTTGCGACCGATATGAGCACAGCCGTGTCCAAATGTCAACAGGCCGTCCTGAAATTAATTTCCATGGGAATCTTAGCCACACAGCGCAGGAGCTCTGTAATGCCATAAAGCAGGAGAGCGACGTGTGGTTTTTGGAAGAGAATCTACAGGCAGGCTTGGTAGTGTGTGACAATGGCCGAAATCTGGTGTCAGCTCTGGGCCTTGGCAACCTCACTCACATACCATGTCTGTCATATGTGCTCAACTTGGTCGTGCAGAGTTTTTTGAGGGACTATCCGGATCTTGATGCACTGCTGCACAAGGTCCGCCTAGAGTGCGCTCACTTGCGACGTTCCAGCATGGCCAGATCGCTGATTGCAGCTCTGCAACGCAGATTTCACCTTCATGAACATCGCATCATATGTGACGTACCCACCAGGTGGAATTCCTCGTTACATATGTTGGAGCGGTTGTGTGAGCAGCAGCCAACAGTAATGGAGTATCAGCTGCATCAGGCGCAGTCAACTCGCAATTTGCGCCGTTCACACTTCACCACTACTGAGTGGGCCTCTATAATAAGAATAATAATATTATTTATTTATATAGCGCCATAATATTCCGCAGTGCTTTACAGTTTAACAGTTTCAAAACACAAGTCATAAGTAACAACGTTAACAATACAATAATTAAAGCAAAATCAGCCGCCCCTGCTGGTGAAAGCTTACAATCTACAATGAGGTGGGGAGATACAAAGTACAGGTGTTTATATACAATGGTGTTTTTACAATTATGGTCCAGCCATTTTAAGGGAGTGAGGGATGCATGGAGATAGTGAATGGGCTACACACACAGAATTACACATAGAATGACTTTGATTAGTGAATGTGATAGGCCACTGTGAACAAATGTGTTTTGAGGGAGCGCCTGAAACCATCCAAATTGCGGATAGTCCTAATTTCTTGGGGTAGAGCATTCCAGAGGATTGGCGCAGCGCGGGAGAAGTCTTGGAGTTGGGAGTGGGAGGTACGGATTAGTGCAGAGGTTAGTCAAAGGTCGTTTGCAGAGTGCAGCAGTCGGTTAGGCCGATAAATATAAATAAGGGAGGAGATGTAGGGGGGTGCTGCGCTGTGGAGAGCTTTGTTGGTGAGAACCAGTAATTAGAATTGGATCCTATAATGAATGGGCAGCCACTGCCGTGTAATGAGTGGCGAATAACTCTATGAAGGATATCTGCCACGTTTTGCGTGCGTTTGATGAGTCAACGCGGATGGCGAGTGCAGATGATGCACTAGTCAGCCTGACTGTCCCCTTATCTGCCTGCTTCAAAAAACACTGCAAGCACTAAGGCATGAGGTTTTGGAAGAGGTGGAGGATGAGGAGTCACAAATTCCATCACCTTCTGGACAGTCAGCGCAACGTGGTTCCTCACAAAGGGCTGGAGGACTTTCAAAGTACCATGCTGTATCAACAATTGAACCTCCAGAGTCGCTGTCTATATTTTCATAACCATTACAAACTTTTAATGTATTTACAAAGCACATAATGTACATTTTTTGTCTATCCTTTTGTAATGCTATTGTGTTTCCATAAACTGATGTTACAGAATTATGATACAAAGTTTTTAAATTTTGAGTTTTAAATTTTGTAAATTTATATGTATTTGAAGGACTTTGTGAGGAGGATGAGGAGGAGTCAATGGAGGAGGAAGACATCGCTCCAGAGGGAGGTAGACAATGCTCTAGTCAGTATGTAGACCAAGGGTGGGTGATGCACAGCAGGCAGAGATGACGCCTCTTGCAGGGGACAACGTTTCTTGGCCAGTTGGGAGTCTGCAGCACATGGTTGATTTCATGCTGCAGTGGCTGAGAAAGGACCGCCGCATCGAACACATTCACACCACGTCTGATTATTGGGTGTACACCCTCCTAGACCCTCGCTACCGGGACAACTTACAAAGCCTCATCACACCGTTGAACCGGGAGCGTAAAATGCGGAAGTACCAAGACACACTGGTGCAATCCATAATGTTCTCCATTCCAGCCGAGAGCGCTGCTGCTACTGCTTTACAAAGCAGCTCTGTGCGTCGAGGCAGTGGAGACAGCTCTGCAACAAGAGGGAGCACAAGCAGCGCCTCTGCACAGGGCAAGAACAGTATGTTCCAAATGTGTCGAAGTTTTGTGGCAGCGCCACCAATGTCTACACCATCCGAGACGGCCCCAGTCAGCAGGAGGCAACATTTCGTAAGATGGTGACAGACTACATGTCTTGCCCTCTCAGTGTACTCCAGATGGCTCTTCCCATTCAAGTTTTGTGTCTCTAAGCTGGATACATGGCCAGAGCTTAGCCAGTATGCATTGGAGGTGCTGGCTTGCCCTGCTGCCAGTGTATTTATCGGAGCGCGTCTTTACTGCTGCAGGTGGTGTACTAACAGACCGTTGCATGCGACTATCCTCCGATAATGTAGAACGGCTTACTTTTTCTGAAATGAACTAGGCATGGATTCCGCCTGAATTTGCCTGTCCGGTTTCAGATTAACTAACTGGTTGGCAACGTTTTCCATGTCTCCTGTTATGTTCATCTTTCTACCACCTGAGCTATACTCCCTGGGCTACAACACTGCCAGTTGCTGCTCAGAAGTGTCGTGTCCACAGACCAATACACAAGCTATAGTGATAGTGGGGTTCAGTAACGCCTGCTGTTCCCCTGCTGCGTGTCTGACAAAAATTAATGCTGCTAACTCCAAATTAAAGTTCAAATTAAAGTTCAAACATCTCATACTAGGCCTCAGGCTACACCCTTCTTGACCCTGGGCTCAGAAGTGTTGGATGCACAGATCAAACAATCGATGATGTGTTTGTGGGGTTCAGTAACGCCTGCTGTTCCCCTGCTGTGTGTCCGGCAAAAATTACTGCTACCTAGCTACACATGTTGGAAAAAACAGTGACATGTTAAAGTGGCTAGTGCTACACATAGATATCAGGCTACACCCTTATTTCTAAGCTGTAAACAAGTGAAACGTCAAATTTAAAACCTTTTAATGATTAGTGTTGGTAACAAATCTGTAACTAAATAATTGTGACATATTATGGCAGATATCCACATGTCTAACACAAATGCTAACACAAAAGCATACTTATGCTATAGGGTACTGATGGTGAAACCTTCTCACTCCATAACTTTGACAAATCCAACTCACATCATGCCTCAAATGCTGCAATGTTGGAAGTGCATAATGTGGGTTGAACTTTGACAACAGCTGCAGTGCGAAGGTTATCCTTCTGTGTTCTTGGCTTTTAAATAAAAGCATACAAGTAAATATAATAATACATTGTTGATTAAGGGACATGATGTACACCTGTAATATTTTGCAAACAATGGATGTAGGACTATTCTCTTTCAACATTACATATATTTGTGTCATTTGAAAAAATACATATTTTAGTTAAAAATTAAAAACCCCTGTTCAGTAGCTGTGAAAGGCCCGTTTGTGTACTTCTATATTGTTTGCAACCAATGTATTGTATACGGATGGAAGCACGTCACTGTAATAGATTTGAATTATTTTAAAAAGAATAAAGCAGCACCAATTTTAGAAAAATGACAAGGATGAGCCAGTGACAGACACTCAGCAGAGTACACGCAGCGGTGGTTGAAGAAGTAAATGGAGCGTGATCTGCATTTAAAAAAAAAAAAAAAAAAATACCTCACAGACGCAGTGAACACTGAAACACAACTATTCACAATCTGTGAAAGGCTACTCCTTTGTCTACTTCTTTAGTGTTTGCAACCAATGTATTGTATAGGATGGAAGCGCGTCACACTAATAGTTTAGATTTATTTTAAATGGAATGTAGCAGAACCAATTGGAGATAAATGAAAAGGATGAGCCACTGAGACACGCTCAGCAGAGTACAAGCAGCAGTGCTTGAACAAGTAACTGGAGCGTGATGTGCACTCAAAAAAAAACAACACAGACTGCAGTGAACACTGAAACACAACTGTCCACAATCTGGGAAAGGCTACTCCTTTGTCTACTTCTATGTGTTTGCAACCAATGTATTGTATACGGATGGAAGCGCGTCACACTAATAGATTAGATTTATTTTAATGGAATGTAGCAGAACCAATTGGAGATAAATGAAAGGATGAGCCACTGAGACACGCTCAGCAGAGTACAAGCAGCAGTGCTTGAACAAGTAACTGGAGCGTGATGTGCACTCAAAAAAAAAAAACACAGACTGCAGTGAACACGAAAACAACTGTCCACAATTGGGAAAGGCTTCTTTTGTCTACTTCTATGTGTTTGAAACCAAGTATTGTAAGGATGGAAGGGTCCATAATAGTTAGATTTTTTTAAATGGAAGTAGCAGAACCAATTGGAGAAATGAAAAGGATGAGCCTGGACACGTCGAGGTACAAGAGCAGTGCTTGGAAAAGTAACTGGAGCGTGATGTGCATCAAAAAAAAAAAACACAGACTGCAGTGAACACTGAACACAAACTGCCACAATTGGGAAAAGGCTACTCCTTTGTCTACTTTTAGTGTTTGCAACCAATGGATTGTTACGGATGGAAAGCGCATCACACTATAATTTTATTGAATGAGCGTAGAATTAACTAAAGAAAAAAAAAAAAGAGTTGTGGTGACAGGTGGTGCCTACAGACAGCGTGGATGCGGAAACTGCCGTCACCTGCACTCACACACACTTGAGAGCTGTTAAAACAACATGCAGGAAAAGGAAGCTTTACACAGCGGTTGGTGATAGCCTGCCTACAGCAGTCACTAAATGCAATTTAAACTTCCCTCAGAGTCGACAGCAGCGTTTGTCCCTTAGAATTCCAGCAGTGACGCTAAATGGCGGCGGCGCCTTTTATAGTGCTTTGCATCTTTCAGCAGCCAATACGCCATGCCATTAGTTAGATGCCGCGCATTACAGGATGTGCCCCACTTGTAGGGATTCCCTCATTGGGACTAAAAACATTGCCTCTCAAGAATTATGGGAAACTTCGTTCCGGTATACGATATTGAAAAAGTACGGATTAAGTATGGGGAATTCCGTACGCGAATTTGGCCAATACCCGATACTTGCGGTATGGAATGTCAACATAGGTTGAACCTTCTTTTCGGCCTTGCAATTTCCCTGGATGTCTTAATCACTTTGGACCAAATTGATGATGAGTCCATTTTGCACAAAAATGCTTTCATTTTGTCAGAATTTTAGTTTTTTGTTTGTCCACCCCTCTCTTGTGATTGACCACAAGTTCAATGGGATTAAGATCTGGGGGTTTCCGGTGTGAGTCCCCTGGTTGTGGACGGGGGGTCCTGATAATTGGCTAGAGGCAAACTTGGCCGTCGGGTTAAAATAACGTTCATCTGGTTTTTTTTCACCTTGTACGCTTATTTACGAAGTCTTTTGACCGGGTCATTCTCAACAAACCTGTCCGTTACTGTGGTGTTCGGTTCTCAACCTTTTCCCTCGAGGCTTTACAGAAAACACAGTCTTTATGACCGGTCATATCAACACGGGCCCTGTGTTACTGTGGTGTCTCAGGTTCTCAGACACCTCTCCTCAGAGGATTAACCAACGTCACAGACCCGTCCGTCTCTCTTCCGGTTTCAAGACGTTTGTCCTTTCTGCTCAGATTGGGCGCTTCGCCAGTCGCTGCGGACGTTCCCGCCGGACGTCCGGGACCTTGTCCAGCCTGACAGGTCCCAACACTCCACACGATCGTCTGAACACACAGACTCTCCACAGTTCAGTAGATCTCCAAGACAGATCATCCACCAGTGCCAAACATTCCCTTTATAGCTATAGCCCTCCCCCGCTAAGGTTGGGAATGATTGGTCACATGTTCCTGACCTCATTAAGTCCTTACAAACACTCACAACATCAATGGCGGTTATGTGTGGTTAGCCAGCCCCCAGTCACAAGCTAACCCTGTAGGTCCCCTTGAAAATAACTAGAACTTTTATGGGACTCAAGTCCCAGAACAATTTTCCTGACCTACAGCGCAGAGGAGCTTGGACAATATCTTCCATTTATAACCTGCGGGGATTATTTTACAGCCACATTTGCCTCAGCATATCCGGGGATACACAGCGCCCCCTAGGTATCAGGGTATTCACCACACAGGCCATGGACCCAAAACTCTGTTTTGTTCCCTGAGCCATTTGTTATCACCTTTGCTTTATGCAAGGCCCTTATGCTGGAAAAGGCTTATTGATTGCCAAATGTCTTGGAGGGTTGGGAGAAGTTGCTTTGGAGGACATTCTGGTACCTTTCTTTATTATGGCTTTGTTTTTAGGCAAGATGTGAGAGACCGATTCCTTGGTGAGAAGCAACCCCACCCATGAATGGTTTCAGGATGCTTAAAGTTGGATGAGGACAATGGTGGTGGTAGGCTCACCTTGTTTTCCGAATGAGGCATTTTCTGATGTCCCAAACAATCGAAAAGGGGATTCATCAGAGAAAATAACTTTACCTAGTCTCAGCAGTCCACTGCCTGTACCTTTGCAAAATTTCAGTCTGTCCATGATGTTTTTTCAGGAGAGAAGTGGCTTCTTTGCTGCCCTCCTCGAGGACCAGGCCTTGCTCCAAGAGTCTCCGCTTCACAGTGCGTGCAGATTGCACTCACACCTGCTGCTGCCATTCCTGAGCAGCTCTGCACTGTGGTAGCCTGATCCCGCAGTGAAACACTTTTAAGAGACGGTCCTGGACTTGTGGTCTTTTTGGGCGCCCTGAAGCCTTTTTGGCAACAATGGAACCTCTCTCTTGAAGTTCTTGTGATGCGATAGATTGTTGACTGAGGTGCAATCTTTCTAGCTGTGATACTCTTCCTGTTAGGCATTTTTGTGCATTGCAATGATGACTGCACGTGTTTCTTTAGAGATAACCATGGTTAACAGAAGAGAAACAATGATGCCAGCACCGCCTCCTTTTAAAGTGTCCAGTGGTGTCATTCTTACTTAATCATGACAGATTGATCTCAGCCATGTCCTCATCAACACCCACCCTGTGTTAATGGAGCAATCACTGAAAAGAGGTTAGCTGGTCCTTTTAAGCAGGGCTGCAATGATGTTGAAATGTGTTTTTGGGGAATAAAGTTCATTTTCTAGCCAAATAATGACTTTGCAAGTAATTGTGTTAAGCTGATCACTCTTTATAACATTTTGGAGTATATGCAAATTTGCCATTAGAAAAAGTGAAGCAGTAGACTTGTAAAAATTCTATTTGTGTCATTCTCAAAACTTTTGGCCATGACTGTTACATAGTAATTTAAAAGGCAAGATTCACTCCTTCAAAAAGTAAGATATAATAGTTGAAAAATCACCATTATGTGCCAAGAGAAGAGGTAAATGGCACTATAGTAATTCAACACAGTGCTTATACCTACATGGAGAAGTGGAAAATAATATATGGAAATATCCTGGATGTAAAAGCTTACATGAAAACGGCTCTGAGTCAGGTGGCGTCCACCTGCGCGCGTTTCGGCTTTGCGCCAGACAAATTAATTTCTATGGTATTTTTGCACTTTGCACTTTAAGGTATTATTTATACCAAAATCTATAATGATCCACTATAATTTATATAATTGATTTTCAGTTGCACAGTATATCACTTTGCCACACTGTGTTATTTGGCGTACCAACATATTTTTGTGCAGTATATTTTTATTTTTTTTATTTATAATAATAGTCTTATATGAAAATATTGTATGTATTTATTGTTATTATTTATTGGCTTCTTTGTACAATTTATACTCCAGCGAGCGTCCCTGTTCATATTCTTATATTAACATATTGTATTTTATTTAACTGTTACCAACTACTATGAGGTGTATTTAATAAAGATTATATTATTGGTATATTGGGATTTCAGGTCGGTTTCTCCCCCCCCCTTTTTTCTATGTCTCTGTGTCAGCATTTGGGTCCTCTTGGTTTCTGCTTTAGCGTTTAATTTCATTCAAATGTCAATGGATAGTTTCGGCTGATACTCATGCACCATGAGCCTGCAGCACAGCTTGAATTTCTTTTGAACTTGGTGGGGGTGTTATCCACCATCTTGACTATCTGCGTTGCAACCTTTCATCAATTTTTCTCTGCAGTCCAGTAAAGGGAGATTAGCTACAGTGCTATGGGTATTAATCCTTTGATTATGTTTGCCCTTGAGATTGTTGATATTTTTAACAATTTTGGTTCTGAAGTCATCAGTCCTCTTTCTCCTTTTTCTGTTCCCTGCTTAGTGTAGCAAACACAGACAACATTGCAAAGATTGAGTCACCTCCCCTTTTTATTTGGTTTCAGGAGTGATTTTCTTGTTGCCCACACCTGTTATTTCCACAGGTGAGTTTTAAATGAGCATCACATGCTTAAACAATTTTCAATTTTGAAAAATGCCAACAGTTTTTTTCTGACCCATCTTGCAGTTTTGTGTGAAATTATGTCCAAATTGCCTTTTTTCTCTATTTTTGTGAATGTACAGTATAAGACTGTATTACAGTGACTTGAGGTTATTAATCCCCTTGGCATTTTACCTGTTTTGTTACATTATAACCAGTGTAAAATATTTTTTATCTGATTTGTGTGTGATGATCAGTACTAAATACTTTAAGTTGGTGAAATGAAGTGAGAAAATATTATACAGTACAGACCAAAAGTTTGGACACACCTCTCATTCAAAGATTTTTCTATATTTTCATGACTGTGAAATTGAAGAATCACCTGAAGGCATCAAAACTATGAATTAAACATGTGGAATTTACATTTAACTTTACAAAAAGTGTTTGAAACAACTGAATTATGTCTTATATTCTAGGTTCTTCAAGTAGCCACCTTTTGCTTTGATTGCTGCTTTGCAGCAGAAAAGGTGAACGGATGGACTCTACATGCCTGGTTCCCACCGTGAAGCATGTAGGAGGGTGGTTGTGATGGTGTGGGGGTGCTTTGCTGCTGCTTTTGACACAGCCAAAGAGTCCTGTTTGGACTCCTACTTACTCTGTTTATTTTTGATTTATTTTATTTATTTATTTATATATTTTTTTATTTACCAATACCACCATTTTTTTTATTTATTTAGTTATTATTATCAATATCATTTCTCATTAGCATGAATCAGTTGTTTGCTCTCTCCTTCTTTCATTATGTGCAATCAGTTGTTATCAATATTTGCTATCAATAAGCATTTTCTTCACCAGACCTTCTGTTTAACATTGTGATCTTTCACATACCCACATGACCGCTCACATGATGCGCTTCCTTTAGTGTTCTCATCCATCTCTTGGTTACACAGAACAGCGGTAAACACCGCTGATGCTTCAGTACACAGTGCGCATGCGCTAGCGTTGTACGTCACTTCCGGTCACGTGACTTACCAGCGCTTTATACAGAGACACTCATGGACTCCCCAGCGTCTCCAGCTCAGGCACTGGTGTGCAGCATTCCACTATACCACCAACGCTGTCTCCCTGATGTGGAGCACATGGTGATCACACCAATACAGACGGAGTAAGCGCACTTCCCAACAAGATAAGTAGCCATATCCTGATGGATTTCTTCCATCCATGATATTATTTTTTTTTTCTTACAGCGTGGCAGTCATATACTGTTATGAAATCATAACAACATGCTCCTGACTTTTTCAATGGAAACGAGGTGAGCACCGTTATTTTCTATGATATTTTATTGCATATTTCAATAGCTATACCTTTTAGGATATATCACTTTCTCTCACAGCGCTAATCTTCATATAGGTGAATAGGCAGCCTATTAAACAACTATATCAACACGTCCTGATTTCTTTATAGTATGGTAACGCTTATTTATTCATAGACCTAGATTCATGTTCCTCAAATATTTGTCCCTCATATGTGACATTTTCATTACAGGCGCACCTCAGCATGTGTATATTCTGTCCATATCGCGCCTATATTTTCCTCAAGTGTGGTAAATACAGATTCTAATTTCTAACTACTGGTGTTATTTTCCCATTCTATTCATCACTATGAAATTATTCTATATGGCTCCAAATTACTACAATTTTGCTTCCATTATTATTTTCAATTTTTTATTATTATCCAGTATATCCTGGGTCGAATTCATTTCTATATAATATTGCATTTTACATTACTATTGTCCCCTTATATTACCTGACACTATCATCTCTAAACAGGATTATCCACTGCGCCCTATATTATCGCCCTAAAGTGACACCAAGATCACAACTTGTGATTTATCTCTCCGTGGGTATGTTTCTATTTTCTCCATCTCTTTATGTGATCATTATATCTTTAGTCTTCTTGTATTTCCTTTTTTCCAAGTCTCGGAGGATGTCTGTATACCCTTATATGTATGTGTAGCTTGATTTCATTTATGTTTTGACAACTCACTAGGATATGGATATTGTACATTTGTACTATTGTATCATTATATTTTCACTGTATATAAAATACACTTCTGTTCTGTTTTTTGCAGGACATTGTGATCAAGGCCAGGCATTGGCCGAAATGTTAATTACGTGTCGTTTTTTTCTTTATGAGATATTATCAATAAATTTTTCATTGAAGCATATCTCTAATGAGTGCGGTGTTATTTGTACATTATGTATTGAGGGATCATTGATCCGTTCACCAGCACCATTATCTTAGTCGTGTGCTTGCCTTCGCAATGACCACAGACGCAGACTTCAATCCAAAACAGGATTATGACTCTGTAACCAAGGAAAACCAGTAAATAATGTCTTGTAAAATTATATAACACCAGAAATTTACAATTTCTCTTGGTGGTCCGGGTCAACCCTCATTTCACCTGGGTCGAAAACTGGGGTTTTTTCTCCGCCAAAGGGGTAGAATCAAATACCAGCAAAGGAATAGACTTCGCAGGGGTATCATGGGAAAACCACAACGTTGGCAAAATCAAAATCCTGAGGTTTAGAGCTTCTCCTGAATCAACAAAAGCTGAGCCGAAAAATGTGGAATGGGAAATAAGGTAACAGCAAAGAAACCTAGTTGAATACACCAAAACAAAACTGAGCTGCAAAACGCTTCCCGCTTGGGGCAGACGGAATTGATGGAAGCGTCTCCAAGTAGAAGCCAATTTTCGCTTCGAAATCCTGATGGAGCCCAGAAGCAAACCCAACTGCTTGGCAGGGTTGGCTCGCAAGGCGTCACCACCTCTCGCATTTCTGTGTCCCGGAGTCTGTCAATTTGATAGCAAGCCATAGGTTTGAGCCCAGAGGGGAAGGAATCCCCATAAGGTCCTTTACAGTCTCTGCCAGACCTTCGAAAAAGAGTGCCGGGCTGTCATTCCATTTAGAAGACTGCCCTTGGAACCTTAAACAGTATAGCTTTGGCCGTTCCCGACCTGTTCATGCAACAATTCCTAGCTTGATCAGCAAATCGGGTGATCATAAACAACACCAGAGCCTGAAAAAACACATAAATCAGTCAAGCAGGATCCCCGGTTAGGGAAAAGGCCAAATCCTGAGGGTCGCGGCAAAAGGGAGATGACAATTTTGAACCTGCTGTGCAGGTTCCCCGAGGACTTGGCCTCAAGGCAAAAAACAACTTTAGTTTTTTTAAAAATTCAAAAATTTGGAATCCCCAAAAACAAATTGGGTAGGAATTTGGCTCTAAACGGCACCAAGTGGATAGATTGCCTCTCCGAATTCAGCAGAAGCTGCTCCACAAAACTGGACAATGTTGATTTCCATTGAAGAAAAATTCCTCTCAGCCCCCGAGAAAAAAGGGAAAAATGTAAATTAAAAAAAACAACTCTTTTTTTTGACAACTCTGACAACTTTTTTTTTTTACTATTTTCCCTTCTGTTGAGTACATAGAATTTTCAGTATGACGGTGTTCTGTTATGATTTGGTAACTGGGAGGAAGGGCAAAACGCAAGGCAGCTGAAACTGAGAGGTTGGAAAATTTATGGGTTGAGAACCTAATAACCGCACAGTGAAGCAGCCGTGGAGGTACCTACGGTGACTGTGCTCGGCACGCGGGAGTGCTACACCTAAAGACAGAAATGGAAAAGCTAACGCCTGGAGTAGGCCCCCCAAAGGAATAGGCGCCCCCAAAAATATAATGGAGTTGACAAGATGAAAACACTGAGACGAAATAGAGTGAGCAAAGCGGGGCCAAAATGACTAAATAGGAAGGAAAGAAAAAGAATATTATTGACCCAGCAAAACCTGTAAAACTTCCAACCTTTGTTACAAAAATGGAGATCAACCGATTGCACCCACTAGATCAGATTCAGAGGAACAAAGAACCCGCAGCCACTCAAAAAGAGGGAAAGAGAATTGAACAAATAACAGTGGTACAGAAAAAGAGAGAAGCCAGGGCCCAGGAAGGACCGGCAACCTCCAAAGGTGCAGCAAAAATGGGATAGAAACACATAGAAATAAGCAGAAATTTTTCTGAAGTAGCAGACGCAGGCAGAACCAGCCTTCCAAATGAACAGGAAACAAAATTGTCACTGGGGGATATGGGAAGGAGTCCCTATATCGTAGTCAGTGAATCTGATTTGCCCAGGTTGTGCCGTGAGGGGCATCATTTGATAAGTTCGTACCGAAGAATCCGGGGGCCTCTCAGAAATTGTTCAATACGGTCCAACAGTCCGATTTAAGTAGGGACATGTTTGGTTTCCTCAAAAAAACCATAATTTGGTTCCAAATTTAA
>JARQOD010000006.1:114450237-114493007 GCA_033576555.1 Oophaga sylvatica
TGCAGCAGAGAACCTGGAGGACAAGATGGCGAGCGGTGGTGAGCAGGAGAGAGCTTCCCCGGCTGGCAGAGTGAGGACCTGGACCCACCGACAGCCATGGACCCGGAGCTCTTAAGCATGCAGGTGGAGGAGGTGAGCCGCCAGCTCCTGGGCATGCAGCTGACCGCGGTGGGGAAGTGGAAGTCGGCCCTGCCAGGAAAGAAGAAACTGGAGGAGCAGCGTTCCTTCCGGCGGCCAGCGACCCCAGTTCCTGCAGAGGAGGAGGAGACCAGCACCGGAACAACACCCTAGACAGGTAATGACACTAACCCTGCCCCGGTAGCCATGGAGCTCTTAGTAGGCCCACTAGCTGCGCCCCCAGCCCACGAACCCAGCCAGGATCGTCCTTCCGTGGACTGGGACAGGTCGTCCAGTATAGAGGATCGTTTCGGGGCTCTGCTCCAGCCCACCAGCCTAGCAGGGAGGTGTATGCAGAAAGAGTGGTGTACCGCTGGGTAAACCCGGGAACGGATCTCATTGGATTTCCTGGGGAGCAGAAGGAAGGAAGAAAGGTGGAAGTCCTCAGCTGGGGGGAATACCGGCAGCAGTCGCTCACAGGTGTGAGAAAGAAGAGGAGGAGCGCAATGCCTAGCGCAGAGCCCTAAATGAAACGGATCTGCATGCTAAGAAACAAGCCCACAAGGCCAGGAGAGCAGACCAGGGGCTGCTGAAACAGGGCACTGTGGTGGCTTTTTGGCTCAACAAGGGCTGGGGCTTCGTAAAAGAGCCCAACTTGCTGGCGGGCTTGTCAACGTCGGGATTTGGAATCTCACCTCCTGGAGGGACACCCAGATAGGGATCTTTACCCTGGGGACTGTGTGACCTACACCCATCATTGGGGTGAGAAATGCTGGTATGCCCTAAATGTGAAAAAGCACAAGCCAGCCGCCTCTGACCAAGCAGCTACCAGTAGGGGCAAAGGCCAGCGCCAACACCATCAGAGGCCAAAGCAACACCCACTTCACCATCTAACCCTGCACAAGCCCCTACTGCCTACTCGGAGCCAATTTTCAGTATGGACTCTAGACACTCAGACACCTCTGGCAGGACATAACCTGACCATGCACGACTACATTAGCCATAAGTTTTTTGTGTCACCAGGAGTGACCTTTGTGTATGAACCTCCCCGGCCAGGGAACAGCTAGCACCAGGAGCTGCCCTGGAAGAAGTAAACAAAGTTTAAAAAATTGCTAAATGACTGTACATAGTTGAAAAGTTGAAGTTTACCCGGTAGGACTCTAACACTTGCACCCAACACACTATAGTTCAATTAGGGCACCTGGGCATACCCCTAAGGAGGAGGGCCTCATCTCAGGCTGGGTAGGAAAGGGTGTTGGGGTGTGGGTGGAGAAGGTAGGACAAGGGGAGGAGCTTAGAGAGCGGAAAGAACAGAGCAGTTGGTCTGAGGAGACCAAAGGAGAAGGAGTGCAGCAGAGAGGCTGCAGAGAGAGAATTGTGAAGGGAGTCTGAAGGAAGCTCCCAGGAGGACGGAAGGGGTCCTAGGGACACGGAGAGTGCTGAAGTCACCCGTGGGGCCCGAATCCAGTAGTGGAGGGACCAGGTCGCAGTAGGGGAACCGGCCCCCTAGACTAGTGGAGGACTGCAAGACTCAGCTAGCAAGCCAGAGGCAGGGGCATCTGTAGGTGCCTCAGCCACATCAACAATTAATCGCCGAAAAGGCAGCCATATAGGAGCAAGGGGACGCAGAAGACGTCGCCAGACAAGGTCTGCGGATGCTGGCTTGGGACACTGTGATGGTGCTGGGCAGGAAGGGCAGAAAGCCAGTGCAGTGAGACGGCCAGGAGAGGAAATACTGAAGGGAGTCCTGGAAAGGTGTATCCTGATCTACCTGGGAGTTTGCTGGACCCCTCACCTGGAGGACACAGCACCAAGCGGGCATCTGTGTACACAAGAACTGTAAAACGTTGGAAACTGCACCCTGCCGTGTCCTCTAAATCATTCCTGCGCCACCTGTCCTGCACCACACTCACGACCAACATCACCTTTAACATCCTAACTGCCCTGGGATACAGCTCTACCCGTGGAGAGTCTAACCACCTTTGCTGTCCTATCATCGTCCCAGAGGATCTGCATTGCAGCGTCGGTCCCCTGGCTGAATACCACGAGTGGCGTCACAAACTATCTCTTATAAACTTTATTCCCCTTTATTCAACAATTTTGTTGGACGCCAGGGCCATGGACCGGGTCACTGCTTCCGTGACACTGCCCCTTTAAGAAGCGGCCCGGTACGGGGAACCCCATGGCCCAGGCGGGCGCTCTAGTGGCACAGGACCAGAGTGGTGCTGGGAAGAGCTGAAGACGGCGACTGGTGAGTTTAATATTAGGGGCAGGAAACTTAGATTAGTGGCACCACTCCAGCACTGAAATGTAAAAAATGCTGGAGTGGTGCGTTAATAATTCAGGCCCTGTTACATAAAAAGTCTATTAAACAAATCTGTTATTGACAACTTGTTTTTAGCATCAGTTGGCAAAATGGCAAAGGAAATTCTGTAATGAAAATAAAATTTAGAACAGTGGCTGATCATATATAATCTCTCCCTAACATCATACCTGATATACAGTACCAAACGCCCCGGACCCAAGGACCTTTATCTTCCTGAATTCAGTTTCTTTCAAGATTCGAAGAAGTGCTTGGTTTGGAGCTTCACCACTGGGTGTAATAGGTTCCACTAGCTGCAATGAAATATTATGATATTGTAATATACTATAACTTCTCAATAATAATAATAATAAAACTTCTCAATAATAATTGCCACAAATTATAATACGGTATATTTTTATGGGGAGAAAAAAACAAGTATTTGTACAATCATTGTATAAAGGATAGAGATAAATCCAGAAGGAGATAGACAAGATTATAACCATAGTAAAATGACTGGCTGGTTCCTGACAAATCTTACAGGTATACTGTATTTGACACCATCAGTCCTAAAGAGCTCCCTTCTAGGAGGAAGAAAACCGTTTTACTAGTGCTTACTCTAAATAGTCAATGAAGGCTGTAAATAAGGATGGCAGATAATGGGGAAGTAAATAAACAGTAGTGAAGCGGTTTTCCATTTTTAGATTGATATAACTGTATAAAAAAATACAACAGCCTAATATACTTTGTGGCCATTTCCTCAAGACTGGCGTTTTGTATGCCACTCTTGATCCAGGATGCGCTGCAGTAAGAGGCGCGCGCACCTCTTTATGAATTGGAGCACGTTTTAACTAAAGTGCAGCAGAAATGTACTGAAGTCCAAATTGGGGTCCATTTCTGGTATATTAACTGCTCTGTGGCGTAAATTAGGATGAATTTGTTGGATCTTGTTCTGTTGGCAGAGCTGGGGTAACAATGTAAACCTTCATGAGTTGCATAAAATATTTTGCATTTCAAAAAATTTTGCAGCAGATTTCTGGGGTAGACTGGTGAATCAGATATCAGTTTGCAGTCGGTGAGTGACAACATTCAAAGACTGCAAACCCTATAACATATCTAGCTATATTCTCAACTAAGGGTGGATACAAATGGATCCAAGTAGAGGCAACGCTCTGTGGGCTGAAATCATCAGAAGCGGCTGCTCTCATCGCTCTGATACAGGAAAGATGTATATCTTTGTACCGTTTTAGCCAGTAGATAGAAAAATATTTAGAATTGAGAGTCCTCAGTGGTTGATACCTTTTAATGGCTAACTGATAAAGATAGTAAAAAATTGCAAGCTTTCGAGACTACTCAGGTCTCTTCATCAGGCAAAGATTTTGCCTGATGAAGAGACCTGAGTAGTCTCGAAAACTTGCAATTTGTTACCATCTTTTCAGTTAGCCATTAAAAGTTATCAACCACTGAGGACTCTCAATTCTAAATACTCATCTCTATGGTAGTTTGCTACAATATATCAGCTACATATATAAAAATGCAGAATTGAAACCTGCTTTCATTTAGTTAATTGCTTATAGGCGTTGATCTCTTTCAGATAATGCTCGTCCCTGGTTTCGGGCCACCCTGGACTCACCTTCCTGGGCTGACGAGTCTCTACCGCTGCCCCTAGTGTCCGGCATTGGCTGCGACACTGACGAAGTGCGGCATCCCTTCACTCAGCTCAGCAGCTCTAGGGTGACCCCTCCACACTGTCAAAGCCGATGAGCTTGCTGAGTGACTGCCACACTGTCAATATGAAATCAATGCCAGACACAGGAAGCAGTGTCATAGACTCACTGGTGGACCCAAGGAAGGTGAGTACAACGCAGTTTGTTACTTTTAACAATCTGCAGTCATGGCTGAACATTATCTGAAATAAGACAACCCTTTTAGTTTGCAGAATTTGTCATAAACTGGACAAACCTGGGAAACACTGAACGTAAAATGGCTCATCTTTACAGGTTTATGATATGACTGTGCTTCATTACTAACTTCGATCATTCGTTTTTTACATTTTATATTGCTCTGATTGCTTATGCTTTTTTCCATATTTCATTTGCAAATAATCAGCGATGCCCGCACCTCTCTTTCTTGCAGCAATCTTCGGAGCGTACGCTTTCTGTTAATGCGATTTCTTCGAATAAAGAAAAATGCCACCAGTCCTAGCACAACGGCTGCAAGAATGCCTCCAACAACACCAGCAGCAATGTAAGCCACCTTAGATCTAAGAGGAGAAAATATTTTTTCATAAATAATCTTCATAGTTAGTCTCAAAGGGCCATTATTGAAAAATGCAAGACTCAGGGAACCAGCCCAGGAATGTATTGATGGGATATTGAATCCTCCGATAATTTGCATACAAAAATTCTTGCAATGTTTTTTTTTTAACAGGAGACCAGGGCATCACTCCTCGAAAATAAACCTTATAAAATAATATATAATAGATATACTATCATGTCTATTACTATTACACCGGAATATTTCTTTGTATCAAATCTGGTAAAATTCTAGTAACAAAAACACTGCAGTGAGATGAAAAGGAACAGAGAATTATTCAATCACAGTGAATTTTACCAGCTGGCTACAAAGCAGCACATATTAGATTGAGCCCAATACAGGAAAAAAAGATGGCAGATTGCAAATTGTGTTTCTCAGGGTTAATTCACGTATCGATTGGGGTTTCACTCTTTGTCCAAACGATGGGGACTTTACTTGTTACATTGCTTGAAGCCTTTTCTTGCAGCTCGTATATTACAGCCAGTTGGAAAATCTGACACAGTTCTTGCAGGGAAGCCAACAGACGATTGTCTCCTGCATTAATCAATGTGTGATTCTAACTCAGTCGCAGGGCCGATGTTTTTTTACATCTAAACATCTACCCAAAGGAGCAGAGTGAACTCTCAATAAAAGCAGGAACTGTATTGTGCTCGGACCTCCTATTAACATACGTACGTTTGGAAATCTTCAGGGATGTGGACAATACATCTCAGATCTAAACGCTGAAGGGGCAAATTATGTTGTGTAAAATATAACAGATATTTAAAGCACCACTCCAGTGTATTTCAATGCTGGAGTGGTGTCGCTAATCTAAGTCCTCTGTCCCTAGCAATATTCTTATCATCCGTCATCTTCTGCTTTTCCAGGCACTGCTCCGGTCCCGTGTCGCCATCCTGTGACTGCAGCTTCTGCTGGACCAGAAGTCACAGATAACAGGCACAGGCTCTCAGTGTAAAGGGTATGCCACACTAAGCGATCGCACTAGCGATCACAACAACGACACAAGCTAACGAGATCGTTGGTGTGATCGCTTTAAGGTCGCTAGTAGCTTCCAAACAGGAAGATCTCATCAACGACACATCAGCGGTCAGCGATCTGTATAACGACTTCGGCGGTCGTTAGGATCTGTCACAGCATAAAGATTGAGCGCAACCTTTTCCACGCCCCTCAGCACAGATTGGTGGTCACTGTATATGTTTTATAATTATATATGTTATAATTAATGTTTTGACAACCACGTCATGAAAGACAACGTATAGCGCTCCCTTCCAGAAAACCTAGTCCCGCCTGCGCTGCTGACATATGCGTCGCCAACGCTCGTCGTTCTTAAAGGGTGTCAAACTCAGCGATTCAGGCTCACCAGCGGGACGCCAACGATCAAAAAACGGTCCAGAACGTTCGTGAACGATCAGCGACATCACAGCAGGGGTCACATCGCTGCTACATGCCACACACAGCGACGTCGCTAACGATGTCGCTGCTGCGACACAAAAATCGCTGCGCTTGCGCGGTCTCGCTAGCGATCACGCTTAGTGTGGCATACCCTTTAGTCTATCAGAGGCTCGTTCTGGCCCCATTATAGCTCATATAAACTTACATTGAGTTGTGACTTCCAGATCGCCCAGCAAATAATAATAAATAAAAATAATCTTTATTTTTATATAGCGCTAACATATTCCGCAGCGCTTTACAGTTTGCACACATTATCATCTCTGTCACAATTAAATTCCCTATCAGCAAACACTGGAGACATTCAGCAGGTCACAAACTGTTGGAGACCGACAGGAGTGGTGCAGATAACAGATGAAGATGATCAGGATATTGGTCCTATATTCTGTCAATCCACTGGTAATCTCCCGATGAACCATGACCAATGGGGAAACGTGTCAAGATCGAGAACAAAAAGCCCTTGTTAAGCAGTATCATCCAAAGATGAGTAATAAGTCTATGGTCTCTACTATAAACATTGCCTATGTACCAAAATGTCTCACTTGTATGTCTCGCTGGTAGTTTAAGTTTTACCCAGTGCTTTAATCCTGGGTTTTGTATCGCTTTATTGCTATCAGTAATTTTTACATGTGGATATCTTTAAGGATACTGGTCTATTATCAATATATTACCGTGACTGTTCAATACGAGGTAACCACCACTATATATATCCTAGTATGATATCTTTGCAAAATTGACCTATTTTTTTGTATTTTTCTACATGTGACCAATAACATCTCTATGTACCTATGGGATTCTTTTACTGGAGACAACAATACACCATTATCTTCTAGAGGTGTACACCCACTATAGAGGTGTATTATGTCATAGATTCAAGTACATACATATCTAGCAGTTTACTAAGGGAACACCATCTGAGACAATTATACATCATTACCCTTTAGATTCATATACCTCCCTGTATATGCATTGGTACATACAGGATCTTACCTTTTGCCTATCCGTCTTAATGTAGGGGTAATTTAGGGCAGTCTAGGGACAGCCGAAGCACCACGAGCAGGGCTGCCATCTCTCGTCACTTTAGGGTGCCGACCTCCAAGTAAATGGAAGGGGGGAACGGATGGACTCAGTAGACGCCACAATGGGTGCCAACCTCCGCAAGTAGGAAGGTGCGCATTAGGCTCCAGCATTAGGGACAGAGCACACTTTTCTTACACTGGTCTCTATCTTGCACCCCGTTTTTTTCAGCAACCTATTAGGATATGTATACAGGATCCTACCTCAGGTCACGAAATATCAAATACGTACCAGAGGAATCTCATATGATTCCCATTCATAACACAAATTTGCATCCATTTTTGATATATTTACTTAGGGTGCCAACCTCCATAATCAGGAAGGTGTCTGTCAGACCTAATAATGAGGACAGTTCACCTTTCTGACAAGTGATTAATTAGTCCTTTAGCATTACTGCACTTTTGCACTTTTTCACTTTATATGGGTCTTTTTAATACAGTTATTTTTTATATAAGGGTTTTTCTTCAGTGAGTGGTTCTTTAAGTAACATGGAGTGTCCTCTGTCCTTTCATATCATTTTCCATCACAAGAGAATATTGTATTGTGGGAACTGAAAAATGACAGTTCTATGAATGTTACAGATCTATTAACGTTAGGACTTGTGAACTTGAAAAATACATGAAAAAATCAGAAATCTTACCCAGGAGGTTTGCATCCTTCAATGCCAGGGCCTGTACACCTATAAAAAGATAAGGAAAACCAAACACTTTTACACACCTTACTTTTAGCAGCTGTAGGAATGACATCCTGACTGGGACAGAGAATTGTTACTATTACCAACACAGTGTAACGGCATAACTCTGAAAATGTCAGTAGATGGCAGTATAAATCAATAGAAGTGGTATGAATTCATTCTGACAGCGACCGGATCTCACCCAACACCATATAGCAGATGAATTATCCCATGATCCCCAAACGTAGTACTGCTTTATGTTATCACAGAGCCATGAAAAAACAATGTTTACTTCTGACAGATAACTGACAGCTATGTGGCCCCAATGTAAAATCTGAACAGGGCCCTAAAACTAGTGCAAATATATGGAAAAAGTAACCTCTGGGGCGCTCAAGCTATCTCTACACTCCCTATAGCTGTGCCCTTGGTTTCCATCACTGTAAAGCGATTACATTAAACAGGTTTTTTGTGTTATATTTTAACATGTGACACATAGTTTATAAGGGCAATAAAGACTAGAGTTAGAGTCCAGCTATAAACTACAGCTCTGTTTGCCACGTCCTAACTTAAATAACATTTCTCACTATAATAAAAGATTAACCAATAAATATAAACCCTTGAGTTGTCTACTTCTGACGCGTAGTAAAGATTCTGCTCAGTCATTTCTCAGTTACTGTAAAGCAGCGTGACAATCAGCGGACGCCACTCAGCTTCCCTAGAGCGCCAGATGCCAGAGGAAGCCATGTGCAATGTAGAGCTAAGCACCGATGATGAGCGCGCATGCTTAGATCAGGTGTTATCCCAGCATGCGCATGTGACAGCCGAGTGTCTTCGGCGTCCTTGAATAATAAGTTCGAGTCCCCACGGCTGCATGTCTCACGGATGTTAGACAGCTGCATCACATGCATGGATTGTCTGTTTTTGAGCAGGGAGGCTGGGAGCGCCACTATCCTCCTAGAATGGCGCCCAACTAAATTATTGCTGCAGCTTCTTTGCTTCCATGATCAGTGCAGTCCCAGATGTTGGGACCCGCTATCAAAAGGTGACAGCATTTCCTAGCACTGTGCCATCACTTCATGAGATGAAATGACCCCTTTGCACTAAAGTGGTGGTGCAGCTTTGCAACTATATTTTTTGCCAGTATTCTTAAACGGAAAAATCCCCTATTTTGTGTCTGCAGTTCCTTTGTCGAATACAAACAACCCCTCAGTCACCTGGTTTGTGTAATCTTGATGTATTTTATCAAAGATTGAAGGGTTGTCCAGTCTAA
The DNA here is from genome assembly GCA_033576555.1 of Oophaga sylvatica. Classification (NCBI taxonomy): domain Eukaryota; kingdom Metazoa; phylum Chordata; class Amphibia; order Anura; family Dendrobatidae; genus Oophaga; species Oophaga sylvatica. The sequence goes on from JARQOD010000006.1 coordinate 114,459,442, forward strand.
GGCTACGGTCACACTATGGCTATGTTCACAGGTTGCATTTTTGATGCGTTTTTTTCGGCAGGCAAAACCTGCTCTCTTGGCAGTAAGAAATTTGCTTAAAAAAAGCAGGTTTGCTGCGTCTTTTGCTGCGTTTTTGTCATGGTACATTTGTCTCTTGTGCATGCTGATAAAGTTTAGTGCACATAAAAAAAAATCTGATTTTACTTCATCAGGATTTGGCACTAAAATTACGGCAAAAATTGATCCCTGCGTTTTTGCAGAGTTTTTGCAGCACCATTGCTTTCAATGAGTGAACGCTGAAAGACCCTCTCTGTGAGGATTCTCGGTGCTGGCAACGAGCGGTCATGTAATCTTTCCATATTTCCAACCATATTCCAACTAGACTGTATCCGTGCAATACACTTGCATTGAGCAAAGCTGTATACAGTCTAGTCGGCATGTGACCGCACGTATGCAATTCACACACTTGTGGTCACGCCACCTCCTCTCCCGGTGCCAGTACTGAAGAACTCTCACTGTGAGCGGAGCCTGCAGCGTCAGGATTCACAAGGCTGCATTTACATGGAGTGACTGCAGACTTGTCGTTTTACACTAGACAACCCCTTTAAAGAGGGCATGACTGTAGTATCTGATTGTCTGTTACCATGGAGACATATAGATCTGCAGACACAAAACAAATAAGAAATATTATTGTATAAAGTGGCTTTATTTGTTCTTTGGCGCAGTAATAAAGTTAATGGTCAATGTGCATGAAGCCTTTAAATGATAAGGTGACTTACCCTGTCTTGCATTCTAAGCTGCAGTACTGACAGACTCCAGCTTTATCTGCATATTTGGGAACTAGGTTATTACTGTCACCGTAATAGGCAGGCACGCAACTTTTCACACAGTTTTCGCCATCCTTGTAATTTTCACATTTTTCACAATTATTTGCATCCTAAAAAAACAGGATAAGATAAAAAAGCTCAAATATTGCTGACTACTACTAACAACCAACTCTCCCAAAAACACGTAGGACTTCATATCTTTTGTATACTAAAGAAAGGAAGTAAACTTGCTTCATTTGAGAAATGAAGGAGAAGTTATGGTAGCGTGGAGATCTGGCAGTGTAACCAAGTCTGCTGCTTAAAGGGAATCTGTCATCAGGTTTTTGCCTCCTAATCTGAGAGCAGCAACATGTAGAGACAGAAACCCCGATTCCAGTGATGTGTCACATACTGGGCTGCTTAGTGTAATTTTTATAAAATCTCTGTTTTATCATCAAGAGATTATCACTAGAGGACTAGTAAACCCGCTCCTAGGTAGTCATGCATGAGCTCTGCCCCCACCACTGATTGGCAGCTTTATGTGTAAACTGTACATGGGCAAAAAAAGCTGCCAATCAGTGGTGTGGGCGGGGTTATACAGAGCTCAGCATTCAGAGAAATGCTACAGTGAATTTATCAAAATAACAGCAAGCAGCCCAGTAAGTGATACATCGCTGGAATCAGGGCCTCTGCCCCTATACTATGCTGTTCTCAGATGTGGCAGCAAAAACCTGGTGACAGATTCCCTTTAAAGCATATCCATTGGTAAAGCATATTTGTAAAGTTTTGCTAGTTCAACTGGAGATCATGGAGAAAGTAGGAATAGGACACACACTGATAAGCAAACTCCCACATATACTTTATTTATCTGTCGGCTGAAAGATGGTTTGGCTGACTGCCCTGATAGCGGCTTATCTCACCGAGAACCAAAGGATTGGCAGTGTGAAATCGGACATGTCAGATACTTATCTCCCCGACATCATTTGTCGGGGGATAGTCGGGGGCTCCCATACACATGATAGGCTCCACAGACGTTACTCTAATGTGTATTGGGGACTGAACGATGGCTTCTAAAATGATGTTCTGTAGTAGAAAAGCAATAGATGCCCTTATTGATAGCTACTCTGTAATGATGCTGAAAACATGCCAATCTGTTTTTTATTCTAATTTATTATATTGCTGTTTCCAATATTCACATCGGACTACGTTTAGGCTATTTTCAACTTTGAGTAGTTCTGATATTTATTTTCTAATGATGGATCCAGTGTAGGAGAAATTAACACATTTTCTTATTAACTCTCTTTTACTGTTATTATTTGTGGAATATGTTTTTTTTATTAGTAGAAAAATATCAAATTGTAAATCCTATCATAAAAAATGCTAAGTAAAAGCCTGAAGTGGTTAATACCGCTGACCGTGGCCTGACACTCTGCCATACAGATAATGCCTTAAACATCTGGTGGCTCTTATTTGTCCAGATGTTAGTCTTCAGCCCTAGGTTGGAGCTCAGCACTGGGCTGTATTTGAGGCAATATGGAAAGCTCTGCAGTTCCTGTTCTGATTTAATGCTTCCCATTGATGAGCACTGCTGTCTTATCAACTTCCGAGAAAAAACACAGAAAGCAATCGGGTGACTGTCTCCAGTATGAGACAGAGGAAGGTTCAGCAGCATACAGTCGTCAGATTCATGAATGTGTGGAGAAAATGGTGGTTAATCAAGGTTACATGATGAGCGAGCAGTACTATAATAGCTTCAAAACCCTTGGTAATACTAAAATAAAACTAATGAAAGGGTTAAAAAATTGGAGAAAACTAAAGTTTCTCATGTTGGAAATATATAATTATATCAGGGCCTCCTGATAAAGCTTTGCAATTCAAACGGCAAACATTATTAAACACATCTTAGACCTGATGAGGTAGGTGTACTGACTTTCAAAATCCATCTCACAATGGCTGTTTAATCCCTGATGAGCAATTAAGATCCAGCAAAGGTTCTGAGAGCTCACGAGTCCAAGAGTATTTAGTCTACTCCCATAGAGCCTGATGGACAGCTGCAGCCTGTACTGAGCAGGGTGAGATCCCAGCAGTAGGGAGGAGAGATGCTGAGGAGCTGTCAATCAGGCTAAATGGGGAAAATTGAGTTAAACGGAACTTGTCATGTCACTAAACACAATTAACCTACAGTTATAAAGTTAATTTGCAGGTTAATAGCATTACAATGCTGTTTGGCCACCTGACTGAAAGTGCATCTACTGGGAGAAAATGAACTTTATTCCTCCCAGAAGCCTCTACTTTCAATTACAGAGGCATGTACGGAGCGGCTACAGACCCTACTGTCAATCTGCAGGTTAATAGCATCTGAGACATGACAAATTCCTTTTAAACTGTAATGGATTATACAGCCATTTTGACATGGATTTTTAAAGTAAGCACACCAGAATCAGCAGATATAAGGGATTTACGGAATTATTTATATGGTTTCTCTTGTGAAATCAGGTGACAGATTCTCTTTAAAGGGAATCTGTCACCAAATTTTTGCCACAAAATCTGAGAACATCAAAATGTGGAGACAGAGACCTTGATCCCACTGATGTAACATAGTAACATAGTAACATAGTTATTAAGGTTGAAGGAAGACTTTAAGTCCATCTAGTTCAACCCATATCCTATCCTAACCTGCCCTAACATGTTGATCCAGAGGAAGGCAAAAAAAACCCAAGTGGCAAACAGTAAGCTTCACATTGGGGAAAAAAATTCCTTCCCGACTCCACATACGGCAATCAGACTAGCTCCCTGGATCAACGCTGTATCTAGGAAACTAGTGTATATAGCCTGTAATATTATACTTTTCAAGAAAGGCATCCAGTCCCTTCTTAAATTTTAGTAAGGAATCACTCATTACAACATTAGACGGCAGAGAGTTCCATAGTCTCACTGCTCTTACAGTAAAGAATCTGCGTCTGTGATTATGGCTAAACCTTCTTTCCTCCAGACGTAGAGGATGCCCCCTTGTCCCCGTCACAGGTCTAAGAGTAAAAAGATCATTAGAAAGGTTTTTGTACTGTCCCCTCATATATTTGTACATTGTAATAAGATCACCCCTAAGCCTTCGTTTTTCCAAACTAAATAACCCCAAGTGTAATAACCTGTCTTGGTATTGCAGACCCCCCAGTTCTCTAATAACCTTGGTCGCTCTTCTCTGCACCCGCTCCAGTTCAGCTATGTCTTTCTTATACACCGGAGACCAGAACTGCACACAGTATTCTAAGTGTGGTCGCACCAGTGACTTGTATAGAGGTAAAATTATGTTCTCCTCATGAGCATCTATGCCTCGTCTAATGCATCCCATTATTTTATTTGCCTTGGCAGCAGCTGCCTGACAGTGGCCATTAAATGTGAGTTTGTCGTCCACCCATACACCCAGGTCTTTTTCAGTGACAGTTTTGCCCAGTGTTTTACAATTAAGCACATAATTATACATCTTATTTGTTCTACCCAGATGTGTCACTTACTGGACTGCTTGCTATAGTTTTGATAACATCACTGTTTTATCAGCAGGAGATTATCATTAAAGGACTAGTAAACCTGATGCCAGGTAGTCCAACTACGCCCCCACCAATGATTAGCAGCTTTCTGTGTACACTAGAAAGCTGCCAATCAGTGGTGTGGGAAGGGTTATACAGAGCTCAGCAAAATAACAGCAAGCAGCCCAGTAAGTGTCATATCACTGGAATCGGTGTCCTACCCCTATATCATGCTGCTCTCAGATGGGGGAGCAAAATCCTGATGACAGATTCCTTTTACTGGAGCATGGTTAGAAGTTCCTACAATAATTACCAGCCAGCAGCATCTCTGTCACTTACTCTATAGCTTCATCACTACATCTTATCTATGGATGAAATGCTGGGAACCACATTGCTAATATGGTTTGAATTAGCAGAATCAATTTTGCTTTATGATGAGAAAGTCTAAAGATATCTCATCCATCTTTTCATCTGCTTTCCCAAAATCGAAACCACACTTTTTTTTAGAGTAATTCATTTAGATGAACACTTATGTGATGATAAATCTCTGGGAAGTCCCACGGTCTAGAATGTGCAGCGTGGCCATAGTGGAGCTCTGGTGCCTATATAAATAATGTATTATTGTACCCTCCTCCAAGTCAACTCCAGCTTGGCCCTAGTCAGGCCAGATGTGAAATAATATTTGGAAAGAAAATAAAAAGGTAATCAGAAACAGTTATCCGTCATTTCGCTTCAATCCCACTCCGCAAGACAGGAAGTTTAACTTCCCAGAAAATTTCACTTTGGTTTTTTTATGCCTAATTAATAATCTCACGTTGGGCAAATAAATATACTGTACTTCCAATCAAGTCACCAAAGCACAAAACATACACAAAGCGTACAGTATGATCTAACCGGTGGGTTCCAGCAAAAGATGCAAAACTAGATGAAACTTGCATTTCTTTGGCCTTACCTAAATTTGTGATTAGATTATTAAAAATGCCTTTTTTCCAGAAACAGCGCCCCTGTCATCCACAGGCTGTGCTAAGATTTGCTGCTTAAAGAGTCTGAACTGCAATACCAGACACAGCCCATGAAATGAGTGGCAGATGGTACAACCAACAGAGAACTCAAGAAGATTCCCACGTAATCTGGGGCTCTGCACTTTTATAAATCTGATCTGTATTCAAAGGTACTAACCCCTTATTAAAGGGCATATGGAGGGGGAAAAGAAGTGATACATCATACTGTTTGGTGGGCTGTAGGAAACATAATACTGTGTGAAGGGCTTCTGGGTATTATACTGTGTGGGAGTGGGTTGTGTGGGCATCATAATGTGTGGGCCAAACTGTGTTGGTATCATACTTTGGGAGGTCGTGTGGGGCACTATGAGGGCCATGATATTATGTGTGTGGGGAGAGGAGTACTGTGGGGTCAGCGTGGGAGCATCCCACTGTTTATCCAGGCATTATACTGTGGGGGGTCATGTGGGAGCATCAACCTGTGAGGGTCAGTGTGGGAGCATCACACTATTAGGGGATCATTATGCAGTCATTATACTGTAGGAGATCAGTGTGGGAGCATCATACACTGGGGAGGTCAGTGTGGGGGCATTATACTGTGGGGGATCAGTGTGGGGGCATTATACTGTGGGGGATCAGTGTGGGGGCATTATACTGTGGCGGGGGGTCAGTGTGGGAGCATCATACACTGGGGAGGTCAGTGTGGGGGCATTATACTGTGGGAGATCAGTGTGGGGGCATTATACTGTGGCGGGGGTCAGTGTGCAGCCATTATACTGTGGGGGGGTCAGTGTGGGGGCATCATACACTGGGGAGGTCAGTGTGGGGGCATTATACTGTGGGGGATCAGTGTGGGGGCATTATACTGTGGCGGGGGGTCAGTGTGCAGCCATTATACTTTGGGGGGTCAGTGTGGGGGCATCATACACTGGGGAGGTCAGTGTGCATTCTATGGGGGGTAGGGTAAGTGTGGGGGCATCATACTGTGAGGGCTTGTTGTGCGGTCATCATACTATTCATATGAGAGGTATCGTGTGTAAATTCTGTGGCAGAATACAATATGGAGTATCATACTGTGTGGGACATTTTGGGGGACATCGTGCTGGATGCAGGCTATTAAAGGGGTATCATAGTGGATGAGAACACTACATGCTGCAATACATGTCTTTTGTGTTTAAAAGTTGGGAGGAACGCTCCGCTGGAACTACGCCTGTGTCCTAACCCTGCTTTATTTGTAAATAATTCAAATATTTTTTTGAGGGGGAGGGGCAGAAAGAAATGCGGACTGTTGCTAGGTGGCCTTTTGATTTCTATGTATGCCCCCGAGTATACATTTTTTTTCACCTCTCACTACTGGACAACCCCTGAATCCCTTTAAGTAATTTGGGGCGGCAAACAATAGATGTATTTCAGAATAATAGAGAATATACTTACTGGTCCGTTGCAGGTAGCGGTGTGGTTCATCTTCAGGCACTGAGGGTGGCATGAAGTACATATTTCACCATTTTCAATAAATTCTCTTGGCTCACTTCAAAGAGAGAATGTAAAAGCTATGTTGAGCTTCCGTGTCATATGGAGAAAGCAAATATTTTAGTATTATCGTTATCAAACTGTAGTGAATTGGGTAAAATTATAGCTAGGATTTAAAATAAAAAGTTTTGATATAGTTTTCTCACTTTTTTTACATGCAGTAAAATAAAGTGTGAACAAAACCTTGTTGAATTTTAGTCCTATGTCCATGAAATTTCTCATGTATTGTATTATATAGGGTACTAGTGGTATGGCTGTATAGCTGCTTATTCCACCCACCCAAAAAAAATCATATATTTTTTGTAGCCCTCGGATGTGACAGTCAGGAGAAATCTAGCATAAAGGTTATATGAAAATTAGGCTGCAAGTGTGGCAATGCCCTGTGAAGAAGCGGTCTTAGCACATTTACATGGCGCCAGTACACTTTCAGTCTGATTTCCAACTTGCTTCTCAGCAACATTTCTCATGTAGCATGGGGCCACTATATTTGGGGGGGGGGCGACAGGCACCTTTACATATGCTTGTCTGCAGGCACCCATATGAAGGGATTGCCCATTAGTGGACTAACCCTAAATGAATATATAACCATGATGATATAGAAGGGCTGTGCATGGTTCATCAGACTTTATATGTAAAGGGAATATTGAAAGCTTTGCTTCCAAGGGAGAATATCTCCAAATGCAAGGAGCCTGATAGAGCCTGCTCAACTGTGCAAGAAGCTGTACTAGAGGTAAGAGAGTCTCCAGAAATTCATTTCAGGAAGATTTGCTTAAATCGTCTGGCAGGTTCAATTTGGTCTGAACAGAATTTGGTCTGAATTGAAAGTGTTCCAAAAGTGCCCTGAAAAAACGTTTATTATGATCTCGAATTGAGAGTCCTCAGTGGTTGATACCTTTTAATGGCTAACTGAAAAGATGGTAACAAATTGCAAGCTTTCGAGACTACTTAGGTCTCTTCATCAGGCAAAGACTAATACAACATCTGAAGAATCACATATTTATACACAACACAGCACAGAAACAATGCAATAGGTAAGACAAGTGATGTGAAGCAGAACTGTCATTATGGGAGATAGAGATGAACATAAATATTGGAACAGTTCATAGATAAGGAGTGTGAAAGTTTTATTGTACTCTGATTGGGGTCTGGTAATGTTTATTGATGTCCCCACAAGGTCTTTGGAGCAAATTCCTTAATTGATGTAAAAAGACATAAATCCAAGCGACACGTTCATTTCTGCATTGAGAGTGTCAAAGGTCATCATGAGTTTATATTCGGAGACTCTCTTGTCTCTCTGAGATGTGAAACTACTTTTCAGTACCAGTAATTTCATGTGTGTGGTGCTGTGATCAGGCATACAAAAGGACTAGGACTACAAAATTCAGAGGGCGAAGTAAAGGGGTTAACTGGCCTTGGGCTACAAGTCTGCAGTTACTTTCTGTGACTGCAGACTTGTAAATCCTCACATCGTACCACGCACACTGTACACTGTGAGGATTTTCGGGTACTGGCGCCAGGAGCGGTGGGTGCGTGACAGCAAGTTTATGATTTGCATTCATGCGGTCACGTGTAGACTAGATGCACGTGGCCTCACTCAACGGAAGTGTACTGAGTGAGGCTGGACACAGTGTAGTTTGAATGCTCTCGGCGCCGGTATTAGAGAATGCTCACAGTGTGCAGAGTGTTGATGTTAGGATTCACAAGTCCGAAGTCTCAAAGAGTGACTACAGATTTAGCTTAAGACTAGACAACACCTCTAATACGGTAGATGTCTGGATGAGGACCTAAAGATCAAGCAAGCGTGGAAAGGGGGGAAAGCAGGCTCTCCTATTAAGGTTCATGCAGACGTCCATGCAACTTGGTCTAGCTATTTGCGGCACTCCCGACTGGAGAATGAGAGCTTCCTTGGACGTCTGAATGAGCCCTTATATGTGAGATTAGATTATTGGATCTGTTTTTTAAGTCCCCATCTATGTTAATTCTGCTTTGCTGGCATTTTTTTTACATTTTTTCAATGCTGATTGCCATAGGAAAAAAATAGAATAAGTCTCCCCCCAAAAAAAAGTTTGGGCTTGCTCACACGAGCGTATTCATTGGATGAGTGCTATCCAATGTTTTATTGGGTAGCATTCGGCCAAATGTTATGCTATGGGGAAGTGCATGCTGCAAGTGGCTCCGTAAATTGGAGCACGCGCACCCATACAATTATATGGGTGAGTGGAAAATATCGGACTGGACTCGGATGTCATCATAGAGCAGTCCAATTTATACGGACAGAGACAATGGAGAAGATGGATGAGGTAAGTTCTCCGTCTTCTCTGCTCCTGTGATACGATTCACTCACGCGAGAGAATCGGAACACAGCAAAATGACACTGATCAGAGTTTGTGCCGAGTGTCATTACCATAATTGAGCTGATTGTCTCCCATGAGAGAATATACCCGGCCTAAGACTGATATGGGTGAACTTATACAAAATTACCAACAATTGCTTGATAAAATGACAACAATGATTCTCTATGAAAATCTTATTGGAGTTTATAGTGGCTGCGTTGTGACTGTGAGTGAACCTTTTAGTTGTTAGCATAGAAAGGTGCTGGTTATGTTTTCATAGGATGTGTAAATGTGAGATGCAGGAAAACTAGAATGGATTAGCAATTGTAAGCTGCAACGACGCACAAGCCCCGCTGTCCAATTATACTTCATGCATTTAAGAAATCTTGCGATGACACGGAGATCTAGTTTTCCAGGAAAGCTAAAGGTCGGGCTAAGAAGAAGATTAAAGGCAGTTTTAATGCAATCAAGAGTTATGTGTTCAATTTCATTAAGGCTTTCTGTGTGTTTCTGAAACTTCATCCAGGTATTATGCAAGTCGTCAAGAAGATGAGCTAAAATTAGTGTTCTAATTAGAAAGTGTTCGGAAAGGATTTTCTGTTGGTTGGTATAGTGCATTATTAAATCGGAAAAAACTAAATACAGAATGGAAAATGCTTCAGTTAGATTAGATGTGACATCTCACGGAACAAATGCATTAGTGAAAACAATACCGCCATGGATTACATAACACACCTTCCATAGAGTGAGCAGGTTACCCAGTGATCATACTATGTTTATATTAGGCCTCTTTCACACTTCAGTCGTGCGACGTCAGTCAAAATACGCCAAAGTGTGAAAAAAGCGGATCCGCCATTTTTTTTGGGCGGATCCGCTTTTTTCCCATTGACTTGCATTAGTGGCGGATTTAGACAGATGGTCATCCGTTAGGTCCGTTTTTTGACGGATCCGCCAAAAATTTGGCATCCACCATTTTTGAAAAACGCCCAATGCAACGTTTTTTCTGTCCGCCAAAATGGCGGACTATGGCGGATTCTCTCTCTCTCTCCTCGGTCCGGACATGCGTACCTGCATTTTCCGGGTTTTATTCCGGGTTGAAAAGTTCATGGCGGATCCATCGAAAAACGGATCAGTTTGCATCCGTTTTTCACACTTTGGCAGATTTTAACTGACATCAAGCGACTGAAGTGTGAAAGAGGCCTTAGCAGTGACATAACTTGAAGCTCGTCGACCCAATGTAAAATTTCCAACATCATCCCCAATTATCACAGTTTTTTAAAAGCATTAATCTTCTCATGTTGGAAAAAGGGCATCTTACCCCAACCCTTCTTCCCAAGTACCAGGGCTTGCAAACCCTGCACCCACTAAAATTACCCTCCTGAAAAATAATCCACTACTCCATGACGCAGCATTTTATATTTCCTTTTTTTCTCAGCATGTTTAAAAAGCTATTTTTTTATTTTAATGAATTTAATTTATATTTTTGTTGTTGCTTATAGCACTATTAATTTCACAGGACTTTACAGACATCATCATAACTACCCCCATTGGGGCTTACAATCACAATTACACTTCAATACTTCTGCACTGTTCTGTATTATGTCTGTCAGAGGAAAACTGGCAAGGACTAATAGACATCTGCACATGCCTGGTCTTGAGGCTATTGTTAATCCACTGTCTGTCATGGCAATTTTTCAGCAACCCTATATCACATCACTAACTGTCCATAAGGGTGGCTGTGGCATCTTAGAGGGTCAAATGACCATGATCTGAGTGATCACCAATCTTGGATGTTAGAGAGGGTGCTATCTGTATATTACAGTGGGCACCTGAAAGTGATGGTGGCCAAACCATCAATATGCCATAACTGTACAGCACCTTATGTTGACCACCCTCATTTTGTGACGTAATAGTATGTTGCAAAGTTGGAAGAGAATAAATAACTGTATGTGATTTATGATTTACATGGTCTATGTGTTTTTTGGGGGGCTATACAGTGAAGAGCAAAAGGGTAACAATGTTTTGAACTTTTAACTTTCATGCTCGATATCTCATTATCCACTTCTCCTTAAAACGTGAGACTACCATAATTTTATAGGCAATCATCTTGGCTATCTCATACTTAAACTTGACTTGCTCCTATTTAGCATATAATTAGTCATGCAGATTCTTGTCATGTCATTGCATTGTTACTGTTTTGCTACTAAAGATCTAAATTTTAATTATTATTATTATTTTATTAGTATTTTGTAAATCCACATTTGGCTTTCAACACTGCCTGAATCCTTCTGGCCATGCTCTAGATCAGATTCAAACATGTGTCAACCAAAATCTGATCCCAGGTCTCTTTTACACGTTCCCAAAGTTGGTGCATACTGGTCGACTGACTTGGGTATGTATACAGTCTTTTCTTCAATTCTACCGACAAGTGTTTGATTGGGCTGAGGTCTGGGGACAGTGGGGGCCATTCCAGCACCTCTGCTTCATTGTCATTGAACCATTTCCTCGCCAATCTTGACGAACGCTTCGTGCTGTTGTCCTGCTGGAACACTATGTCGTCCTTTTCATACTCATAGTACTTGAGTGTATGAAGTAACTCATCTTGTAGGATACTCACATATTGCTTAGCATAGAGACCACCATCGATCCTGGTCAAGTACCAATGCCGTTGTCTGTAAAACAACTCCATATCATCAGGCTTCCTCCAACGAACTTGACATTTCCTTCAATTTCTCAACCCATTAGCCCTTTTTTCCCTTGTTTATTTCAGACCCATTTGCACCTTTCAGAGCCTAGTCTATTGGCTTTTGTGTCATAGCTCCAAATCACTTGTTTCAAATCTTTAAATGTCCACTTCTCATAATTGTTTGCAAACTCGAATTGATGTTTCTTATGATGATATTAAAGTTGAGGCTGCTTCACTTTTTCTGGGCCCCCATTCCAGACTTGTGTAATGTGCATCACACTGTGCTTGAATGTGCTTGTCTGTGATCTCACTGTTATGAAGAATACTAGAAAAAGGCCCAATGCTATCGCAGGAGTGCGGTGAAATTAACATCAGTGTATGCTTAGTGGTGCTGACAGGAGAAGCGTGTGTAGAGCACGCAGTTGTAGCTGCACAGGAATTGCGGCCACGAACTGCGCCTGCGCAAGTGACATACACATCACCGCTATTCCCGCACATGGGTAGTATCGACGTGGCTGTTACTGCGCCTGCGTGGGAATAGCGGAGACATGTACCGTATATACTCGAGTATAAGCCGACCAGAGTATAAACCGAGACACCTAATTTTGCCACTGAAAACTCGGTAAGCTTATTGAGTCGAGTATAAGCCGGGAATGCATTGTCCCCCCGTCCTGTCCTAGTGTGTGTGGCTCCCCCCGTTCTGTCCCGGTATGTGTGGCTCCCCGTCCCTGTCCTGGTATGTGTGGCTACCCCCATCCTTGTCCTGGTATGAGTGGCTCCCCCCATCCCTGCCCTGCTATGTGTGTCTCCCCCCTGTCCCTGTCCTGCTATGTGTGGCTCCCCCATCCCTGTCCTGCTATGTGTGGCTCCTCCTGTCCCTGTCCTGCTATGTGTTGCTCCCCTCGTCCCTGTCCTGCTATGTGTGGCACCCCCCCGTCCCTGTCCTACTATGTGTGGCTCCCCCGTCCCTGTCCTGCTATGTCTGGCTCTCCTCATCCCTGTCCTGCTATGTCTGGCCCCCCCGTCCCTGTCCTGCTATGTGTGGCTCCCCTCGTCCCTGTCCTGCTATGTGTGGCTCCCCCCTGTCCTGCCATGTGTGACTCCCCCCGTCCCTGTCCTGCTATGTGTGGCTCCCCCTGTCCCTGTCCTGCCATGTGTGGCTCCCCCCATCCCTGTCCTGCTATGTGTGGCTCCTCCCATCCCTATCCTGCTATGTGTTGCTCCCCCTGTCCTGCTATGTGTGGCACCCCCTGTTCCTGTCCAACTATGTGTGGCTCCCCCCATCCCTGACCTGCTATGTCTGGCTCTCCCCATCCCTGTTCTGCTATGTCTGGCTCCCACCGTCCCTGTCCTGCTATATGTGGCTCCTCCCGTCCCTGTCCTGCTATGTGTGGCTCCCCCCTGTCCCTGTCCTGCTATGTGTGGCTCTCCCTGTCCCTGTCCTGCTATGTGTGGCTCCTCCCGTCCCTGTCCTGCTATGTGTTGCTCCCCCCGTCCCTGTCCTGCTATGTGTGGCTCCCCCCTGTCCCTGTCCTGCTATGTGTGGCTCTCCCTGTCCCTGTCCTGCTATGTGTGGCTCCTCCCGTCCCTGTCCTGCTATGTGTGGCTCCCCCTGTCCCTGTCCTGCTATGTGTGGCTCCCCCATCCCAGTCCTGCTATGTGTGGCTCCTCCCGTCCCTGTCCTCCTATGTGTGGCTCCCCCAGTCCCTGTCCTGGTATGTGTGGCTCCCCCCTGTCCTTGTATGTGTGGTTCCCCCTCGTTCCTGTCCTGGTATGTGTGGCTCACCCCGTCCCTGTCCTGCTATGTGTGCCTCCCCATCCCTGTCCTGCTATGTGTGGCTCCCCCCGTCCCTGTCCTGCTATGTGTGGCTCCCCCGTCCCTGTACTGCTATGTGTAGCTCCCCCCGTCCCTGTCCTGGTATATGTGGTTCCCCCTCTTGTATGTATGGCTCCCTGGTGCCATCCTGTATGTATGGATTGCCTTGGCTCGGCTCCCCCCGGTCCTCACTCAACCTCCCCGGTCCTCCTTGGTCCTCCTCCATCCTCATTCTACCTCCCCGGTCCTCCTCCGTCCTACTCGGTCCTCACTCGACCTCCCCGGTCCTCCTCCGTCCTCGTCGGTCCTCCTCCGTCCTCCCCGGTCCTCACTCGACCTCCCCGTCCTTCTCGGTCCTCCTCCGTCCTCCTCTGTCTTCCATCCTCCTCGGTCCTCCTCCGTCCTCCTCCATCCTCCTCCATCCTCACTCGACCTTCCCGGTCCTCCTCGCGCGGTAGCTGCACCATTCCTGCATCTCTGTCTCTGTTTTCACAGCTTCCAGTAGCACTTCCTGTATTCAGTGGTCACGTGGTACCGCTCATTAAAGTAATGAGTATGCGCTCCATGCCCATAGGCGTGGAGACGCGTCCATACTTATTACTTTAATGAGAGGTACCACGTAACCGCTGAATACAGGAAGTGCTGCTGGAAGTCGGGAAAACAGAAAGAGATGCAGGGACGTTGCAGCCACCGCGGGCGTGAGGAGTGGGTGAGTATGCTGTCACAGCTGCTCTCTCCTGCCGCTTCCCCTCCCCTGGCTTATACTCGAGTATATACCGTACTTGCGGCCATGAACTGCGCCTGCGCAAGTGACACTGCCGCAGTGCCTTATGGGATTGGGTTACAGCGGCCAACTGGCAATTATATATGTAGACAAGCCACATCCGCTGTCTTGCTTGTCGCGCCAGAACTGATAAACCTTGGGATGAACCGACTGTTGACTCAGATATATTGCCTGGATGGCCATCTCTTGGCTTTGAATGGTTGGATGGACTTCATTTCGTATTCTTCCAACTGTCATGGCACTCACATGATGCAATTTGGCAATTTTCTTGGCCAAGAGACCGATATCGATGAGCTGGATGATGGTGTTTCTCTTTTCTTGGGAAATCATCTTCATGGCTGCTCCTCGAACCAATGCCCTTTCACTTGGGAATCAATCTAATAACACACTGAGCTATTAGGGAAAGTGAGAATAGGTTGTATTTTGTAGTATTCAGAAAAATATTTTTCCACCACTAGGAGCAAAACAGTAACAATTCAGTGACATGACAAGAATCTGCAAAACTAATCATATGCTAAATAGTTGCAAGTCAAATTTATGTATGAGATAGAAAGATGATTGTTTATAAAATGATGGTAGCCTCCCGATCAAAAGTTCAAAACATTACTACCCTTTTCCTCTTCACTGTATAACCACAGTATGTAGCACAGTCTTGGATAAGGTAGATAAGAAAAAAAGAACATGCCAGGCAATAACAGTAATTTTGACCAGTGGTGCCCAAACTTTTACATGCCACTGTATATATATATATATATATATAAATATATATATATATATATATAAGCTAGCTATAAAATCCTGATAAGCACAGTGTTGTGTTTGTGCCCCCTGCATTACCTCCTACAGAGAACGATAGGGCGGTTGTGCCCTATCTGACTAATAACAGGACACAGCAGCTCTATCCTCAAGATTCAAGTTTTTCAGCTCAATATAGAAGTTGTAAGGTTTCACTCACTCGGCTGCTTCAGAGGTAATCAGGAGACACTTTTCTTATCCAAAATCATCAGGTTTATTACATCATAAACCTCACAGTCACAGGCAATACAAATCATCAGTACTTCAGCTCCTGCCTGGAGCCTCACTCCTCAGTCACAGAGACCTCTCTGTAATGTCCCGCCTGGACGCATGAAAGTCTGTCCACACTGGTAGACTCCCACATTCTCTTCAGACACAGAGACCTCTCTGTAATGTCCCGCCTGGACGCATGGTAGTCTGTTCACACTCACAGACTCCCACAACACTCTCTCTGGTGCCAAACAAACTCCATTACATAGGCGTAACCCCGCCCATAGGTGAGGTCAGGATCACATGGTTAGGTCACCTGATCATGACCTCATCACAGGTCCTTCAGACACACACAAACCATGCTTCCATGCATATCTCGAGGAGCATACACAGTGCCCCCTAGCTGCATCAGTGGTCACTACACCACATACCTCCCCCCTCTGTTCAAACTTGTGGGGTTGAACACTTATTACCTGACCAGAGATCCTTCTCGGTCGTCTCTGCCAGTCAAACCGTCTGGCTAAGTCGGGCCCTCTGTCAGACCACCCGCCTCCCCAGCGGTCAGTACGGCGTCGCAATTCCCCTGCACCCATACGTCCTGTCTGGTCTGAGTCCTTTTCAGCTCGTCCACCACAGGTTCTCCTGCTTAGGTCACTCATCACTGAGCTAACTGAGGCATCACTATTTCTACCTCTTCCATCAGGCGCTCTTCGCCTCTCAACACTATGGATTGAAGGTGGCGGCCATCTTCTTTCCATTTCCTGCAACTCTCTGTTGACCTGCTCCCTCTCCAGTCGTAGCTGCTCTACTTCTCTCAAGTATGACACACGATACTCCAGGAGCATCCGATATTCCCAAGGCTCTCCCTGGATCCGACAACGAGGAATGGAACCATCCCATCTTCACCCCTGACCTGGACTTCGTCATCAGCCGGAATCCTGACTCTCGTCACACCGGACTTATTCACCATCTCCTGCATCACTTTCCCAAGTCTTCCAATGACTTTCTTCACCAGACCTCTGGGCACTTGAATGATGTTTTCCACCAATCCAAGCTGATTTTGAGCCTTTCTTGCTTGCTCCAAACGTCGAGCGGCTTCTTTATTCCTCCACATGATCATCTGTTTCGTTCGGAGGCATTGTAGATGCATGTCTCTCAGGACAGCCACTCGCTTCAGTGTGACTTCCTTAGTCGACAGTATGACTAACTGTTTCATCTCTGGCACCCAGTTCACACTACATGCTTCTACCGCCTTTCTAAAGGCCTCATGCACCTCCTCACTGGCACACACTTCTCGCAGGTCTTCGGGTATCTCTATTACACACTTGAAACCCGACCCGTCACCTTCTTGGACAGACTGTTGGACCTCCTCGTCCTGAGCATTAGTACAGTTTTCCAAGACATCGCTCTCCCTTGTGTGCCCATCTGCATGGCACTTCCCTTGCTGGATTTCTTCTTCCATAGATTTCTGGAGCTGGGCACCAGTCTCCTCCTCCATCTTGAGCTCTCGGAGAACTTCATCTCGCTCTTCTGCCAAGCAGCGACACTCCTGCTGATGTTTCTCTTGGGCCTCTCTGAGCACCTCCGTCTCTCTCCATAGAGCCTTGTTCATACTCTTACACGCTGACAGATGATCTCTGAGCCTAGAGACTTCCCTCTCCAGCTCCTCCACTCTGTGCTCAATCATTCGTCTCAGGACCCTTTCTCGCTCGACTGTCTCTTTCACTGTTTCTTTAAACAGCTCTCTCTCATGGTCCTGCTCTCTTTTAGCCAGCACATGTCGCACCATCACCTCTTTAATTACATTTTCGGCTGGGCACTCTTGCCTACACACACTCTGCCTCTCCAGAGTTCCGACCATTCCTGCATCCGCAGTTTCCACTGTCTCACGACTCTCGGTAACTTCAGAGAGCTCCAGATTACTGCACTCACTTTCCCTTGCGGTCGAGTCACAGTCTGCATAGGAGTCACTCCCACTCCCCCTGTCATCCTGGAACAACACGTTCCCCCTTAGACAGGTCTCTGCCCCCTTTCCTGGAGCTATACCGTTTCTCACGGTCACACGTCTTGTCACGTCCAAGTCCCCGAGTTGGTCTGACCCACACTTTCTTCTGGTCACCTGGAACTCTAGACTATCGATATTAGGTGTTACCTTCTTTTCACACATCACACGACAAGGAACCACTACAGCCGCCTGCTGTTGTGAGGCTACCTCCTCTGAACAACAACACACTTTATCAACTTCCCATGCCTTTTCAAATAACGTGAAGTCCCGCTTCCTCTCATAGGGGTACACTAAGTTCGGTGGTATACCAGCATAACACCCTTTTGGAATCTCCACCCACTTTTGGGCCACCATCCCCTTTTGGGTTGCCACCCCCTTTTGGGACTCCGCCCCCTTTTGGGCCACCATCCCAATTTGGGTTACCGTCCCCTTTTGGGACTCCGCCCCCTTTTGGGTCACCATCCCAATTTGGGTTACCGCCCCCTTTTGGGCCACCATCCTAATTTGTGTTACCGCCCCTTTTGGGACTCCGCCCACTTTTGGGCAACTTTACTGATTTGGGCTACCACCCCCTTTTGAGACTCCACCCCCTTGCGGGCCACAATCCCAATTTGGGTTACCGCCCCCTTTTGGGACTCCGCCCCCTTTTAGGGACACCACCCATCACTGGGTACACACCACGGCTCTTACAGGCCCCAGTCCACACAGTACCCTTAGACAGTGTCTTTTACTTAGGGCGTGTACTGGCCCTTTAAGAGTTTGTGTGCCTCGGTTCACACTGTCCTTTTTACCACACCAGCTCCTGCTGGTACTGCCACGGCTTCCGCTGCAGCCACCAACAACCAGCACCTCCAGATGCTACTCCTAAGCTGCTGTGGCTGTTACTGCAGCTCCGGCTGCTGCAGAACTTCTTGCTGCAACAGTCACTGTAGCTCCTGCTACCACAAGTCTCTGCACGCTGCGCTGTCTTGCCGCTTGTCACCTTCGTGACCCCACGAGTCACAGCCAGCCTCTTGTCACCTTCATGACTCCTCCGAGCCACAGCAAACACCTCACACGTGTTCCAGAGAAAAAAAAAACAGTTTCTCACTGACCCGTCAGCACCACACAGACTCCTGTCTGTCACACTCTCAGCCAGAGAGATTTTCCGGACACCTCCTTTTCATAGAGGCATCCCACAGAGGAAAAAACAGTTTCTCACTGACCCGTCAGCACAACACAGACTCCTGTCTGTCACACTCTTAGCCAGAGAGATTTTCCGGACACCTCCTCTCTCATAGAGGCATCCCACAAAGGAAAAAACAGTTTCTCACTGACCCGTCAGTACACCACAGACTCCTGTCTGTTACCTGTTGATCACTCAGGTTTCCGGACACCTCCTCTCTCATAGAGGCATCCCACAAGGACAAAACAATCTCTCACTGACCCATCAGTACACCACAGACTCCTGTCTGTTACCTGTTGATCACGCAGGTTTCCGGACACCTCCTCTTCATAGAGGCATCCCACAAGGACAAAACAATCTCTCACTGACCCGTCAGTACACCACAGACTCCTGTCTGTTACCTGTTGGCCACGCAGGTTTCCGGACACCTCCTCCTCAGAGGCATCCAACAAAGGAAAAAAAAACAGTCTTTCTCTCACGAACAGTTCCCTCTGGTCCCGACCAGCATAACACGGTTTTCAAGACCGTTACCTGTTGGCGTCAACCACACAGGTTCCTGGAGACCTCCTCCTCAGAGGTATCCTATCAGCATGCTTTTTCCTTAATTTTCAATGACCCCGGTCAACATAACACAGTTTATTTGTGACCACTGGTCACACTCACGGTTTTCACAGACCGTCCGTTCCTCCTCTGGTTCCTGATTCCCAGTCCTGCAACATGTGCTCCTTGGGTCGCTGCCAGCATTCCATCCACCAATTGTAAGGTTTCACTCACTCGGCTGCTTCAGAGGTAATCAGGAGACACTTTTCTTATCCAAAATCATCAGGTTTATTACATCATAAACCTCACAGTCACAGGCAATACAAATCATCAGTACTTCAGCTCCTGCCTGGAGCCTCAATCCTCAGTCACAGAGACCTCTCTGTAATGTCCCGCCTGGACGCATGGAAGTCTGTCCACACTGGTAGACTCCCACATTCTCTTCAGACACAGAGACCTCTCTGTAATGTCCCGCCTGGATGCATGGTAGTCTGTTCACACTCACAGACTCCCACAACACTCTCTCTGGTGCCAAACAAA
The DNA here is from genome assembly GCA_033576555.1 of Oophaga sylvatica. NCBI lineage: Eukaryota > Metazoa > Chordata > Amphibia > Anura > Dendrobatidae > Oophaga > Oophaga sylvatica. Next base: position 114,479,177 of record JARQOD010000006.1, read on the forward strand.
CTCCATTACATAGGCGTAACCCCGCCCATAGGTGAGGTCAGGATCACATGGTTAGGTCACCTGATCATGACCTCATCACAGGTCCTTCAGACACACACAAACCATGCTTCCATGCATATCTCGAGGAGCATACACAGTGCCCCTAGCTGCATCAGGGGTCACTACACCACAAAGTGTACGAGATAAATTACACCTATGGGAATCTAGAGAATGGAGCGGCTGTGTCCTGTCATGTGTCAGGTAGGGCACAAATAGCTCTACACTCCTTTTCAGGAGGTAAGGGAGAGGGTCACCGGCACAGACAGCTCACTGTGTTTATCAGGATACATAGCTGACAGATAGAGAGAGGGTCAAAATTAGAATCTAACAGCATCCTCAGTGAGTCAGCTGGTGTGCTGATAGTATGGGTGATATCGGCTGGTGTGCTGATAGATTGGGTGATACCATCAGTAAGAACACCAGCCTTCTCAGTGAGGATGCTTTTGCGACAAATCTGGAATGCGTCCTAACATCCATCAAGACTCTTCACTAGCAAATCAGCCTGAAATTCACTTTCACTGTTAAAGAGGTTGTACATAAACTTAAAGTGGTTGTCTCCACTACTGTTCATCTGAAGGTGGGCACGTGACGCCAGCACTGATTGGCGCAGGGCTTACATGAACAACAACCTCACATGAGCTCCCTGGAACGCGTTGCCAACACCGGAGGAAAGTAAAGGTTTTAAACATTCAGATTTAGAAGGAATTTCCTATGTAGTGAACAACCCTTTTATGCTCTATGTCAGACTCACCTCGACGTTACGCTACTTGTGCTGCTTGGTGGACTGGTATAATATACATCAGCAAGGAGGCCAGCGGGCATGGATGATCAAAGTCCCAGCCCTCATGTTGCTTAGCTACTTTCACACATCAGTTTTTTTGTGTCAGCATAATCCGTCTTATACCTGATAGATGGATCCGGCGCTGATTGAAAACATGATGCAACCAATCAGTTTTCTTGCCGGATCCGACCTGACCTTTTCAACCCGGAAAAGAAATTTTCTATCTGAAAATGCAGGTACGCATGTCCGACCGAGAAGAGAGAGACCTGGTTTCCAGAATCCGGATCAGTCTTTTGACGATTTCACAAAAGACTGTCCGGTTCCAAACTTGTATTATTTCGGCCGCCTGATGCGCCGATTCAGGCACTATCAGGCGGTCCGGCAAAAAAAAACGTTGCAGTGAGTGTCTTGTCCGCCGCCAGAATGTACATTTCCGCGCTAATGAAAAGTCAATGCCCAAAAAAAACGCATCCGTACCGGATCCGTTTTTTTAAAAACACGCCGATCGCGCTGACGTCAAAAAACTGATGTGTGAAAGCAGCCCTACTCTCTTAAGCTGCCAGTAATAATGAAGCTCCTCATTACTACTCTGTCCAAACACTGGTGGTGCTCACAGTTTGCGCTGTGTGTAGAAAGCAACTGAAATCACAGCAGGGGCCCCCACTGGGCAGGTGACCAGCCTTCTCTCCTCTAACATTGGCCCTGCATTTTTGTAAGTTGATTATACCAGCGTGCTGCACTAAAAATACATTGAGGTAAATGGATGGCTATCAATAAGCAATGGAGATGTAGATTTACCCGGTAAGAACATTGCAGGATGCTACACATTCTTTTCCACGTTTAAATGCTTGACAGGAAAAACACATCGAGGGTCCAGATCCCCAACAACCATCTGAACACAAAGTATCACAAATCTTCCCCTCAGCAACTGCAAAATATGAAAAATGGAACATATTCAATCACAGCTATTAAAGTGTATACAAAAGACCACATCTTTAACGTAAACCAGTATAGTAACTCATGCTGCCCAATCCATGGACAGCATGAATCTAAGCCTGGCTTCATGGTTACAGCCAGGTATATTTTTCAATGAAACGCTCCCATAGTATGAGACCTGTCAATCACCTAGAGCGGCACTGTAAAAGCAGGTCGAGGGCGGCACCAAACCAGTCTTGTCTCTGGTTATGGTCCATGGCCAGGACCTTCAAATATATGTCTGCTGAAATACAGTTATACTAGCGCCTACAGAGTAATATCAGGCTTTCACGTCAACTGGTGATATCAAATTTAAGGTTAACTTATAGGGGTTGTCTGTGCTAAATGTAATTTTACCCAGGAGATTCAGTTTTCCAAAAACAGAATCAATTAAATATACTGGCTGTCACCTCCTGAATTCAGTCGGCACCAGATGTGAGCCTGTAATTGGTGCAGCAGTCTGGTGACTTGAGCATCTGAAAAATCACCTATTCTGGACGTTTAATACAAGGCGTGGATGAGTGCTATTCAATTCTGACCTCAGACAGCTGAAAAGCTAGAAGTATCTCTGTATCGTTAGGACGGTTTTGACTTCACTAATGAGCACAGTAGTGCTTTCCGGCCATATTGGTGCACATTGGGTCAGTGCATTGCCATCTCTCTATAATGGCTCGTACTGGCGGCTTTAGAAGGTTGCTTACCACATTCTTCCTCCTTTTTATTTTCCAAGAGTCTGGTCTGTTGTTTCGTTGTTCTGAATATACTTGTCCAGTTCATTGTGTCAAGATAGCAGACTTTTTTATTACTTTTAATTATGATGTCGCCATCGCTCACTTCTGTGAGAGATCGTAATCCCAGTGACAATATGGAAAGATTTGTTACACCGAGTGAATATCTCCCACTAGAAGAATAAAGACAGAAATTGTCATGTTTCCATAGGGAATCTTATATATTCTTGTAAATGACACCTAAGACTTTAATTTGGGAAGACGCATATTTGGTGTCCGTTTTACCCAAAAATGACCAACAGAGAATGGTGTGCACTTTTAGGAGAAGCTAACAGCCTCCTTAACATTAGGATACAGATTGCACGAGCCATTACTGTCTTGACGATGAAGATTTCCTTCTATCCACGGGTGTGACTGGAGCAGCTGTATACTCTACGGGCATATAATGGGGTTGTGACATGGACAACCTGGTCACGCGAGCTCCCCCTCACCTTCCCCTAACTTCCTTTACCCAATACTGTATCACCCTATGTAACCTAATCAAATAAAAAATATTATATATCACCTAAATATACTTACTATTGTTTTGTCCTGCCTCTGATTATTTCAAGATTTTCAAAAATACTCAGATCAGTGAAATTTTTCGGCCACCATTGAATCATCAAAAATCCTGTAACAATAGGGAAATAGTTATTATACTAGTACATTTTCATTTACATTTTCCATGGTAATTGGTAAGTACAAAATATATACAAATAATTTTCTATATAAAAATCTTGCATTTTCCCCCAAATCTGCTCACAGTCATTTAATAGAACCCTTTAGTATTCCCTGCACTGGATGAAACTCAGCCCTATCCATGAGATGGACAAAAAGGCGCTTAGATCTTGAAAGCCATAAAGAAGTTATAGGAAAGGGCCCTGAACGCCCTTTAAATGGCGACTTATTTTATATCCTAATGACCTACCTGATATTTCTCGGATTGTTCTTAGATTGTTCAGTTTAGCGGGATCCATTCTTGGTGTATTGGTATAACGATCCCTAAAACAGTAATTGGTTTAGATGTGGTTAGTGCAGGAATGTAATGTACGGCTGAGACAGATGACATGTGCTGATGTCACAGACGGATATGGGATGGCACTACTTTCTACAATCATTATTTCATGTACAGTTGAGTTGGTAGAATAAAATTCACATAAAGTAAATTAACTGCATACATTTTGAGCAATTGAGGTAGTCTTCAAAAGAGCAGAAGATACCAGGAATTTCAGAATACAACTCCGAACAGAAAAACGTATTCCATTAATCGTACAAACTGGTATTGCACTTACCCAGTTTCTGCAAACTGCAAGATGTTGATACTTCCAGTAACTTTTGTACAGTTTTCAAAAGAATCAATGTTTGTCGCATTTATTGATAATGCGTTTTCTAGAGCCCCAAATCCAATACCCTCACAAATTTTATCTGAAAAAAAAAAAACAGTATGTAGTGGAACATCAGTTTTGATTACCTTAAAGCGGCGCTGTCACTATGATAAATAGATTTCTCGGACCTGATGAGGTTGATGTACTTACTTTGAAAATCCATGTCAGAGTGACTATATGATCTTTATATTAAAACGAGCATTTTTTTTCCAGTGAAACAGATGAGAGTTCACCAGTCCAAGTATATTCAGTCTATATCCAGCCACCCTGACTGACATGTCACTCAGGCTAGTTAGGCGGTGAATTAGGAGCACAGAAGATGGACACTGGAGAGTAAAGATGAGCAAACCCGAACAGTAAAGTTCGGGGTCCGTACCGTACAGAAAGTCCATGTTATTGGCTGAGTTCAGCACCCCAAACATCAGGTGTTTCCCACGCTGTCATGCATGTCAGCCCGAGAAACACTGGTGGCTATGATCGGCGGTAAAATTATTACCGCCAGTCAGAGAGCTGCAGTTCCCACGCTGTCACAACCTGGATGGTGCCAGGATGCAACCATCCAGGCTGAAAACCATGGGAGAATGAGGTGCTGTGAGAGCAGCTTTAGTGACCAGCAGTGACGTCATCAAGGTTACAGCAGGTCACTGAGGCTGCGTCCCCATAGGTGCTTCTCTGTGAAATGGGACGATGAACTGCAGTGACCTCAATGAGTCGTGAGCACCATGAGATTCCGCCGATCAGAGACTGTGTTTGCCACACTGTCAGGCAGAGGACAGCATGGCAAACAATGAATGTTCGGCCCCTCATTCATCTGAATGAGGTCTGGGTTCGGGTATTGTTCTGTAACCCGAACCAAACTTTTTTTAGATGTTCAGCTAGACCCGAACATCCACGGGTTCACCCATCACTACAGAAGGGCTGTCAGTCAGGATGTAAGAACACCAGCCCAATTGAGTAGAAGTAATTTCTTTTATAATGTATAGAGATTGCAGTGTGAAATCTGGTGACCCGCTTTAATGATTAAACAGTTCTTCAGATCTTTTAGACTAGACTATAATGGAACTCCCAACTGCAGCAGTTCTGGCCAATTAGGCTACAATCCCACGATAAGTTTTTGGTGAGTTTAATTCCAGTACCTATTTAAATTAGCTTACTTGTGCTTTTTTAACATGAGTTTTTATGGTTCTTTTGATGCTGCATTTTTTTTGTCTCTTTTTGATTTATCATACTTTAAGTAAAGCTGCTTTGTGTTTTATACTTCCTGGTATTTTGTTATGGCTGTTAAAGGCACATGATAGCTGATTAATTCAGCCATCATCTGCCATGAAAGATGCAGGCTTGGCGTGTGAGCTCGCATCAAAGTCAGGGAGTCGGCATGTGACATAAATGTACGTCATATGTCGTGAAGGGGTTAAACGCCATAAAAAAGCACCACACACTACTAGGAAACCTCACACTGTTAACCATATCATTTCAGTGCCTGCGATTTGCTGGGAAATAATTTTGCCACAAATCAAATTTTTGGATAACATTTGTCAAACCAGGCGACTTCAAATTTGAAAAGGTTCAATCATGTCTATAGCAAATATACTAATAAATTTTAGAATTTTTATAAATAAAAAATACTGAATTCACAATCAGAAAGGTGTTTTCCTTGAATAATGTGAACATGTATCACCTATATTTGAGATGATGAAACCAAGGAAACAGTGAGCTGATCTTAAACTTTACAAAATATTAATATTCCACTGGTTTAATAAGAATAAAATACACTTTTTTTTTCATATTAACAATGTTAATTTAACAATTTAGATATTTACCCTGTGTACAAGGTCCATTACACGGTTTACAGATGCGGACACCACGTTCCTCTGTCTCATATGAAAATTGGTCACAAGTACGAACACAAGCTCCATGGTCTGTCACTATGTAATTATCTATATTATAAAAATTAAAATTTCATTCAAACTGTACATTATTCATAAACTGTATTAAAAAAGAAATAAGGCTAAATAAAAATATAAAATGTGGATTTGTAATTGACAAATGCTGACTATATCAATGCATATACAATAATTCCATTTGTAATATTTGGGCTACACAACAGAATTTCGCTTACCCACTTTTATCCAAATGACACTGACATTGTATAAACTGCCAAACAGGAAATAAGATTTAACCCAATACTGATATTCACAAAGGGAGGGGACTGGGACAAATGTGTCATACAGTATGATGATAGATGACAAGTAATAATGCCTGAAACCCAAGGGCCGTAAACCTTCAATGGCAATGAGAAAGATCAACCAAAAGCAAATCAGTAACGACAATAAGTAAAGTTAATGCTCCACAAAATTGGACTCATAGCAAAAGGCTAATGAATAGTGATGAGCGAACAAGCTCGGATAAGGCGTTATCCGAGCATGCTCGTGTGCTAAACGAGTGACTTTAGCATGCTTGAAAAATATGTTCGAGTCCCCGAGGCTGCATGTCTCGCGTCTGTTAGACAGGAGCAACACATGCAGGGATTGTCTAACAAACAGGAAATCCATGCATGTGTTGCTGCTATCAAACAGCCACGAGACATGCAGCCGCGGGGACTCAAACATAATTTTCGAGCACGGTTAGCACACGAGCATGCTTGGATAACGTCTTCTCCGAGCACGTTCACTCATCACTATGTAATGAATGGTATCATTTTCATATCAGTATCACTACTGCCGTATGTTTCATGGTGATCCAAGAATAGTTGTTGTTCTACTTACGTGGACACTTTGTTACGCATGAGGCACCAAAACTGTATTTCCCAAGAGGGCTGCGTTCCATCAGATAAGTATTGGGATTGTATACATTCACTGTCGGACAGTTTTCTTTGCACGTGTCACCATCACGAAACCGGCGGCAAGCCTAAAGAAAAAGTGTTGCACAAGGATTTTATAACAAAAAAAACTTGAGTTATATGCACACAAAATATAGGTGTAATAGCTCTTTGCATCTTTGTATTACCAGGCAGTCTGTTTCTTTAGGCCCTCTACAACCAGACGCACACTGACTGTGACAGCAATCACTGGGCGCTGATCCCCTGCACCGTCCAGAACATTGCTGGGCACAATCAAGTTTTGTACCTGAAATTTAAAAAAAAGTCATTACGTTAACATACTGAATACAGTCACCTAAATATACCATACTGGCACAAAGCTGCATGATAAATAGCTACAAATACACACTTACAGTACATATGAACATACAGTTATATGAAAAAGTTTGGGCACCCTATTAATCTTAAGCTTAATATTTTATAAAAATTGGTGTTTTTGCAACAGCTATTTCAGTTTGATATATCTAATAACTATTGGACACAGTAATGTTTCTGCCTTGAAATGAGGTTTATTGTACTAGCAGAACATTTGCAATCTCCATTCAAACAAAATTTGACAGGTGCATAAGTATGGCCACCCTTATCATTTTCTTGTTTTAACTACTCCTACCTACTTTTTACTGACTTACTAAAGCACTTTTTTTGGTTTTGTAACCTCATTGAGCTTTGAACTTCATAGCCAGGTGTATGCAATCATGAGAAAAGCTACTTAAAGTGGCCACTTGCAAGTTGTTCTCCTGTTTGAATCTCCTCTGAAGAGTGGCATCATGGGCTCCTCAAAACAACTGTCAAATGATCTGAAAACAAAAATTATTCAACATAGTTGTTCAGGGGAAGGATACAAAAAGCTGTCTCAGAGATTTAACCTGTCAGTTTCCACTGTGAGGAAATGGAAGAACACAGGGACAGTTCTTGTTAAGGCCAGAAGTGGCAGGCCAAGAAAAACATCAGAAAGGCAGAGAAGAAGAATTGTGAGATCAGTCAAGGATAATCCTCAGACCACCTCCAGAGAGCTGCAGCATCAACTTGCTGCAGATGGTGTCACTGTGCATCGGTCAACTATACAACGCACTTTGCACAAGGAGAAGCTGTATGGGAGAGTGATGCGAAAGAAGTCGTTTCTGCAAGCACGCCACAAGCAGAGTCGGCTGAGGTATGCAAAAGCACATTTGGAGAAGCCAATTTCTTTTTGGAAGAAGGTCCTGTGGACTGATGAAACCAAGATTGAGTTGTTTGGTCATACAAAAAGGCGTTATGCATGGCGTCAAAAAAACACAGCATTCCAAGAAAAACACTTGCTACCCACAGTAAAATTTGGTGGAGGTTCCATCATGCTTTGGGGCTGTGTGGCCAATGCCGGCACCGGGAATCTTGTTAAAGTTGAGGGACGCATGGATTCCACTCAGTATCAGCAGATTCTTGACAATAATGTTCAAGAATCAGTGACAAAGTTGAAGTTACGCAGGGGATGGATCTTTCAGCAAGACAATGATCCAAAACACCGCTCCAAATCTACTCAGGCATTCATGCAGAGGAACAATTACAATGTTCTGGAATGGCCATCCCAGTCCCCAGACCTGAATATCATTGAACATCTGTGGGATCATTTGAAGAGGGCTGTCCATGCTCAGCAACCATCAAACTTAACTGAACTGGAATTGTTTTGTAAAGAGGAATGGTCAAAAATACCTTCATCCAGGATCCAAGAACTCATTAAAAGCTACAGGAAGCGACTAGAGGCTGTTATTTTTGCAAAAGGAGGATCTACTAAATATTAATGTCACTTTTCTGGTGAGGTGCCCATACTTATGCACCTGTCAAATTTTGTTTGGATGCAGATTGCACATTTTCTGTTAGTACAATAAACCTCACTTCAAGGCAGAAACATTACTGTGTCCAATAGTTATTAGATATATCAAACTGAAATAGCTGTTGCAAAAACACCAATTTTTATAAAACATTAAGCTTAAGATTAATAGGGGTGCCCAAATTTTTTCATATAACTGTATACATTCACATAAATACACACATACAAAATAGATAAAGTATTGTATGTACAGAATTGTGCAAAAGTCACCGTTTCACTTTTCAGCAAGAGGAGAAAAACAGCAGGTGACAAATTTATCAGAAAAATATATAAAGGTGCAGAATAGGAATATTGCTCAAATTCAGTCTCGCTCATCTGTATTATAAATGGCAATCTGACGATGATACATATCTTAATTACATCAACAGATCATAGTGTTGTTGGACTTTGCAAAGCTATTTAACACTGTCCCATATAAAAGCTTAATAGGTAAGTTAAAGGGGTGGTTTGGAGCAAAAGTTTAATTTAATCCTATATGCGTATCTATTTTATGTAATAATCTAATCACTTTTCTAATATTGTTTAGTTCAAAATTACCCACCATTCCTTCTCACCCTCTATCTTACTCCTTTTTTTTTACTTCTGTTTTGATGACACATAGAAAGTGCATGCTGGGATACTCAAATTGGACGTCATCATGGGGCAGTGGCTGTGCTCACTGCTGCAGATGCTTCCCCCACCCTGAAAGGAAGCATCATCAGTGAGGCCTGTTTCAGCAGCTGGTCTATTCCCTGCTGTATTGAGCATGTGTCAGTTCTCAGTTCCAACACATGCTCAGTCTGAGCTACATGCTTAAAATGCTATTTTTCCTTTAAATGCACAGTGATAGTGCGCTTTCTCCCTCGCCTGCGCTGCTCTAATGAGAAGTGACGAGCCGCTAAGAGACAACACTATTAGTAAGCATTAAAAAGGAGAGCATGTGGCAAGCAGAGAGAGCACAGATCTGCCCAGCCCAAAAAATAGACATCACTGAGTTCTCCTCCTGGAGTACTGATAAGATTCTATTTAGGGGGAGAAGGCGCTAGAAGCAGAACTCCCCCATACTACCCCCTCTCAACTGCATAGAATCTTATCAGTGAGAACTGCCATCTCCTTTCTCAGTAATGTAAAAATCTGTCTTGGTAAAATCTGTCTTCACCGAATACAGATTTTACCGAGAAGTAAGAATTTTGAGAATGAATGATCAGTCCTGGAGGAGAAAGAAGCAGATTTATATGATAAGATATATTACAAAGTTGCACAAGTTTATTTATACTGTTCAATTATGACATACAAATTAACCCCTTAATGCCTGAGGGTGGTTTGCATGTTAATGACCAGGCCAATTTTTACAATTTTGACCACTGTCCCTTTATGAGGTGATAACTCTGGAACGCTTCCATAGATCCCGGTGATTCTGATATTGTTTTCTCGTGACATATTTTACTTCATGATAGTAGTAAAATTTCTTTGATATGACTTGTGTTTATTTGTGAAAAAAAACGGAAATTTGGCGAAAATTTTGAAAATTTCGCAATTTTCCAACTTTGAATTTTCATGCCCTTAAATCACAGAGATATGCCACAAAAAATACTTTTCCAAAGGGTAAAAGGAGAAATTGGACCCCAAAAGTTATTGTGCAATTTGTCCTGAGTACGCTGATAACCCATGCAAGGGGGGAACCACTGTTCTGGCGCATGGCAGAGCTCGGAAAGGAAGGAGTGCCGTTTGACTTTTTCAACGCAAAATTGGCTGGAATTGAGATCGTCGCGTTTGGAGAACCCCTGATGTGCCTAGGGAACTTATCTAGATGTGTGGTGAGAACTTTGAACCCCCAAGGACTTCACAGAAGTATATAACGTAGAGCCGTAAAATTAAAAATCATATTTTTCCACAAAAATTATCTTTTCACCCCCAATTTTTATTTTCCTAAGGGTAACAGGACCCCAAAAGTTATTGTGCAATTTGTCCTGAGTACGCTGATAACCCATACGTGGGGGGAACCACTGTTTGGGTGCATGGCAGAGCTCAGAAGGGAAGGAGCGCCGTTTGACTTTTTCAACGCAAAATTGGCTGGAATTGAGATTGGACGCCATGTCGCGTTTGGAGAGCCCCTGATGTGCCTAAACAGTGGAACCCCTCACAAGTGACACCATTTTGGAAACTAGATCACCCCAAGGAACTTATCTAGAGGTGTGGTGAGCACTTTGAACCCCCAAGTGCTTCACAGAAGTTTATAACGTAGAGCCGTAAAAATAAAAAATCATATTTTTTCCACAAAAATGATCTTTTCACTCCCAATTTTTTATTTTCCCAAGGGGAACAGAAGAAATTGGAGCCGAAGAATTATTGTGCAATTTGTCCTGAGAACGCTGATACCTCATATGTGGGGGTAAACCACTGTTTGGGCACATGACAGAGCTCAGAAAGGAAGGAGCGCCAGATTTTACTGTTATGGTTGGCAGGTGCCATGACCCACCGGGGGAGCTCATGAGGTGTCCAAACAGCAGAACCCTCCATAAGTGACCCCATTTTAGGAATTACACCTCTCAATGAATTCATCTAGGGGTGCAGTGATCATATTGACACCATGGACGTGTCACAGAATTTTATACCATTGGGCAGCCATGGGGAGAGACTCGGGAGGAACGGCGAGCTATTTGCCTATTCAAGTGAATGGGTCTGTGTACATGTCAGTGTGTTTCCACCGACCGTGTGTCCGTGGGCAAAACACATTGACATGTCCATTTTTTAATGTCATCATGGGCCACAAAACATCCATCACACATGCATACGCAAAACACACATGGATGCCATCCATGTGACACGCATCAGCGCCAGGGAAGAAGCGTTACAGTAAGCACTGTTCCCTGGCATTGGGTGCTGAACACGGCTCTTATCATTCTCCCCTGCTTGTGCTGATCGCCATGTTCAGCACCCGGCGTCGGGGAACAGCGCTTACTGTAACGCTTCTTCCCTGGTGCCCGTCCTTGTGGTACTGATGCGGCACACACATGCCACATGTGTGCTGTAAGCTGACATCTCCGGTACCGGAAATATCAGGATGTGTGAAAGAGGCTGTAAGGAAAAGGTTGTCGCCATTTTGTATAGGGCCTGTACCAGCCTCCATTTTGTCAGTTCACACAGCCACAGACTTTTAGCTACACAGGGCCTATTAGCATATTCAGTACGGCCAGCTTTGATGTCCACTATGAATCAATAGGCCTTTACATGCTAATTGGTTTAGGCCAGGGTCTGAATAAGAGGGTCAGTCGTATGGTAAATAGCTCAAGCTCAAGCCATTGTTTCCTGCTCCATATGAATTGCAGGCCAGTTAATATGCGTGCTTCAAAGCAAATGGGGAAGGCCTAGCAGGTTTAAAAGCTGTAGCCAAGAAGAGGCTGGTCTCTCATTCCATTTTCACACACAGAAGCACCAGGGACAGACTTGCCAAATGGAGCTGCAGCACATGCATTGGGGGCTGTCCAGCAACTGAAGACTTTCACCTGGGGAACGCAGAGCTCCATGCCTCCCCATGACCATACAACCCGGTAATATTGATCTATAGCTAATACCTTTAAGCCTTGTACATTATTGTTGTATTCTTACTCTGACTGCAAATCCATTGTAATTACGTTGTATAGCTTTACTGTATATTCCTGTAATTATCTAGTGCGCCCTTAAGGCAAATTAAACCATAAAATTAATCTTGGGCTGATGCTTTTACTCTGATCACGAATCTTAGAATACCCAGTGGGTAACAGGACACCTTCCCGGCGGCCATTTGCTCTAGGTGCAGTTCTCTTACTGACCTGAGAGACAAAGGGGGGCGCCGGAGAGCTGTACCTGTGGAGTTACGTCACATTGGTGACGTGGGAGGAAGGGGATCGTCCCCCACATTTGGTAGCGGAGGTGGGATCAGAAGCTGTGATACCCGGGCTACCATGTGGCGGTCGGCTTAGTTCCTCACAGAGGCGTTATAGCGGGTTTTTATGTTTGGCTGCTGTCACAAACTAAAAGACGCATTTTACTGCAAAAAATAGTTTTTGCATCACCATATTTTGAGAGCTATAATTTTTCCATATTTTGGCCCACAGAGTCATGTGAGGTCTTGTTTTTTGCAGGACGAGTTGACGTTTTTATTTGTACCATTTTTGGGCACATGACATTTTTGATCGCTTTTTTATTCCAATTTTTGGGAGGAAAAATGAACAAATACCAGCAATTCATGAATTTCTTTTTGGGGGCGTTTATACCGTTCTGCGTGTGGTAAAATTGATAAGGCAGTTTTATTCTTTGGGTCAGTACGATTACAGGAATAACCTCATTTATATAATTTTTTTATGTTTTGGCACTTTTATACAATAGGTATAGCAATGCAAAGAGAATTAAATTTTTGTGTTTCCCAAAAGTTTTAAAGTAATATGTAACAGCAAAAAAGGGAAAATTTAAAAAAATTAATTTTTTAATAAAGAATGTTAAAAAAAGGGCACATAATAAAAATCCTCAATCAAAAATTTAAAATGAGGTTTTTTATACCCCGGGGATGAAAAAATTTTGTTCAAGGGAGAAAGAAAAATGCTTTAAAAGTGCAGCCCCGTTCAATTGAGCAACACTCTTTTTTTCCAATGTTATGTATTAGAAAACCTATATGTGGAAAAGGGGATATGAGCAATTATTAATACCCAATTCGCCCCCAGAAGGCTTTTATAAAAAAATATCCAACCCCTCACCCCTAGGTTGGGGTTTTATTGTAAGAATATTTTGGGTTTTTTATAAAAACAATTTACATTACCGCAGAGTTGACTTTCTTATATGGAGAGTATACATTTTTGAAAAAAAGGGAAGCTTTCCCCCATTTAAGAACTTTTTCGTTCATCTCCTTAACCGTAGCCTCGGATACAAAAAGTTGATGAAGCCCCTTTCCCCAGGGTTTTTCATCGGGTTCCTTTGGGGATTGGTAGGAAAAATTTCTTGACAGCGTATCTCTCTAGGGGAGCTTTTTTTAAATGCCCCCCTTTTATCAAATAAATGAAAACACCCCTCACAAAAAAACAAATCACCTAATGTCCCAAAATCAAAATAAGGAAAAAAAGGTTTTTTGTATTAATAGGGGCTAACTGGGGGCCCCCAAAAACATTTTTCATTTTCTAAAAACCC
>JARQOD010000006.1:114493107-114684761 GCA_033576555.1 Oophaga sylvatica
TGTAAGGAAAAGGTTGTCGCCATTTTGTATAGGGCCTGTACCAGCCTCCATTTTGTCAGTTCACACAGCCACAGACTTTTAGCTACACAGGGCCTATTAGCATATTCAGTACGGCCAGCTTTGATGTCCACTATGAATCAATAGGCCTTTACATGCTAATTGGTTTAGGCCAGGGTCTGAATAAGAGGGTCAGTCGTATGGTAAATAGCTCAAGCTCAAGCCATTGTTTCCTGCTCCATATGAATTGCAGGCCAGTTAATATGCGTGCTTCAAAGCAAATGGGGAACGGCCTAGCAGGTTTAAAAGCTGTAGCCAAGAAGAGGCTGGTCTCTCATTCCATTTTCACACACAGAAGCACCAGGGACAGACTTGCCAAATGGAGCTGCAGCACATGCATTGGGGGCTGTCCAGCAACTGAAGACTTTCACCTGGGGAACGCAGAGCTCCATGCCTCCCCATGACCATACAACCCGGTAATATTGATCTATAGCTAATACCTTTAAGCCTTGTACATTATTGTTGTATTCTTACTCTGACTGCAAATCCATTGTAATTACGTTGTATAGCTTTACTGTATATTCCTGTAATTATCTAGTGCGCCCTTAAGGCAAATTAAACCATAAAATTAATCTTGGGCTGATGCTTTTACTCTGATCACGAATCTTAGAATACCCAGTGGGTAACAGGACACCTTCCCGGCGGCCATTTGCTCTAGGTGCAGTTCTCTTACTGACCTGAGAGACAAAGGGGGGCGCCGGAGAGCTGTACCTGTGGAGTTACGTCACATTGGTGACGTGGGAGGAAGGGGATCGTCCCCCACATTTGGTAGCGGAGGTGGATCAGAAGCTGTGATACCCGGGCTACCATGTGGCGGTCGGCTTAGTTCCTCACAGAGGCGTTATAGCGGGTTTTTATGTTTGGCTGCTGTCACAAACTAAAAGACGCATTTTACTGCAAAAAATAGTTTTTGCATCACCATATTTTGAGAGCTATAATTTTTCCATATTTTGGCCCACAGAGTCATGTGAGGTCTTGTTTTTTGCAGGACGAGTTGACGTTTTTATTTGTACCATTTTTGGGCACATGACATTTTTGATCGCTTTTTTATTCCAATTTTTGGGAGGAAAAATGAACAAATACCAGCAATTCATGAATTTCTTTTTGGGGGGCGTTTATACCGTTCTGCGTGTGGTAAAATTGATAAGGCAGTTTTATTCTTTGGGTCAGTACGATTACAGGAATACCTCATTTATATAATTTTTTTATGTTTTGGCACTTTTATACAATAGGTATAGCAATGCAAAGAGAATTAAATTTTTGTGTTTCCCAAAAGTTTTAAAGTAATATGTAACAGCAAAAAAGGGAAATATAAAACTTAACATTTATTAATAAAGAATGTTAAAAAAGTGGACACATAAATAACACATCCTCAATCAAAAATATAGTGAGGATATTTGATACCCTGAGAGATAGAAATAATTTAGTTCAAGGGAGAATGAACAAATGCTATAAATGTGCTAGCCCTGTCTCAATAGAGCAACACTCATATTATCTCCAATAAGTATATGTATTAGAAACCTATATGTATGGAAAAGGTTATATGAGCAATTATATACACTACCAATTCTGCACCGCAAGAATCGCAGCTGTATACTTATATCTCAACCCTGCACCGCTAGAGTTGGTATTTAATTGTATAGAATATATGGTATATATAAACACATATATCACAACCCTGCACCGCTAGAGTTGACCTTTCATTATATGGAGAGTATAGCATTTAGACCAAAAAGGAACGCTTTCACCCATTTAGAGAAGCTTTTTCAGTTCATCTCCTATAACCAGTAGTCCTCTGGATACAACCAGTTTGTATGAAGCCCTTTCCCGACGCGTTTCTTCCATCAGGATTCATCAGGGGATATGGCATAGGTAAATCATACTTGCACAGCATGTATCTCTCATAGGGGAGCATTTTCGTAAATGCCCCCTTATATCAAATAAATGAACACACCCATCACCAAATTAACAAATCACCATAATGATCCACACAAACTCACCAATAAGAATTAAAAAGGCTTTTTATGTCATTGAATAGGGAGCATAATTCTGCTGGACCGCACGCCGCACGCCCAGAATAACAGTCACTTTCATTTGCGGTAATACCGCTTGCCAAATAGTGACTTCCGGAGTCGCCATGCATCACTTTCATTTGCGGTAATCTCGAAATCTGCGCAATGTGCCATCGAATACCGATATGCACAAACTATAACGGCAGTCATTCTGTCTATACCGTATAAAAGACTATATAAGTCCAGAGTCTTAGTATTATTGAAATTCGGCAATTATGCAATATATCAATGGACATGTTCGCTAAACACAATAAATCATGCTCCCAAATGTCTTATCAAATAACAGCAAAAAATAATAACAGAATAATTATGTCCATGATTCATAATACAGCAGGTATATATCTGTTATTATTTTTTGCCGATATAGTTTGTGCATACCGGTATTCGATGGCACATTGCGCAGATTTCGAGTCGCAATATTGTCAGGACTTTGAATAGAATGTTTGCTGACATGTTTCGCGCATGCGCGCATCGATAATTCCTTCATAGGAGACTAAACAGGAAGTCCTTATGTGGACAGAGAAAATATATCGTAGCACTACTGTGAAGGTGCACAAGTAGGGGTCCAACCCAAATACTATAGGAAAAGAAGACTTGGCACTCAACTTAATGATGGATGAAGAATTTTCAATTTTATTGCAGTCAAAACAAGCGTAGACGTTTCGGTCCAACATGGACAAGCGGTGGATACTGCATCAGCGTGGGAGAGAACAACGCTGTCCAAATAACAATTGTATGTATACAATTAGGAACTCCACTGGATCTGACCTTCATACAGAGTATACACAGATTCTCTCCGCCGTGCACATAAGAAAAGGCACCACTACATGCCCTTTCCTTCCTAAGATATACCACTACCGTATATATAAGAAAAAAGGAACAACTACATGTCTTCTTCTTAAGGCCAATAAGCCTGTGTTATGATTTGGTAGCTGAGGAGAGCAGGCAAAAAAGGAAATACACCAGAGCAGTTGGAAACTATGAGATTGCAGTACCCTGACTAACCACCACAACTAGAGGCAGCCGTTGAGCGTTCCTACGTTGGTCCTAGACGCCTCGTCACAGCCTGAGAAACTAACTACACCTAAAGATAGAAAGAGGAAAGCTATCTGCCCCGGAGCAGATCCCCAAAGAACATAGAAAGCCCCCAAACATGTAATGGCGGTTAGACAAGAAGAAATACTGACACAGACAGAAAATAGTATGAGCAAACGTTGGGGCCC
This sequence comes from Oophaga sylvatica, assembly GCA_033576555.1. NCBI lineage: Eukaryota > Metazoa > Chordata > Amphibia > Anura > Dendrobatidae > Oophaga > Oophaga sylvatica. The sequence continues at coordinate 114,496,460 of JARQOD010000006.1, forward strand.
AAACTTACTAAATAGAAAAGGATAGGAAGGGCACTTACTGCAATCTCAAAAAACCCTGAAAAGCACCAACTCTACTAATTTCAAAAACACCTGAGATCACACGACCTCTACCACCTAAATTAGTTCTCTGGTGTAACCAAAAACAAAACAGCAGCCACTGAAAAAACTGGAAAAAGCAAATGTACAAACATCAGTGGCTGAACTGAACTGAGAGGGCAAAAGCCCCCAGAGGGGACCCTGAAGGCCCCCACAGAAGTGCAGGACAAAATGCAAAAATCAAGCACAAAAACAAAAAGAAGAAAATGTCTTATCTGTTAGCAGGAGATTCAGACACGACACAGCAGGCTACCAAGGAAACAGGAATCAAGGATTGAGACCAGAACAATTGATCACCGGCAACCCTGATGGGAAGGCGACTCCCTTATATAAGACCAGTCAGTAACACCTGATTCCCAATCCTCACAATATTCACTGGACAGTCCAGTACCGTTTGTAACCACCAGAGGGAGCTTCTGCTCAGAACTCATTTCCAGCCTATTCACAACAGTACCCCCCCCTTGAGGAGGGGTCACCGAACCCTCATTTGAGCAACCAGGTCGGTCAGGATGAGTTCTATGATACGCACGGATGAGTCTCCTAGCATGGATGTCCGAAGCAAACACCCAAGAATTGTCTTCCTGACCATAACCTCTCCATTTAACCAAATACTGGAGTTTCCGTCTAGAAAAACGAGAATTCAATATTTTCTCAACCACATACTCCAGATTGCCCTCAACCAAAACAGGGTCAGGAGGCACAGTAGTAGGAACCACTGGCTCAACAAACCTCTTCAACAAGGACTTGTGGAACACGTTATGGATCTTAAATGTCCCTGGAAGAAGCAAACGAAAAGAAACAGGATTAAGAATCTCCATGATCTTATAAGGTCCAATGAACCTAGGCTTAAATTTAGGAGATGCCACTCTCATAGGAATATTTCTTGAGGACAACCAGACCAAGTCCCCCACTTTAAACCGAGGACCATCAGTCCTATGCCGGTTAGTAAACCGCTGGGCCCTCTCCTGAGAGAGGGACAACCTCTCCACTACCTGGTCCCAAATCTGTTGCATACGCTCCACAACAGAGTCAACACCTGGACAGACAGAAGCCTCCGTCTGTCCTGAAGAAAATCGAGGGTGAAACCCAGAACTACAGAAAAATGGAGACATCAAAGTGGCAGAGCTAGCCCTATTATTAAGAGCAAACTCAGCCAAAGGCAAAAAAGAGACCCAGTCATCCTGATCAGCAGACACAAAGCATCTTAGATAAGTCTCCAATGTCTGGTTTGTTCTCTCAGTTTGACCATTGGTCTGAGGATGAAACGCCGAGGAGAAGGACAATTGAACACCAATTTTAGAACAAAAGGTCCTCCAAAATCTGGAAACAAACTGGACTCCTCTGTCAGACACAATGTTCTCAGGAATGCCGTGTAAACGAACCACGTGCTGAAGGAACAAAGGCACCAATTCAGAGGAGGAAGGCAACTTAGGTAATGGCACAAGATGTATCATCTTGGAAAACCTATCGCAAATCACCCAGATGACGGTCATTCTCTGAGAAACAGGGAGGTCGGAAATGAAATCCATAGAGATATGGGTCCATGGTCTTTTGGCACAGGTAATGGCATCAACAAACCACTAGAACGAGAGCAAGGCTTGGAGCGAGAGCAAGTCCCGCAGGACTGCACAAATTCCCTGACATCACGAGACAAGGTAGATCACCAAAAGGACCGACTAACCAAGTCTCTGGTACCAAAAATTCCGGGATGACCGGCCAACGTGGAACAATGAATCTCAGACATTACACTCTTTTTCCACTGGTCCGGGACAAACAATTTCCCAACAGGGCAGCGCTCGGGCTTATCCTCCTGACACCCCTCCAGAGTCAGTCTCAAATTGGGCGAGATGGAGGAAAGAACTACACCCTCTTTCAAAATAACAGAAGGATCAGATAACTCAGGAGAGTCCGCCAGGAAACTCCTCGAGAGGGCATCCGCCTTAACATTTTTAGTGCCAGGAAGAAATGAAACCACAAAATTAAAACGTGTGAAAAACAAGGCCCACCTGGCCTGTCTAGGATTAAGTCGCTTGGCAGATTCCAGATAAACTAGGTTCTTATGGTCCGTAAGGACCACCACCTGATGTTTGGCTCCCTCCAGCCAATGTCTCCACTCTTCAAAAGCCCACTTCATGGCTAATAACTCCCGATTACCCACGTCATAATTACGTTCAGCGGGAGAAAATTTTCGAGAGAAAAAGGCACAAGGGTTACTTTTAGAGGTCTCTGGATCTCTTTGGGACAAAACGGCACCTGCCCCAATTTCAGAGGCATCAACCTCCACCTGAAATGGTAGAGAAACATCAGACTGAGGTAGAACAGGAGCAGAAGTGAATCTCTGCTGTTGTGAATGGGTTTGAGATGAGTTCTGAGCAGAGGCTTCCTCTGGTGGTCACAAGCGGTGCTGGTCTGTCCAGTGAAGATTGTGAGGATTGGGAATCAGGTGTTACTGACTGGTCTTATATAAGGGAGTCACCTTCCCATCAGGGTTGCCGGTGATCAATTGTTCTGGTCTCAATCCTTGAATCCTGTTTCCCTTGTAGCCTGCTGTGTCGTGTCTGCATCTCCTGCTATCAGATAAGACATTTTCTTCTTTTTGTTTTTGTGCTAGATTTTTGCATTTTGTCCTGCACTTCTGTGGGGGCCTTCAGGGTCCCTCGGGGGCTTTTGCCCTCTCAGTTTAGTTCAGCCACTGATGTTTGTACTTTTGCTTTTTACAGTTTTTTCAGTGGCTGCTGTTTTGATTTTGTTACACCAGAGAACTAATTTAGGTGGTAGAGGTCTTGTGATCTCAGGTGTTTTTGAAATTAGTAGAGTTGGTGCTTTTCAGGCTTTTCTGGGATTGCAGTAAGTACCCTTCCTATCCTTTTCTATTTAGTTAGTTTGGGCCCCAGCGTTTGCTCATACTATTTTCTTTCTGTGTCAGTATTTCTTCTTGTCTAACCGCCATTACATGTTTGGGGGCTTTCTATTATCTTTGGGGTTCTGCTCCGGGGTAGATAGCTTTCCTATTTCTATCTTTAGGTGTAGTTAGTTTCTCAGGCTGTGACGAGGCGTCTAGGACCAACGTAGGAACGCTCCACGGCTGCCTCTAGTTGTGGTGGTTAGTCAGGGTACTGCAATCTCATAGATTCCAACTGCTCTGGTGTATTGCCTTTTTACCTGCACTCCTCAGCTACCAAATCATAACAGTATCACCGGCCTAAAAATTTAATATTGTATGGTACTCACAGAAGGGAAAAATATTGTGAAAGAAAAAAAAAAAAAAAAAAAGGTTGTCAGAGTTGTCAGAGATATTTTTCTGTTTGTTGCATTTTTTTTTTTTTTCCCTCTGTATCTCTGGGTGCTGGGGAGGATCTTTTCTCTCAATGGAGTTTGCACAGTTGTCTGGCCGTGTGGATCAGCTTGCCACTGAGGTTCAGAGTATTGCTGCATATCTTGCTAGGTTGCCTGTTGTGGAACCTAGGATCCCCATGCCAGATTTGTTTTTAGGGGATCGAGCCAAGTTTCAGAATTTCAAAAATAATTGTAAGTTGTTGTTTGCCTTAAAATCTAAGTCCTCAGGGAACGCAGCGCAGCAGGTTCAAATTGTCATCTCTCTCCTGCGCGGCGATCCTCAGGATTGGGCTTTTTCCCTGACACCTGGGGATCCTGTTTTGAGTGATGTTGATGCATTTTTTCAGGCTTTGGGGTTATTGTACGATGAGCCTAATGTCACTGATCAAGCTGAAAAAGCCTTGTTGCATTAAATCAGGGGCTTGATGACGCTGAGTTATACTGTCAGAGATTCCGTAGGTGGGCAGTCCTGACCAAGTGGAATGACGACGCTTTGGCGGCCCTTTTCCGGAAGGGTCTGTCAGATAATGTGAAGGATGTTATGGTGGGATTCCCTGTTCCCTCTGGTCTCAATGATTCTATGTCATTAGCGATTCAAATTGACAGATGTTTGCGTGAGCGGAGAAGTATGCGTGGAATAGTGTTGCCTTGTGAACCTGCTTCTGAATCCATGCAGTGTGATAGAGTGGTGTCTGGGGCACAGCGTCATGAGTTTCGAAAGCGCAATGGGTTATGTTTCTACTGTGGTGATGCCTCTCATGCTATTTCAGTCTGCCCTAAGCGGGGAAGACGTTTTGCACGCTCAGTTGTCTTGGGTAATGTTCAGACTAAGTTTTTATTAACTGTCACTCTGATATGCTCTCTGTCCTCATTTTCTGCTCAGGCTTTCATTGATTCTGGAGCAGCTATTAACCTGATGTATTATGATTTTGCTAAACGTTGTGGGTTTCCCTTGATACCCCTACAGAAGTCTATTCCCCTACTGGGGATCGATTCTACCCCTTTGGCTGAGAATAAACCTCAGTTCTCTACTCAGGTGATAATGAGGGTTGAACCTGATCACCAGGAGTGCTGCAAATTTTTGGTTCTGTATAATCTGCATGATATTATCGTACTGGGTTTCCGTTGGTTACAGTCTCATAATCCTGTTTTGGATTGGAAATCTGTGTCTGTAACCAGTTGGGGCTGCCAATGTGTTAATACCAACACTCCTGTTTTTTCTGCCTCCCCCAGGCTCAGGATGTTCCTGACTTTTTGATTGATTTTTCTGATGTGTTTAGCGAAAGTAAATCTGCATCCTTGCCTCCCCATAGGAGATATGACTGCGCTATTGAATTAGTGCCGGGTAGTAAATTCCCTAAAGGTCGCCTTTTTAACTTGTCTGTACCTGAACATGACGCTATGCGGTCTTATATCAAGGAATCATTGGAGAAGGGTCATATCAGACCATCCTCTTCACCCTTAGGTGCCGGTTTTTTCTTTGTGGCCAAAAAGGATGGTTCATTAAGGCCGTGTATTGATTATCGTCTTTTGAACAATATTACTGTGAAATATCAATATCCGTTACCCTTGATTTCTGACCTGTTCTCCAGGGTGAAAAACGCTACTTGGTTTACCAAGCTTGACCTCAGGGGGGCGTATAACCTTATTCGTATTAAGCACGGGGATGAATGGAAGACGGCATTCAATACCCCTGAAGGGCATTTTGAGTACCTAGTGATGCCCTTTGGGCTCACTAATGCTCCTTCCGTCTTCCAGTCCTTCATGAATGACATTTTCAGGGATTTTGTGGACAAATTTCTGATTGTTTATTTGGATGATATCTTGATTTTTTCTAATGACTGGGACTCTCATGTGAAACATGTTCGAACTGTATTCCAGATTTTGAGAGAGAATGCTCTGTATGTGAAGGGATCAAAGTGTCTTTTTGGCGTACAGAGGATCTCATTTCTGGGATTCATTTTGTCCCCATCTGTTATTGAAATGGACCCGGTCAAGGTTCAGGCCATCGGTGATTGGGTCCAACCTACTTCATTAAAGGCTCTTCAAAGATTTTTGGGTTTTGCCAATTTTTATCGTAAATTTATTGGTAATTTCTCGGTTATTGTTAAACCATTAACTGATTTGACCAAAAAGGGTTCTGATGTGGTGAATTGGCCTCCTGAGGCAGTCTCTGCATTTCAGGAACTTAAGCAAAGATTCACTTCTGCTCCGGTTCTACGGCAGCCTGATGTTTCTCTGCCATTTCAGGTGGAGGTTGATGCCTCTGAAATTGGGGCAGGTGCCGTTTTGTCCCAAAAAGATCCAGAGACCTCTAAAAGTAACCCTTGTGCCTTTTTCTCTCGAAAATTTTCTCCTACTGAACGTAATTATGACGCGGGTAATCGGGAGTTATTGGCCATGAAGTGGGCTTTTGAAGAGTGGAGACATTGGCTGGAGGGAGCCAAACATCAGGTGGTGGTCCTTACGGACCATAAGAATCTGGTCTATCTGGAATCTGCCAAGCGACTCAATCCTAGACAGGCCAGGTGGGCCTTGTTTTTCACACGTTTTAATTTTGTGGTTTCCTTTCTTCCTGGCACTAAGAATGTTAAGGCGGATGCCCTCTCGAGGAGTTTCCTTGCGGACTATCCTGAGTTATCTGATCCTTCTGTTATTTTGAAAGAGGGTGTAGTTCTTTCCGCCATCTCGCCCAATTTGAGACTTGCTCTGGAGGGGTGTCAGGAGGATAGGCCCGAGTGCTGCCCTGTTGGAAAATTGTTTGTCCCGGACCAGTGGAAAAAGAGTGTGATGTCTGAGATTCATTGTTCCGCATTGGCTGGGCATCCCGGAATTTTTAGTACCAGAGACTTGGTTAGTCGGTCCTTTTGGTGGCCTACCTTGTCTCGTGATGTCAGGGAATTTGTGCAGTCCTGCGGGACTTGCTCTCGCTCCAAGCCTTGCTCTCGCTCTAGTGGTTTGTTGATGCCATTGCCTGTGCCCAAGAGACCATGGACCCATATCTCTATGGATTTCATTTCCGACCTTCCTGTTTCTCAGAGAATGACCGCCATCTGGGTAATTTGTGATAGGTTTTCCAAAATGATACATCTTGTGCCATTACCTAAGTTGCCTTCCTCCTCTGAATTGGTGCCATTGTTCCTTCAGCACGTGGTTCGTTTACACGGCATTCCTGAGAACATTGTGTCTGACAGAGGAGTCCAGTTTGTTTCCAGATTTTGGAGGACTTTTTGTTATAAACTGGGTGTTCAATTGTCTTTCTCCTCGGCATTTCATCCTCAGACCAATGGTCAAACTGAGAGAACAAACCAGACATTGGAGACTTATCTAAGATGCTTTGTGTCTGCTGATCAGGATGACTGGGTCTCTTTTTTGCCTTTGGCTGAGTTTGCTCTTAATAATAGGGCTAGCTCTGCCACTTTGATGTCTCCGTTTTTCTGTAATTCTGGGTTTCACCCTCGATTTTCTTCAGGACAGACGAGGCTTCTGTCTGTCCAGGTGTTGACTCTGTTGTGGAGCGTATGCAACAGATTTGGGACCAGGTAGTGGAGAGGTTGTCCCTCTCTCAGGAGAAGGCCAGCGGTTTGCTAACCGGCATAGGACTGATGGTCCTCGGTTTAAAGTAGGGGACTTGGTCTGGTTGTCCTCAAAAAATATTCCCATGAGAGTAGCATCTCCTAAATTTAAGCCTAGGTTCATTGGACCTTATAAGATCATGGAGATTATTAATCTGTTTCTTTTCGTTTGCTTCTTCCAGGGACATTTAAGATCCATAACGTGTTCCACAAGTCCTTGTTGAAGAGGTTTGTTGAGCCAGTGGTTCCTGCTGCTGTGCCTCCTGACCTGTTTTGGTTGAGGGCAATCTGGAGTATGTGGTTGAGAAAATATTAGATTCTCGTTTTTCTAGACGGAAACTCCAGTATTTGGTTAAATGGAGAGGTTATGGTCAGGAAGACAATTCTTGGGTGTTTGCTTCGGACATCCATGCTAGGAGACTTATCCGTGCGTATCATAGAACTCATCCTGACCAACCTGGTTGCTCAAATGAGGGTTCGGTGACCCTCCTCAAGGGGGGGGTACTGTTGTGAATGGGTTTGAGATGAGTTCTGAGCAGAGGCTTCCTCTGGTGGTCACAAGCGGTGCTGGTCTGTCCAGTGAAGATTGTGAGGATTGGGAATCAGGTGTTACTGACTGGTCTTATATAAGGGAGTCACCTTCCCATCAGGGTTGCCGGTGATCAATTGTTCTGGTCTCAATCCTTGAATCCTGTTTCCCTTGTAGCCTGCTGTGTCGTGTCTGCATCTCCTGCTATCAGATAAGACATTTTCTTCTTTTTGTTTTTGTGCTAGATTTTTGCATTTTGTCCTGCACTTCTGTGGGGGCCTTCAGGGTCCCTCCGGGGGCTTTTGCCTCTCAGTTTAGTTCAGCCACTGATGTTTGTACTTTTGCTTTTTACAGTTTTTTCAGTGGCTGCTGTTTTGATTTTGTTACACCAGAGAACTAATTTAGGTGGTAGAGGTCTTGTGATCTCAGGTGTTTTTGAAATTAGTAGAGTTGGTGCTTTTCAGGGTTTTCTGGGATTGCAGTAAGTACCTTCCTATCCTTTTCTATTTAGTTAGTTTGGGCCCCAGCATTGCTCATACTATTTTCTTTCTGTGTCAGTATTTCTTCTTGTCTAACCGCCATTACATGTTTGGGGGCTTTCTATTATCTTTGGGGTTCTGCTCCGGGGCAGATAGCTTTCCTATTTCTATCTTTAGGTGTAGTTAGTTTCTCAGGCTGTGACGAGGCGTCTAGGACCAACGTAGGAACGCTCCACAGCTGCCTCTAGTTGTGGTGGTTAGTCAGGGTACTGCAATCTCATAGATTCCAACTGCTCTGGTGTATTGCCTTTTTACCTGCACTCCTCAGCTACCAAATCATAACACTCTGCTTAAGTTCCTGAAATGCAGAGACTGCCTCAGGAGGCCAATTCACTACATCAGAACCCTTCTTGGTCAAATCAGTTAATGGTTTAACAATAACAGAGAAATTACCAATAAATTTACGATAAAAATTGGCAAAACCCAAGAATCTTTGAAGAGCCTTTAATGAAGTAGGTTGGACCCAATCACAGATGGCCTGAACTTTGACCGGGTCCATTTCAATAACAGATGGGGACAAAATGAATCCCAGAAATGAGATCCTCTGAACGCCAAAAAGACACTTTGATCCCTTCACATACAGAGCATTCTCTCTCAAAATCTGGAACACAGTCCGAACATGTTTTACATGAGAGTCCCAGTCATTGCAAAAAAATCAAGATATCATCCAAATAAACAATCAGAAATTTATCCACAAAATCCCTGAAAATGTCATTCATGAAGGACTGGAAGACAGAAGGAGCATTAGTGAGCCCAAAGGGCATCACAAGGTACTCAAAATGCCCTTCAGGGGTATTAAATGCCGTCTTCCATTCATCCCCGTGCTTAATGCGAATAAGGTTATATGCCCCCCTGAGGTCAAGCTTGGTAAACCAAGTAGCGTTTTTCACCCTGGAAAACAGATCAGAGATCAAGGGTAAAGGATATTGATATTTCACAGTAATATTGTTCAAGAGACGATAATCAATACACGGCCTTAATGAACCATCCTTTTTGGCCACAAAGAAAAAACCGGCACCTAAGGGTGAAGAGGATGGTCTGATATGACCCTTCTCCAATGACTCCTTGATATAAGACCGCATAGCGTCATGTTCAGGTACAGACAAGTTAAAAAGGCGACCTTTAGGGAATTTACTACCCGGCACTAATTCAATAGCGCAGTCATAGCTCCTATGGGGAGGTAAAGATGCAGATTTACTTTCGCTAAACACATCAGAAAAATCAATCAAAAAGTCAGGAACATCCTGAGCCTGGGGGGAGGCAGAAAAAACAGGAGTGTTGGTATTAACACATTGGCAGCCCCAACTGGTAACAGACACAGATTTCCAATCCAAAATAGGATTATGAGACTGTAACCAAGGGAAACCCAGTACGATAATGTCATACAGATTATACAGAACCAAAAATTTGCAACTCTCCTGATGATCAGGTTCTACCCTAATTATCACCTGAGTAGAGAACTGAGGTTTATTCTCAGCCAAAGGGGTAGAATCGATTACCAGTAGGGGAATAGACTTCTGTAGGGGTATCAAGGGAAACCCACAACGTTTAGCAAAATCAAAATCCATCAGGTTAATAGCTGCTCCAGAATCAACAAAAGCCTGAGCAGAAAATGAGGACAGAGAACATATCAGAGTAACAGTTAATAAAAACTTAGTCTGAACACTACCCAAGACAACTGAGCGTGCAGAACGTCTTCCCCGCTTAGGGCAGACTGAAATAGCATGAGAGGCATCACCACAGTAGAAACATAACCCATTGCGCTTTCGAAATTCATGACGCTGTGCCCCAGAAACCACTCTATCAAACTGCATGGATTCAGAAGCAGGTTCACAAGGCAACATTATTCCACGCATACCTTTCCGCTCACGCAAACGTTTGTCAATTTGAATCGCTAATGACATAGAATCATTGAGACCAGAGGGAACAGGGAATCCCACTATAACATCCTTTACATTATCTGACAGTCCCTTCCGAAAAAGAGCTGCCAAAGCGTCGTCATTCCATTTGGTCAGGACTGCCCACCTACGGAATCTCTGACAGTATAACTCAGCGTCCTCAAGCCCCTGACTTAATGCCAACAAAGTTTTTTCAGCTTGATCAGTGACATTAGGCTCATCGTTCAATAACCCCAAAGCCTGAAAAAACGCATCAACATCTCTCAAAACAGGATCCCCAGGTGTCAGGGAAAAAGCCCAATCCTGAGGGTCGCCGCGCAGGAGAGAGATGACAATTTGAACCTGCTGCGCTGCGTTCCCTGAGGACTTAGATTTTAAGGCAAAAAACAATTTACAGTTATTTTTGAAATTCAGAAACTTAGCTTGATCCCCTAAAAACAAATCTGCATGGGAATCCTAGGTTCCACAACAGGTAACCTAGCAAGATAGGTAGCAATACTCCGAACCTCAGTGGCAAGCTGATCCACACGGCCAGACAACTGTGCAAACTCCATTGAGAGAGAAAAAAAAATCCTCCTCAGCACCCAGAAATACAGAGGGAAAAAAAATGCAACAAACAGAAAAAAAAAATCTCTGACAACTCTGACAACTTTTTTCTTTCCACAATATTTTTCCCTTCTGTGAGTACCATATAATTTTTAGTTTAGGCCAGTGATACTGTTATGATTTGGTAGCTGAGGAGAGCAGGCAAAAAAGGAAATACACCAGAGCAGTTGGAAACTATGAGATTGCAGTACCCTGACTAACCACCACAACTAGAGGCAGCCGTGGAGCGTTCCTACGTTGGTCCTAGACGCCTCGTCACAGCCTGAGAAACTAACTACACCTAAAGATAGAAAGAGGAAAGCTATCTGCCCCGGAGCAGATCCCCAAAGAACATAGAAAGCCCCCAAACATGTAATGGCGGTTAGACAAGAAGAAATACTGACACAGACAGAAAATAGTATGAGCAAACGTTGGGGCCCAAACTTACTAAATAGAAAAGGATAGGAAGGGCACTTACTGCAATCTCAAAAAACCCTGAAAAGCACCAACTCTACTAATTTCAAAAACACCTGAGATCACACGACCTCTACCACCTAAATTAGTTCTCTGGTGTAACCAAAAACAAAACAGCAGCCACTGAAAAAACTGGAAAAAGCAAATGTACAAACATCAGTGGCTGAACTGAACTGAGAGGGCAAAAGCCCCCAGAGGGGACCCTGAAGGCCCCCACAGAAGTGCAGGACAAAATGCAAAAATCAAGCACAAAAACAAAAAGAAGAAAATGTCTTATCTGTTAGCAGGAGATTCAGACACGACACAGCAGGCTACCAAGGAAACAGGAATCAAGGATTGAGACCAGAACAATTGATCACCGGCAACCCTGATGGGAAGGCGACTCCCTTATATAAGACCAGTCAGTAACACCTGATTCCCAATCCTCACAATCTTCACTGGACAGTCCAGTACCGTTTGTAACCACCAGAGGGAGCTTCTGCTCAGAACTCATTTCCAGCCTATTCACAACAGCCTGAGTGCCTACAGAATACTTTCTTATAAGCAGTTGGATTGATGAAGGTCCATGTTGGACCGAAACGTCTACGCTTGTTTTGACTGCAATAAAATTGAAAATTCTTCATCCATCATTAAGTTGAGTGCCAAGTCTTCTTTTCCTTATGTGGACAGACAGGAAGTCTCTTTTTGGGCTGTTCTGCGCATGCGCCGATACATGGCGACTCCGGAAGTCACTATTTGGCAAGCGGTATTACCGCAAATGAAAGTGATGCATGGCGACTCTGGAAGTCACTATTTGGCAAGCGGTATTACCGCAAATGAAAGTGACTGTTATTCTGGGCGTGCGGTCCAGCAGAATTATGCTCCCTATTCAATGACATAAAAAGCCTTTTTAATTCTTATTGGTGAGTTTGTGTGGATCATTATGGTGATTTGTTAATTTGGTGATGGGTGTGTTCATTTATTTGATATAAGGGGGCATTTACGAAAATGCTCCCCTATGAGAGATACATGCTGTGCAAGTATGATTTACCTATGCCATATCCCCTGATGAATCCTGATGGAAGAAACGCGTCGGGAAAGGGCTTCATACAAACTGGTTGTATCCAGAGGACTACTGGTTATAGGAGATGAACTGAAAAAGCTTCTCTAAATGGGTGAGAGCGTTCCTTTTTGGTCTAAATGCTATACTCTCCATATAATGAAAGGTCAACTCTAGCGGTGCAGGGTTGTGATATATGTGTTTATATATACCATATATTCTATACAATTAAATACCAACTCTAGCGGTGCAGGGTTGAGATATAAGTATACAGCTGCGATTCTTGCGGTGCAGAATTGGTAGTGTATATAATTGCTCATATAACCTTTTCCATACATATAGGTTTCTAATACATATACTTATTGGAGATAATATGAGTGTTGCTCTATTGAGACAGGGCTAGCAAAATTTATAGCATTTGTTCATTCTCCCTTGAACTAAATTATTTCTATCTCTCAGGGTATCAAATATCCTCACTATATTTTTGATTGAGGATGTGTTATATATGTGTCCACTTTTTTAACATTCTTTATTAATAAATGTTAAGTTTTATATTTCCCTTTTTCGCTGTTACATATCACTTTTATACAATAAAAACTATTTTCTATAAAAAATAATTATTTTTGCCTCACTTTATTCTGAGAGCTATAACTTTTTATTTTTTGGTGATGGAGCTGTATGTGGGCTTGTTTTTTGTGGGACAAGATGAAGTTTTCAGCGGTACCATGTTTATTTATATCCGTCTTTTTGACCGCGTGTTATTCCACTATGGTACAATCATTTTGTGCACACTGATCACTTCTATAGTATGCAGATGAAGCAGCATCTGCATGCTGTAGAAGCTGTCAGAGCGACATGTAATTTACACTGACCTGAGAGACTTCCTGATCAATCACTGCGCATGACAGGAAGTTTCTCAGCTCTGGAGACACGGATGTCGTCATGACGACATCGGGTCTCCATAGCAGCGATAGGGATTTTGTTTGATCTCAATGTTTCGGGGGGATATAGTGGCACTTAGTACCTGTGTGTCAGCTGTGAGAATGAGCTGACACCCGGCCGCGATCGTCCACTTACCCCTCGTGAGAGCGGCTGATCGCCATGACGTACTGCTCCGTCCATGGGAAGTAAAGCCCAGGTCACATGGACGGAATAGTACGTCGGATGGCAGAAAGGGATTAAAACAATGGTTAGGCTCTAAAGGAAATCTGTCACCACATTTGACCTATCTATACTATTAATATGGGCATACAGGTTATAGATTTCTCCCGTGCGTCCCCCTACTCTGGAACTCTCTACCCCAACATATCAGACTCTCGCCTTACATGGAAACCTTCAAAAGGAACCTGAAGACCTACCTTTTCTGACAAGTCTACAACCTACAGTAACCACCAAACCGCTGGATGACCAGCTCTCCCCTCACCTACTGTATCCTCATCCATCTCTTGTAGATTGTGAGCCCTCGCCGGCAGGGTCCTCTCTCCTCCTGTACCAGTCATGACTTGTATTATTTAAGATTACTGTACTTGTTTTTAATTATGTATACCCCTCCTCACATGTAAAGCTCCATGGAATAAATGGCACTATAACAATAAATAATAATAATAATAATATTTAAAACAAGATCTGGAGGCAGAGTTATCTTCCAGGCACCATCCGCCCTGGAGCCTGGAAGAGGTAATTTACATAAAGTAATAAAAAATGATTTATCCACAACAAGGCATCTGATATGAGACAAACAGGGAGGACCTTTGTCTGTAGCCTATATGCCCGTATTAATTGTTTAGATAGGTCAAATGAGGTGACAGATTCCCTTTAAATAATTTCTGAGAAGAAAGGAACATAATTGCTTATGTAAATGTATATAATTCTTGTTTTGAATGAAGAGTCAGTTGTAAAATGTGTTTTTTTTAGAGCAAAATAGTTTATTCATTGTACCTACAGTACACCTTTTCCATCATTCAATATCCTCTCAAATCTTTTGCTTGAATTTGATGGCCATATTTCAAGTGTAAAAAGTAAACTATTCAAGTGATTTTATCATACCTCTCCAAAATTCAATTCTCAATTGTGAATCATTTTAAGCCCAACTCTTGATCCAGGGTGGCCCACAAAACATCTAAGAAACCCTCCTTAGGAGTACAGTAACGTTACCCTCACCATTTTGAGGACACCTTTTGTGGGAGGGGTTTTATGCATCATATTTTACTTAAAGTTGCACAATGCTTAAAGTAACAGTATGGTATCTGATTCCCAGAGAATTGATACATCATATCCTAGTCTGTGGTATGTGTACAGTCATGGCCAAAAGTTTTGAGAATGACACAAATATTATATTTTCACATGATCTGCTGCCCTCTGGTTTTTATGTGTGTTTGACAGATGTTTTTTTTATCACACACAGAAATATAATTGCAAACATATGAGTAACAAAAGCTTATATTGACAGTTAGAATGAGTTAATGCAGCAAGTCAATATTTGCAGTGTTGACCCTTCTTCTTCAGGACCTCTGGAATTCTCCCTGGCATGCTCTCAATCAACTTCTGGACCAAATCCTGACTGATAGCAGTCCATTCTTGCACAATCAATGCTTTCATTTTGTCAGAATTTTTAGGTTTTTGTTTGTCCACCCGTCTCTTGATGATTGACCACAAGTTCTCAATGGGATTAAGATCTGGGGAGTTTCCAGGCCATGGACCCAAAATCTCTATGTTTTGTCCCCTGAGCCATTTAGTTATCACCTTTGCTTTATGGCAAGGTGCTCCATCATGCTGGAAAAGGCATTGTTGATCGCCAAACTGCTCTTGGAGGGTTGGGAGAACTTGCTCTTGGAGGACATTCTGGTACCATTCTTTATTCATAGCTGTGATTTTAGGCAAGACTGTGAGAGAGCGGATTCCCTTGGCTGAGAAGCAACCCCACACATGAATGGTTTCAGGATGCTTAACAGTTGGCATGAGACAAGACTGGTGGTACCGCTCACCTTGTCTTCTCCGAATGAGGCATTTTCCTGATGTCCCAAACATTCAAAAAGGGGATTCATCAGAGAAAATAACTTTACCCCAGTCCTCAGCAGTCCACTGCCTGTACCTTTTGCAGAATATCAGTCTGTCCATGATGTTTTTTCTGGAGAGAAGTGGCTTCTTTGCTGCCCTCCTTGAGACCAGGCCTTGCTCCAAGAGTCTCCGCCTCACAGTGCGTGCAGATGCACTCACACCTGCCTGCTGCCATTCCTGAGCAAGCTCTGCATTGCTGGTAGCCCGATTCCGCAGCTGAAACACTTTTAAGAGATGGTCCTGGCGCTTGCTGGTCTTTTTTGGGCGCCCTGGAGCCTTTTTGGCAACAATGGAACCTCTCTCCTTGAAGTTCTTGATGATGCGATAGATTGTTGACTGAGGTGCAATCTTTCTAGCTGCGATACTCTTCCCTGTTAGGCCATTTTTGTGCATTGCAATGATGACTGCACGTGTTTCTTTAGAGATAACCATGGTTAACAGAAGAGAAACAATGATGCCAAGCACCAGCCTCCTTTTAAAGTGTCCAGTGGTGTCATTCTTACTTAATCATGACAGATTGATCTCCAGCCATGTCCTCATCAACACCCACACCTGTGTTAATGGACCAATCACTGAAAAGAGGTTAGCTGGTCCTTTTAAGGCAGGGCTGCAATGATGTTGAAATGTGTTTTGGGGGATAAAGTTCATTTTCTAGCCAAATATTGACTTTGCAAGTAATTGCTGTTAAGCTGATCACTCTTTATAACATTCTGGAGTATATGCAAATTGCCATTAGAAAAAGTGAAGCAGTAGACTTTGTAAAAATTAATATTTGTGTCATTCTCAAAACTTTTGGCCATGACTGTACATGACACTGTGCAGAAGACATCATTCTAGCAATGATGGGTCCAACACAGAGAAAAGGAGTATTTTGATGACATGAACTGTGTGACCTCACATTATTAGTAATATACTCACGTATTTGACAATTCTCTGGACCAGAATCCCAACACGATATATTATTGCATGCTTCATCACATTTAGGACCTGTAATTTTAAAGGGACAAGTTCAAGCTATGTAAGTGTTTTGTATGGACAATTCCGATGCTATTAGTGCAGCAAAACCAGACGAGTCTCCATAGTGAGAGGAAAATAAATTGCTAGCTCTGGTGACAGCTTATAGATATAGCAGCCATCAAGATGACAGTAGCAATGCTATTTTAATAGACTAGTGAGCTACGATGCTATTTCCATTGCATGATTTTTCCACGTGAAATGAGTGGTGTTCAGATAGCACAGGCGCTTACGCTATTGCCGGAGAGCTCAGCTTTCATGATGGTGGCTGCTACATTTCTATATTCTGTGGAAATAAAGCGTCGCCATGTTAAACTCCAACAGTAACAACACTTTTTTTCCCCCGACATCCACCATTGAGAGAAAGTCAGAACATCACTGTACACATACTGTAGGATTCTTTGACATTTAAGCTAAAATTGTTGGGTAAAGTTGACATTTTACTAATGTGTATGACAACTTTTAATGAGAATATATTGCTGACAGGCGAACGATAGTTCGGCCATTCATTTGGCTGGCAGCTAAATCTTCCGACTCCTCCATATGCAGAAGCGCTCACTCTGCCGAGCGCTTCTGTGTTCTCTACGACAGAGCCGCTGCCAGACTCTTCTGGCGGCATCTTATCTCGCCTAGAACAAAAGATCAGCAGTTTGAAATTAGACATTCAAGATTGTTGATAACTCTGTTCATGAGGATTTCACCTTTTAACTGATCTACTTTACCCCTAGTGACGTGATGGCAATCCGAGGATTAACAAAAGCCTTGGCCTGTCATGCACAGAGTCCTATTAGGCCTTGTCCTTACATCCCATACACATTAGACTAACGTCGGGTGAACCAGGCGTGCTCGGACAATAGTCTAATGTGCATGGATGCCTCCTGCCATTAGTCTAAAGTGTATGGGTGTCTTATCATAAATTATAAAGGCTGTATATATATATATATATATATATATATATATATATACACCTACTCTGGCATTGGTTATATTTGGCTGTGTCATATTACAGAGCTTTGCATGATCGCCTATAATCAATGTGGTAAGCTATAGATTTTCTTTACTCATATTAAAAACCACATTCTAAAAAAAATCCATCCTTCACGGTAATTCGGAAAATGGTGTAACCAACGTTAAAGCTAAACTGTATATATATATCAATAAATCACAGATCCCTAGAAAACAGAACAGTTTGTTCCTAGAGGCGGTGTCAATACTTTGGGATGAAGTGTAGGTGATCAGTTAGTAAGTGACATGAATACATACAGCTTGATTGGGTACTATTCTCCACATATATAAGATAGTCGGGGTGAACTATGTCCTCCCATTGGATGGAATCAAGGTTGCAAAGCATAGGATTATTTTTTATTGTAACACCACCATGAAGAATTTCTGTAAAAAAGAGAAACCAAAAAAGAACATTTCAGATGCAACACTTCATAAGTAAATTGAAAAGGCATAGAATAGACATAAAGACCAATTTTTGGCACTGAATTTTAACCCCTTCCCGCCATGATCATAATTTTTATTACTTTTGTTTTTCATCTCTGCCTTTTAAGAGACATATCTTCTTTATTTCTACATCGACATAGCAAAATGAGTACTTTTTTTTTGTAGGATGTGTTGTAGTTTTGATTTTCACTGTTTGCCATACCCTCCACAGCTATGTAATTGTTGTTCTGGTTTCACTTTAACAATGTTCATTGTACTGTAGAAATTAAATGTTAATTTTGTCAGTACAATTACTGTGGTAAATAACTAAATTTATATGGGTTTATATTGGTTATTTATTTATATACGTTTTATGATTTTAAAAACTTAAAAACCTTTTTATAAACTAAAAATGTAGCCATTTACCCCAGCACTCTTTTATTTTCCCTTTTTAATTGCTTACTTTTCCATTTTACATGGTTTATAATTTTTTATCTTTTATAATTATGTATGTTATATAAGTATATTATATAATTTATAATTTTATATATAAAAATGTAACAATGCTGGCATCATCATCCAGGATAAATAACATAATATTTTAATATTTCAGGCTTTCACAGACATACCAAATATCATTGGAGAAAATGCATTAAATGGGTTGTCCTATACTAGACCAGCCCATTCTCATTCCTCATGTTTGGCCCCGTTAAAATAAAAACACCTATACTGATTTCCCATGCCAGACCCGTCCCAGCAATGTCGGCATTCACTCTCCCAGGGCTCTCATGAGGTTGTGATGTCAAACAAACCCTGTGCCCACTCAGTGCTGGTTTCACTCTCCCCACCTTCGGACAGATTAAACATCAACAGGAAGCCAGGGCTGCGCTGCTCTCTGACTTCCTCTTGATGTTCGATTTATCTGAAGGTGGAGCAGAGACATCAGCGTTGATTGGGCGCAGGGCTCACGTGACGTAACAACTGCACGGGAGCCCCAGGAACGCGAGTGTTGACACTGCTGGAATGATGCAGGCCTGGGAGGTAAGTATAAGTGTTTTATTTTAACATGGACATATATATGGACATACAGTTGGGAAAATAAGTATTTGATACACTGTCGATTATGAAAGTTTTCCCACCTAGAAAGAATGAAGGTCTGTAATTTTTATTGTTGGTACACTTTAACTGTGACAGACAGAATCTTTAAAAAAAATCCCAAAAATCCCATTATATGATTTTTACATAATTAATTTACATTTTATTGCATGAAATAAGTATTTGATACAATATAAAAACAGAACTTAATATTTTGTATAGAAACCTTTGTTAGCAATTACAGAGGTCAGACATTTCCTGTAGTTATTGACCAAGTTTGCAAACACTGCAGCAAGGATTTTGGCCCATTCCTCCATACAGATCCTCTCCAGATCTTTCAGGTTTTGAGGATATTACTGGGTTACATTGAGTTTCCCACCAAAGATTTTCTATTGGGTTCAGGTCTAGAGACTGGATAGGACTACTCCTTAGGACCCCGTCTCACACAGAGACTCACCAACGATCCTGACAACGATATGAACTTGTCAGGATCGCTGATGAGTCGCTACATGATCGCTGCTGAGCTGCCAAACAGGGAGATCTCAGCAGCGATCAGGACAGTGAGTAAGACGGTAACAAGCGACACGTCGCTTAGTTACCGGCATACCAGCGCGCTGGTGCAGGGAGCTGGTAACCAAGGTACACATCGGGTTTCTAGGCGCGGGGCGGCGCTTCGTAACCCGCTGTGTACCTTGGTTACCAGCTCCCCTGCACCAGCACCCTGGTATCTAGCGTACACATCGGGTTTCCAGGCACCGCCTGATGCCTGGAAACCCGATGTTTACCTTGGTTACCCGCTTCAGCTCGCTGATCGCTGGTCTCCCGCATGTCACACTCAGCGATGCGTGCTGGCCAGCGGGAGACCAGCGATCAAAGAAAAGTCCAGGACATTCAGCGACGATCAGCGATACCAGCAGGGGGCTGATCGTTGCTGCATGTCAAACTTGGCGAGATCGCTTCTGAGATCGCTGTTACGTCACAAAATTTGTGACTCAGCAGCGATCTCGCTAGTGATCTCGCTATTTGAGACGGGGCCCTTAGTTGCCCTGGCTGTGTGCTTTCAATTCTGTGCTATTGTATGCCACTTTTGCCACTTTGGAAAAATAGGCTTCAAAGTGGGCGTGGACAGCTATGCAAATAAGCTGCAAAGCAGATTTAAAGGGAATCTGTCACCTCATTTTCGCCCTATGAGATGCAGCCACCGGCATCAGGGGCTTATCTACAGTACTACAGTGCGCAGGCGCCGGACCTCTCTGACCTTTCCCGGTGCCTGCGCACTGCAGCACTCTGCTCTGCCCTCACCAGGGCAGAGCAGTGCGCCTGCGCAGGAGCCGGGACAGAAAGAAGACGCTGGCTTCGTCACAAGATGGGAGGCCCCAGACCTGACCGCGACGCCCAACTGACCCGAATGGACGACGGAACGCCCCTGGGTGAGTATAATATAACTCGTTTTTCTTCACTTTCAGGTAACATTGGGGGCTTATCTACAGCATTACAGAATGCTGTAGATAAGCCACTGATGCCGGTGGCTGCATCTCATAGGGCGAAAATGAGGTGACAGATTCCCTTTAATGAATTGTAGCTTTTTAAAGGGTGGAAATAAAGGTGGCAATTCTACTTAGGGGGATGAAATAAAAAGTGAAGAAACAGTTTTAGAGTGAGGCTATACATCTAATTTTAAACATTATGTGATACTTTGATAAATTTGGTGAAAATAACAGCAATGTAGCCACAAGGGAAAGTGAGTTAAACAGCCCTCTCAAGATAAGTTTACCCCATTAATTTCACTGTCCTGTTAGTGCTGTCCGAGTATAGCTTTCCGCCATCTCCATCAGTTTCCGCTTTTAAAATTCAGTGTGATAAATAGGTTTAATAATAAACTGCAAACACTGGTGAAGTGAGTGCCTGATAATATACTATGGCATTAATCAAAGAAGTAATTGACTTACCTTGCAAATTTCTTGCCGGCAGCGACTCCAAACCAACATTTGTAGCCTTATCCTGGAAATTTGAAAGTATGGCGAGTGCAGAGTTCTTATGCAATGTGTTCCTCGGATAATCCTAAGGTTGACCAATGGAATTTGCTGAACAGCATTCACAGCAATAAGAACATATCCTCCCACTTCTTGTATATCCTGCGTAGACATAAAGCAACATTCAAGGTAACTATTATAATAGGTAGAAGTTAATGAAGATAAGTTATTATGTTGGATGCAAGTCATGAATAATAAAATAAATAAATATACAGTGCCTACAAGTAGTATTCAACCCCCTGCAGATTTAGCTGGTTTGATAAGATGCAAATAAGTTAGAGCCTTCAAACTGCAAACGAGAGTAGGATTTATTAACAGAAGCATAAATCTTACAAAACAAAAAGTTATGTTGCTCAGTTGAATTTTAATAAATTTTAAACATAAAAGTGTGGGTCAATTATTATACAACCCCTATGTTTAATATTTTGTGGAATAACCCTTGTTTGCAATTACAGCTAATAATCGTCTTTTATAAGACCTGATCAGGCCGGCACAGGTCTGTGGAGTTATCTTGGCCCAGTCCTCCATGCAGATCTTCTCCAAGTTATCTAGGTTCTTTGGGTGTCTCATGTGGACTTTAATCTTGAGCTCCTTCCACAAGTTTTCAATTGGGTTAAGGTCAGGAGACTGACTAGGCCACTCCAACACCTTGACTTTTTCCCTCTTGAACCAGGCCTTGGTTTTCTTGGCTGTGTGCTTTGGGTCGTTGTCTTGTTGGAAGATGAAATTACGACCCATCTTAAGATCCTAGATGGAGGAGCGGAGGTTCTTGGCCAAAATCTCCAGGTAGGCCGTGCTATCCATCCTCCCATGGATGCAGACCAGATGGCCAGGCCCCTTGGCTGAGAAACAGCCCCACAGCATGATGCTGCCACCACCATGCTTGACTGTAGGGATGGTATTCTTGGGGTCGTATGCAGTGCCATCCAGTCTCCAAACGTCACGTGTGTGGTTGGCACCAAAGATCTCGATCTTGGTCTCATCAGACCATAGAACCTTGAACCAGTCTGTCTCAGAGTCCTCCAAGTGATCATGAGCAAACTGTAGACGAGCCTTGACATGACGCTTTGAAAGTAAAGGTACCTTACGGGCTCGTCTGGAACGGAGACCATTGCGGTGGAGTACGTTACTTATGGTATTGACTGAAACCAATGTCCCCACTGCCATGAGATCTTCCCGGAGCTCCTTCCTTGTTGTCCTTGGGTTAGCCTTGACTCTTCGGACAAGCCTGGCCTCGGCACGGGAGGAAACTTTCAAAGGCTGTCCAGGCCGTGGAAGGCTAACAGTAGTTCCATAAGCCTTCCACTTACGGATGATGCTCCCAACAGTGGAGACAGGTAGGGCCAACTCCTTGGAAAGGGTTTTGTACCCCTTGCCAGCCTTGTGACCCTCCACGATCTTGTCTCTGATGGCCTTGGAATGCTCCTTTGTCTTTCCCATGTTGACCATGTATGAGTGCTGTTCACAAGTTTGGGGAGGGTCTTAAATAGTCAGAAAAGGCTGGCAAAAGAGATCATTAATCCACACATGTGAAGCTCATTATTCTTGGTGCCTGAACTACTTCTTAATACTTTAGGGGGACCAAACAGAATTCTTGTGGTTTGAGGGGTTGAATAATAAATTACACTCTGAATTAACTTTTAACGTTTTTAAAAAAAAAAAAAAAAATTAAAACAAAAATTTTTGCTGCAGTGCATTTCCCACTTCCAGGCTGATCTACAGTACAAATGTCACAATGCCAAGTTAATTCCGCATGTGTCAACCAGCTAAATCTGCAGGGGGTTGAATACTACTTGTAGGCACTGTATTAAACAAAACAATTTAGCTAAATAAAATCAGTTTGCAGTAAGCTCTTCAGTGCCCTCTACTGGTGGCTGCAGCCAGACAGAATTCTATCCTTTAAAACCTTATGGATGGTGAATGTGATGCTCTGGATCACAAAGTGAGATTAATCAGCACAGAATTTTTGAACTAAGCATGAAGTGAGGGTCAATGGTGGAGATACACTTGTATATGTAATGGGATATTAAATGTTTCATTTAGGAAGCCCCTTATTAAGGAATTCTGAGTCAATAAAATGGACAAGGGTCTAATCAATTATCCACTCCCAGAGCGGCCACAACTGACTCAACCCAACAAGTCTACTTTGTGTAACAGTGGAATCTGAGCACTTACTGTTGGGTTCCTGCACAGATTAAATTTATGTTCTGCTATTGTTTTTAGTGGAGCAGGGACATGAAATAGATGCTCTCAGCAGGCACTGAGGAAGCCGCCTCCCTGCAGGACCCGGCAGCCTCTTGGATCCGGGGTCCTGCAGGGAAGAGGCCTTCAAAACAGCGCAGTCAAATCGCGATGTTCTGAGGGCCTCAGGGAGCACGCAGGGAGCCCCTCCCTGCACGATGCTCCCCTGTGCCCGGTACACCGCGATCATGTCTGATCGCGGTGTGCCAGGGGTTAATGTTCCGGGTGTCAGCTGTGATAATCAGCTGACACCCGGCGGCGATCAGCTGCGCTCCCCGAGGGAGCGCAGCTAATCGCCTTGGACGTACTATCCCGTCCATGGGCAGATTGGCACGGGTTTTATGGATCGGATAGTATGTCCAATGGCAGAGAGGGTTAACACTTGACCAGCAATTCTCATTTTTCCAATAAATTTACAACACCATTTTTGTTCTAGGGATCACATTACATTTGAAGTGACTTTGAGGGGTCTATATGCTAGAAATACCCAAAAGTGACACCATTCTAAAAACTTGCACCCTCAAGGTGCTCAAAACCACATTCAAGAAGTTTATTAACCCTTCAGGTGCTTCACAGGAATTAATGAAATGTGGGAAAAAAAGAGCATTTAATTTTTTTTTTTTTTACAAAAATTTAATTTAGACTCACATTTTTTTATTTTTGAAAGGGTAGCAAGAAACACAGTAGAGAAATAATGCAATAGATAAGACAAGTGACGTGAAGAAGAACTATCATTATGGGAGAGTGATAGACAGTTATGGCCATAAATATTGGAACAGTTCATAGATAAGGAGTGTGAATGTTTTACTGTGTTGTGTATAAATATGTGATTCTTCAGATTTTGTATTAGTCTTGCCTGATGAAGAGACCTGAGTAGTCTGGAAAGCTTGCAATTTGTTACCATCTTTTCAATTACCATTAAAAGGTATCAACCAGTGAGGACTCTCAGTTCTAAATAGTTTTCTATCTACTGGCTAACACGGTACAAAGATACACATCTTTCCTCTATTTACAATTTTTATTAACTTTTTTTTAATGTTTTTACATTGTCCCAGGATAGGACATCAACTGTATAATGACTTATCGCTGATCTAATACTTTGCAATGCTTGTGCACTGCAGAGCATTAGATCAGCGTCTGATATACAGGGAGGAGGCGTGTCAGCTCATGCTCTGACCATGAGCTGACAGGCCACCGTCCCTGGGTGACCATGCTGCTATCTTGGGACCCAGGGTCACAATGGAGACCTTTCATACAACGCAACCGCATTGCATTGCACCGATGGGAGTACAGATGGAGCTCACTCCCTCTGCGATGCCCTACAATGTCGCTGTCACTATTGACAGTGGCATCACAAGGGTTAAACACCCGCGATCGGTGCTAGCACTGATCGTGGCGGTCGCTGCAGGATGTCAGCTCTCACATAGAGCTGACACCAGCACTTGATCGCCACACTCAGCATGTAAATATATACGCCGCATGTTGGGATGAGGTTAAAGGGAATATATCATTAGGATCAACTCTCCGTCTATATGGGCATGTAGGAAAAAGGAAGTTGAATAAAATGATACCTTTATATCTGCAATCTGATATCTTGTTCCATAGAAGTCCGTGTTTTACTTATATGTAAATGAGCTGTTCAGGACTATGGGCCGGACACTGATCTGCATGAGAATCTGTCTCCAGAGATTATTATAAATAAAAGGGTCCGTTACCAGTGTGAGTCATGTAACTAAGAAAGAAAAGTAAAACATAACTCGATCTCATAACAAACACATTAGCAGCTGCAGCTCTCACAGCTCTGTTGTATTGCAACAGATCATGAGGGCAGAGAGCAGCCATTACACATCACACTGGTAATGTCCCGTTTATATAAAATAATCTCTGGAGGCAGATTCTCATGCAGATCAGTGTCCGGCCCATAGTCCTGAACAGCTCATTTACATAAAACTTGTATTTCTCTGGAATAAAACATCAGATCGCAAATATCAAGATATCTTTTTTTTCAGCTTCCCATGAACTGTATGCCCATATAGACGGCTTAGGAGGGTTGATCCAACTGACAGATTCCCTTTAAATTGATGGCCCACTGACAATCACATTTACCTAAAAACAAGCAGAAATACAGCACACAGCATTAAATCAGATTTTCAATTGTTTACCTCTAGAAAAGAGATATTATGATTCCGTCTTAAGTGAGTGATTTCCAGATTTCCAAGCACAACCTGACATCCATTGTACATTCTCTTCATAAAATTGTAATGATCTTCAGGTGAAGCAATTTGTGTCAACTTGTTGTCAGTTCCTAAACAAACTGGAAAAGAATGCAAGAAATTAATCAACTGAAAAACATACCAAAGTAAGAAACCAGACAAATATAATAAAACAGTTAACTCCTCAGATTACTTATTCTATAAAGGTAGATCAAAAATATAGGCAGACTGTTCTAGAGAATGCACCCCCTATACTGCTGTTATAGCAGGAGATCTAGACTACAGTTATACAGGGTGTGCAAGACCCAGATCCAGATAGCTATTACAGGGCAAAGTCTAGACTGTACATCCAATCCAGACTGCTATTATAGGGGAAAGTCTAGATTACACATCTAGACTGCTGTTCTAGTGGGAGATCTAGACTTCTCGGCCAAACTACTGTTATAGTTGTAGGTGTATACTATAATTTTATGAAAAAATAACCGTGTGCACAACCAAGAAGGTGCCAGAGTAGGTTCCCACACCGTATCTAATAGAAAATGAACTCGGCACTCAACTTTAGTATAGTGAGAATAAAGATTTTTATTCACAGTAGTAACACGAAACGTTTCGGTCCTATATCATGGACCTTCATCAGTCACAGATACTACTGGGAAGGGGGTTGATCCACATAGGGAAGAAAAAAAGGGCTGGATATAGCCTGTGTTGGTGGGGTGAGATGAGGAAGAGGTAGTGAGGATAGGTCTCTGCATTGGACGCGGTGTCCACCGCTAGTGATGGCACTCAGACTAGCGGTGGACACCGCATCCAATGCAGAGACCTATCCTCACTACCGGACTCCTTCACAACAGGTTACTAGTGCAATAGAGGCATTGTCCTCTTCCTCATCTCCCCCCACCAACACAGGCTATATCCAGCCCTTTTTTTCTTCCCTATGTGGATCAACCCCTTCCCAGTAGTATCTGTGACTGATGAAGGTCCATGATATAGGACCGAAACGTTTAGTGTTACTACTGTGAATAAAAATCTTTATTCTCACTATACTAAAGTTGAGTGCCGAGTTCATTTTCTATACTATAATTTTAGACTTTAGTTGTAGGGGCAATACAGACTTTACTGAGCTAGACTGCTGTTATAGGGAAGGTCTAGACTCTAGATGATGCAATCAGATTCCTGTAATAGAGGGAGGTCCTGCTGTTATAGGAGGGGTCCTGAACATGCAACTAGACTGCTATTATAGAGAAAAGTATATACTACATAATCAGACATCTTTTATAAGAATATCTAGACTACATATTAAACTGCTGTCATAGTGAACACTCTAGATCATCTAGTCAGACTCCTTTTCTTGGGGAAGATTTAGACTTTACATCCAGACTGTTTGTTAAAGTTGTAGGGCTATAAAATACTGTTAGACTTTTGTTATAGGGGCAATACAGACAAAACTGCTGTTGTATGGATAGATACAGACTAAACTGGTGTTATATGGATAGATACAGACTAAACTGGTGTTATATGGATAGATACAGACTAAACTGGTGTTATATGGATAGATACAGACTAAACTGGTGTTATATGGATAGATACAGACTAAACTGGTGTTATATGGATAGATACAGACTAAACTGGTGTTATATGGATAGATACAGACTAAACTGGTGTTATATGGATAGATACAGACTAAACTGGTGTTATATGGATAGATACAGACTAAACTGGTGTTATATGGATAGATACAGACTAAACTGGTGTTATATGGATAGATACAGACTAAACTGGTGTTATATGGATAGATACAGACAAAACTGCTGTTGTATGGATAGATACAGACTAAACTGGTGTTATATGGATAGATACAGACTAAACTGGTGTTATATGGATAGATACAAACTAAACTGGTGTTATATGGATAGATACAGACTAAACTGGTGTTATAAGGATAGATACAGACTAAACTGCTGTTATATGGATAGATACAGACTAAACTGCTGTTATATGGATAGATACAGACTAAACTGCTGTTATATGGATAGATACAGACTAAACTGCTAAACCGGTAATCTAGAATGAGGTCCAGACGATGCAATCAGAGTGCTGGAATTGAGGGAGATCTAGATCATGCATCTAGAATGTTATAGGAGGGAGGAAGTCGCGACCAAGAAATTAGACTGCTATTATAGATGGTGGTCCATACTACACAGTCAGACTTCTGTTTTAAGAAGATTCAGACTATATATTTAGACTGCTGTCATAGTAGACACTCCAGGACACCCATCCACACTTCTGTTATAGTAGTTGATCTAGATCACACATCCAGACTGCAGTTACGGAGACAACACACGGGGAACTACTGAGTCTTGCTTCACTTATTTTTAACTGTATAGCTATTAATTAAAAGTAATTTCAAAATAATTTTGCACTTAACATAGAAATAATTTGGATTCTAAAATTATCACAATCTATCCATCCCTTTTAAGAGTCTAACATAGGTCCAGTTAAGTTGGGAACAGGGAGAAAATAGACTTGAATTATTCAGAAAGCTATTCATTTTCTCTAGCAATAATCATTCGGACTTGACAGAGAACGAACTTTGATCCTTGAGTGTTAAACAGAATGCAATGGTAACTGGATGATAGGAACGACAAAGGTCAATCCATTATTAATGTAGGAGGGCTCCCATTGTACAGTTCTCCGCAGAAGACTGTAACCCAAGATTGTTATGCAATTTACTGAGCACTTGTTGATAATGGCCTATGTAAATGGTTGTAATGCTAATTTATATGATATATTTACACATGTCAGATATTACTTTTATTTACAAGGTACTGTAAGTAAATGCATTTTAATTTTGTAATCATTTGATCAATTACTTCTGTTGACAATTTTTTCTGTTGGTAAATGTCCTTCTCAGATGATCTGATACTGAATTGTCAGGACATCTGACCTGGGGAGGGAGTAATGTGCGCTTTCTTGACCCTAACGATGAACTGTCCAACAATATGAAATGGCAAATGATAACAGTGGTAGTTAGCAATGCATTCTTCATAAGTCTGAAGTCAGTGAGTATCCTGCAGAAATGCGTGTATTGCACAGCTGCTTGGGCTACACAGGAAGTTTACAGATCACTGTGTGTATACAGAGACTCAATTCTTGAACTGGCATCACTAAAGTAGCAGAATCACAGCTGGAAATGACCTGTCTTTTTTTTTACCCCTTCACTGCCTAAAGTGAGAATATGGATATATATTGCGATACATTGAGAGTCAACTAGCTCTCGGGATTATCATCTTCTGGGAGAGATGGTTGGCACAGAAAGTGCTTCAAAGGGAGTCTGTCACGCGACTCATGTTGGCCAAACCTCGGGCAGCCAAAATCAAAGCTTGGCTGCACCACTACAGCCAGGTATATCCTCCTCTGAAACGCTCAGGTATTTCAGAGAAAATATAGTTAAGAGACGAGACTTGTCTGGCACATCTCCAAGCTGGCTTTTACCAGTGCAGCTCCAGATGATTGACAAGTCTCTTACAATGCCTTGTCTTCTCTCTGGCTATGGTCCTCAGCAAGGTCTTCTAACGTCTATATTTTCTGTGAACGTTTCAGAGTAAACATACTTGGATGTAATCGTGCAGTCAGACTCTGGTTCATGCTGCCCCTGGTTTGGGCAGCATGAATCAGTTGTATCAGTTGTCAGACTCCCATTAACTCGAATAAAGTGGTTTAGATTCAACACTTTCTGCAGCCAAGTTTATTGTCTTCATACAGAGACACACAAAACAGTTTCATGAATGTAAACCCTAGGCTGCGTACCCTCGTACTAAACATGTAGAGGGTCCCTCACTATGAGATCTTGGACCTATTACCCAGTACATCAACACATCATAGTTGGTCCACACCATTCTTCAAGGTGGTTCCTACAGACCATTCTTCCACAGAGTGAGAGCCTTGTCAGACAGGCTCTTGCTTTTTCTAAATGAGCCTTTCAGGTAAATGAGCTTAATTAATTCAACTCATGAGTGCAGTGGGGTTTTCTCTTTTCCCTTCACACCACCAACAATGCTCTTTTCTGAGATTTAAGGTGGCCATATACCCTAGGTAAAGGTAATTTTATGGTTGAACAACCATTGGATGAATGATGGCTGTGTGAAGTCATTATAAAATCTTAGCCATACACATTTTTGACCATACAGTATTGGCCATTGGGAAACCTGACCATAATAGTTCAATGATAGCATGCAACAAATGAATAATCTTTCTGAGAATATTCTTACAAACTAAGATGGATTGTAGATGAAAAATATTTTAGTCAGAAAAATGTCTTTAGTCCAATCATCTTATTATGACAACAAAAAGTCTGGCTTCATTGCAGACTATCGCGGTCTGTGATCTCTCCGCTAAACATATTTTTTATTCTTAGGGCAGGTGTAGATGGTCATATTATAGGCAGATAATCTCAAGAGAACCTGGGTAATGCAAAAAGACAACAAAAAAATCTCACTGGTTGTGCTACAAAATAATGGTTGTAAAGCTAAATAAAATGATAATTTTTGCATGGCCAAGTCACAGTACTAACCTTAATCCTATAGAAATATTGTGGAAAGACCTGAATCAAGCAGTTCATGGGGAGGACCCACCAACATAACATATTTGAAGCTGTTTTGTAGGAAGGAATGGGATAAAATTCCTCCAAGCTGAGGTGCAGGACCAATCAACAATAACTGGAAATGTTTAGATGCTGTTATTGCTGTATAAGGGGTCACACTACATACTGAAAGCAAAGGTTCACTTTGGCCACATATACACATTTAGTATTTGGTCAGCATTTTAGTTACCTCAGTATCTGTAAGCCAAAAACAGGAGTGGGTGATAAATACAAAAGTGGTGATGGTGTTTCTATTATACTTTTCCTCTGATTGTTCCACTCCTGGTTTTGGCTTACGAATACTAAGGTAACTAAAATACTGAACGTGTGAACATGGCCTTACTTTTGTCACTCACAGTCAAGTGATATTGGATCATGTTCATCAGTTACAAAATGACAAAGTCTAATGTTTTTTGATTCACTTGTTTGATTTGGTTCTTTTTATCTACTCTTAGGACTCGTGTGAAAATCTGATATAGTTTTAGGTCAAATTTATTCAGAAATATTGAAAATTCTGAAAAGCACCACTGTAAAAATATCTTGGGGAATTAATTTTTCTGCAATGTGAACATACAGATTGACTTGCGGTGCACCTACACTTTAAGCAGTGTTGACAGACAAGTCCTTATTACTTCTGTCTGAGTCATTTCCTTCTTCTGAACCTAACTTTGCACTCCTCCACCTTTATATTTCCTGTTGCATCACTACCTAGTCATACCTGGACTGGCACATTTAGTGCTGAAAGGCTGACATTACGGCGCACATTTCTTGTTGCTACCTGTGCTAACTCTCCACATGCAAACATAATAAAGCCATTATCGGGCCCAGCAGATGTTCCTATCAGTACAACATTACCATAAGCTCTCTATCTACCCTTCACATGTACTCTTTGCTTCCTTCACCAAAGTTCAGATGACTGTCCTCTCTTGTCACTCTAGTGATAGCCATTAACCTTTGTAAATGTTCCACGAAGGGTAAATATTTATAAGAAAACACAACGAGGAGATAGAACAAATGCGAATGTTGGCACACGAGGTGTAATGGATGACGTCAATCATCTTTAATGACCTAAAAAATTTGCAGTCTGAAAAGAATAGACGTTTGCTGATTCCATGGACAGTTCTATAGAGTCTTATCTTCTGGCGCAGTATTGCTTCCAGACAGTGGTTTTACTACTCTACATCAACCTTTTCTGTGTCAAATATGAATACAGTCCTACCATACATCCCAGAAGAGAATCACAGTGAAAACCACCTTTTAGTATTTCCTTTTAATTCTGCCTAGAAACAGACAGAACCGTAGCACTATTTTGACATGCTACGTTAGGTGTGTCTTTTTTAAAGAAAATGTGTCACCAAGTCATAAGTGGCTGAATTTTACTCCTATTTTATTCTGTCTGCTCCCCTAAAGTTTTGTAAAATCTGCCCTAAAGTTCCAGCGATATGGACCTTTTTATTTAGTGCAAATTGTTGCTCACAGGGTAAAAATGCAGAGCAATCTAAAGATCCCCCAAAGAAAATCCTGTGAGCGACGCCCCTTTGGTAAAGAACATAAACATTAGCAAATATACAGGCGCATAGCTCTGAAATCATATGGTGGATTTACAAAAAACAAGAAAAAGGAATGATAAGGTGGGCAGCAGGCAACAATAGCAAAAACAGACCACTTTTGACCTGGTGACAGGTCCTCTTTGACACCTTACAGCAATTTTTGTGGGTTTTTATTAAAAATGTATCACTGAACTGATGCTGTTTTTAGCACTTTGCTCTGGAATTTTAGTTGGGAGTAAAGACTGCCTGATTTTTGGTACACGCATCCATGCTTTGTCTGAAGTTGACACCTGTCTCATTATTTTATTAGCCTTACTATATACACATGGTATGGGAGCATTGACAGGGACTGGTGGAGATTTTGTTTTGGTTCTATGCTGCTAGACTTGGCACAGTTTAGCAGACATGATATTAACTGCAGCAAATACAGGGAAACCTCTCAAAAAGACCACCTATTTGAGTAAACCACGCTTTTATCCAGACCAGATCTCCTGTGATAGATTTTCAGTTCCATCCTGTAATATGTAAACTGGCCACCTTCCAGGAGACCCCATGCAATTTCAGGTGGTTATCTCTCTTTTCTAATGCACCTGATGATAACTTTACACATTCCTTGGGGATAATGTTTTATGGTGTAAATATTCCCCTTTTTTACTGTCCATAAACTTCTCCATGCCCTCATTCCTACCCCCTAAATTTACTTTTAAATGCCACAACCCTTTGCATATGTGTAGCCCTGGTACACAATACCAGGAGGATGAGTGGAGAGGTAACAGTTAAGGGCTCTTCATACATCACGTACACTTCTGACACACCCAGCAGGGGTGTGGAAGGGAGTGATTTAGTCAGTCAGTTTCCTGTCCTTGGACAGAGTAGACGTGTCCAGTTTGAGTCTGTTAGCAGTTCAGAAAGTGGAGGCTAATACAGGTGGTCTAGTTCACCTCAGCCTAGTCAGAGCTGTGCCCCACTGGAAGACAGACTGAGCTATCTATTAAGAGTCGAGCAAATCGAAGGGCAAAGTGGAAGGAAGATTATTGGAAAAGTGCTTTTGGCTTGGAAAAGTCCTGCACATTGCAACCGGTCACTGGGGACCGAAGGATCACTATTAGCTACAAGCATAGTGGTAAGAAAACCAGAGATTTACCGGACTTTAGGTCGCGGCAAACAGCCCCAAATAGTCAGTACGTAACCGGAGTCAGGTGGAATAGGGACTTTGAGTCAAGCGCAGACAAAAGCAAGAACCTAGTTTCATCAATTGGAAGGCTTCACCACAAATCTGACTGGGCAGAACAGTTTTGGAGTAACTGGAGTTATAGAGGGAACTACGCTGCAGGCTGGTTGTACTCATCTTTGTTGGACAGTAAAGGAGGCCCCTAACTTGCTTAGCTGTTGCCTCAAAGCTCATCCTCCATCAACCCCATCAGCCTCCCTGGGACCTGCCTTACCATCTTGCAAGTAAAGGTATGGAAAGACGCTGACCGTGTGAGACTGAGTTATTGATTTGCATGCCTGTACAATCCCTACCTAACTACCGACCTGAGGGAAGAGTCCCACCTGTAGGGGACCTGACATCTAGCTGCATCACCATTCCCTCAGAGATCTACAGCAGCGCTGGTACAAATTACCAGAAGACTACAGGTGGCGTCACGAACTGTATATAAATCTATCCCCTGTAAATATTCCCCCAACATACGCCAGACCGCCAGGGCCACAGACTGAGCCACCGCTACCTGTGACAAATCCCATAGACTTCTACGGGCTCGGCTCTGAGTACCCCATTGCCCTGGTAACCCACAATTGTGGTGGCGGGTCGACACAAATTGGCGTCACGAACAGGATGCGAAACTCGCAGAATTGCGAGCCCTGTGTGCCTAAGGAATTGTTTTTGTGAAAAAGGACTGTTTGCACTTTTGGCGCCAAAATCGCCATTTTTGTCGCCATATTCGCGCCCTCAGGCGCTGGAGAAGAAGGTGGGCGTACCTTCGTGGGCGTCTACCCCCCTGTGGCGCGAAGAAAATGCCTGCCCTCTCAAAGTGCTATTACAACATGCGATCCTGCCCTACAGCAAAGGAGGTCCGCCTCCTCTTCACCTTCCCTGCGAGGAGGAGGAGACGCAAACCCCACCTCCACGGAAGAGACCGGATGTCTCTACAGGAAGAAGAAAGAATCTTCTGGAACATCATGGAGCAGGACGTGTGCAGCCGAGCAGGGAAGCGGAGGAAGGCAGGCCCCGTGCCCCAGCCAAGCTGCCACCAGCACCGGAGTTATCCGTGCTCCTGCACCTGCAGCAGGCGTTGCTAGAAACAAAAGAAGAAAATGCACGCCTGAAGAAGATGGTCCAGTACCAACCTGGATTTGAAGAGATCGAGAGACGCCGGCGTACCCTGGAGCAGCGGCGGCTGTGGGACACGGTGATCTCTCCCCTCAACGACCCCCCACGATTCGAGTTACCGAAAAGTCTGCTGCCCAAGGCGAAGGAGCAACCGGAGGCTGCCCCCGAAAGTACCAATCCTGATCCCACCGGTGAAGCGGTGGAGGCGAAGGAGGTTGAGGAGGTACCGCCAGTTCCGGAACGCCCGCCCGGCCAGGAGGCTGCAGCAGATGATCGGTCCCCGGCAGGGACACCGGAGGGGTCCTGTCCGTCGTTACCAGATGTCGACTGGGACGAGATGGCGCGCCTGGATGACGTCGCCTACACCGCCCAGTGGGAATATGAGTGGCAGCGTCGTGAGGAGAAGCAGAAACGCCAGCAGGAGGAAGAGCGGGAAGCTCAGCGGAACCGTCAGCGACAACATGCAGAGCTGATCGCGGACAAAGAGAGTGTCCGGAGAGAGAAAGGTACCCTGAGGGAACCGCGGCGGCAGGGGTGTGTGACTGAGTTCCAGCTCCGGAAGGGCTGGGGCTTCATCCGTGAACCGGGCCTCTACCCAGGGGTCTTTGTTAGTCGCAGGGACGTAGAATCCCACCTACCGCAAGGCCATCCCGGGAGGGACTTAGTAAATGGAGACATTGTCACGTATACACGGCACTGGGGAATGAAGGGATGGTATGCCCTTAACGTCACCATCGTCCGTGACCCCGTCCCCGACGCAGGTAACGTCACCACTACCGCAGCGTCCCCGTCTCCAGCTCAAGCAGTATCCGGCCGTGCCCCAGCATCGCCCCCTGCAAGTTCATCGCAAATTAAAGCAACTTCTACATCGCAACTAGCGACCCAGTCTCAATCGCAATCCATGACACGGTCCATATCGTTAACTGTGATTGAAACGCAATCGGTGTCACGTGAGGAGAATGTACCCGTTGCGCCCCTAGAGGTTCGCACGAGAACTGTGGCGACCCAGACCCTAATAGCAGCGCATGACCTGTTAGTAATGGGATCTAGGGACCATTGCATTGTTCCAGCCCCCGGGGTGGAAAGTGTATTTGAAAATGAATAAATAGAAAAGAAGAATCGGTGAGATCCCTATAGGGTCTACCATAAGTAATATTGTAGAAAGTTTGAGAATGTTTTACAAAATTTTGCATAAGTTGAAGAGTATAATACATTTATATATATTTCTAACCGTAGAATGCCCGGCTGGGTAACCAGAAAAAGTTTTGCACTTTAGTATAATAATGTGATATTATATTTGTGTCTTTGGTTTTACAATGGACTTTGAGGTTGAGGACTGTGCCAACCCAGAACTTATTTGTACATAGTTGCGCTTCGGTGCCTTATCTTGGTTTTACATAAACCAGCACAACTACCTCTGAATACAAAAACCCGTGTGGTGTGGCACTGAGTGAGGTCTGCATTCGGATGTCCTGCAGCCCACCCAGGACCTACGTTGAAGGTTTGGTGCGGGTCCTTCACAAGAATACTGTATATTTATTGAATGCTATTTAATACTTTTGTATTTCTATATATAATGTTAATGTTTGCAACGTTCAAGATATCCTCACCTCCCGGATGGGACGAATTAATGTTATTGTTGATGTTTTAATGCATAAACAAAATGTCTCTTTATATTTTACAGCCCGGGAGTGCTGTCGTTTACCATGGGGGAATGTGTAGCCCTGGTACACAATACCAGGAGGATGAGTGGAGAGGTAACAGTTAAGGGCTCTTCATACATCACGTACACTTCTGACACACCCAGCAGGGGTGTGGAAGGGAGTGATTTTAGTCAGTTTCCTGTCCTTGGACAGAGTAGACGTGTCCAGTTTGAGTCTGTTAGCAGTTCAGAAAGTGGAGGCTAATACAGGTGGTCTAGTTCACCTCAGCCTAGTCAGAGCTGTGCCCCACTGGAAGACAGACTGAGCTATCTATTAAGAGTCGAGCAAATCGAAGGGCAAAGTGGAAGGAAGATTATTGGAAAAGTGCTTTTGGCTTGGAAAAGTCCTGCACATTGCAACCGGTCACTGGGGACCGAA
This sequence comes from Oophaga sylvatica, assembly GCA_033576555.1. Classification (NCBI taxonomy): domain Eukaryota; kingdom Metazoa; phylum Chordata; class Amphibia; order Anura; family Dendrobatidae; genus Oophaga; species Oophaga sylvatica. The sequence continues at coordinate 114,532,214 of JARQOD010000006.1, forward strand.
GGATCACTATTAGCTACAAGCATAGTGGTAAGAAAACCAGAGATTTACCGGACTTTAGGTCGCGGCAAACAGCCCCAAATAGTCAGTACGTAACCGGAGTCAGGTGGAATAGGGACTTTGAGTCAAGCGCAGACAAAAGCAAGAACCTAGTTTCATCAATTGGAAGGCTTCACCACAAATCTGACTGGGCAGAACAGTTTTGGAGTAACTGGAGTTATAGAGGGAACTACGCTGCAGGCTGGTTGTACTCATCTTTGTTGGACAGTAAAGGAGGCCCCTAACTTGCTTAGCTGTTGCCTCAAAGCTCATCCTCCATCAACCCCATCAGCCTCCCTGGGACCTGCCTTACCATCTTGCAAGTAAAGGTATGGAAAGACGCTGACCGTGTGAGACTGAGTTATTGATTTGCATGCCTGTACAATCCCTACCTAACTACCGACCTGAGGGAAGAGTCCCACCTGTAGGGGACCTGACATCTAGCTGCATCACCATCCCCTCAGAGATCTACAGCAGCGCTGGTACAAATTACCAGAAGACTACAGGTGGCGTCACGAACTGTATATAAATCTATCCCCTGTAAATATTCCCCCAACATACGCCAGACCGCCAGGGCCACAGACCGAGCCACCGCTACCTGTGACAAATCCCATAGACTTCTACGGGCTCGGCTCTGAGTACCCCATTGCCCTGGTAACCCACAATTGTGGTGGCGGGTCGACACACATACTCTACTCCTGCCCCTAAATGGGTGCCAGGACTACGTCTGGAAATGCAGGATCCTAGTTCCATGCACAAAAATATTCATGAAGTGCAGCTTCTCGAGAGGTATTCGTGACACCCTCTGGTAATATGAGATGGCTCCCCTTTTACCAAAAAAGGTCAGATTGTTCACAGATGAGGTGATTGGGTGGACTCATTCTAAAAACCTCCGATGATGTACTGTTCCAGTTATCTGACCATTTCCAGGGAATCAAAGATCTCCTTACAGTAGACTGGTGAAAAAGGAAGTCATTGCTTCCTGAGCCCACCAAGACCACAAGAGCGGCATCCGCAGGAACAACGGAGTGTAGAATTGGTGAGTATGGCTTCTCTTACTATTTTCGAACGATTCTTGAGTTAAAATAAAATTAAAAGTGAGACAACCCATTTAATAGATTATATAAACTGGCTCAAAAACAGGAACATTAACATCTAATCAGTGGTACATCTACACCATATGTGATGTCTAAGAGGTACCATGTAGTGTCAAGACAAAATAATACTTTTAGATATGAAAAGAAAATATGTGTATGCACGTTACACTTGAGTGGCGTGGTGTACTCAGTGAAACGTTTTTATTTTTGAATATTTTTTCGAAGTTCACCCTGTTTTCATGTTTTAGCTACTGGTCTAAATGTTCAGGGGTTAGGAAGAAAGGCCAAATGTGCAGAGTTAGATGTGGTCTGCTTTGCCGTAAAATTATGACTGCTGTGAAGCACAGCTGTTGGCTTCCTGTCTACTGGAGACCAAAAACCACAACTTTCTAAAGAAGAACATGAAATATAAAAAAATAAAGAACTGCAATAAAATCTGAAGAAAGAATACATAAACATAAGAGATAACACAATAACCAAAAGATTATTAATAATAGTACTACAATCATTCTACTCAAATATATATACCTGTTTATACTTTTACACTTCTATGCATTTATACATGTATGAAAACAATGGGTTCTTAAATTTGGCCTTTTATAGAATTTTCACTTAGGCCTCTTTCACACATCCGTTTTTTGCCGTCAGGCACAATCCGTCCAAAAGCGGAAAGGATGGATCCGGCGCTGATTTTTAAATAACTAATGCAACGGATCAGGTTTTTTGCCGGATCTGTCCTGAACTTTTGAAGCTGTAAATGCTTGGTACGAATGTCCGGACCGAGGGGAGGGAGGGAGAGAGACCTTGGTTTCCAGAATCCGGATCAGTCTTTTGCCGAATTGCACAAAAGACTGATCCGGCACCATAGACTTGTATTGTTTGTGCCCGCCGGATGCGCCGCTTCAGGCGCTATCAGGCGGGTGTGGCAGAAAAAAAAATGTTGCAGTGACCGTTTTGTCCAGCCGCCGGAATGTACATTTCCGCAGCAGACTCCGCAACGTGTGCACGCACCATAAGTTTACACTCTTAGCAATGTAAAGGGTTAAATATGTAGTAAATCGATGTTATAGAATTCGCCACATTATAGAAATAGTGTAGCTCAAAAGCTTATGCCGTTTTACAAGCTCCAGTAGAAATGGACGGATTCCCTTTAATGGACAGAATTATGGTGTTTAGAGCTTTGATGCACAATATTTCTTCAGTCTAAACTTTTGGTTGCATCACTTATACATGAAAATTTCTCTATGTCTACAGAAAATCTGGTGGTGACATTGTGGTTGACAGGATCACTGACTTGTTTTCCCAGCATGGTATAAGATAGTTTTACACTGAAATTGTTTTATACCACCCACCACTTTTTTGGAATGACATTTTAATTACCATGTAGAACAAGCCTTTATAAAACCCTGACTGTGTTTTTCTACCTACACTTTTTTTTCCCTAGGAGTACTAAATAAAGCCCTCAATTTCTGGCCCTGAAATCAATAAAACAATAGGGAGAGTATGTGTAGGTGTAGATTTACCATGAAAATGTACTGATTATTCTCTAATTACTTCCTTACTCACTTGCAGCTTTTAGCCTTCTAGCTCCGAAGTATTGATTATGTCCTCCTATAAATTATTAGAAAGCATGCAATGCCACCAGTTGAACAATAACAGACAAGAATACTTATTACAGAAATATTCAGGAAGTAAAAATGAGTTTTACTATCCGAATCAGGAAGTCTGTACAGCTTACAGATCAAGAAATACAATTATTAAATGGACATTAACATAAAATACTAGTTAATTTAATATTAGGAGGCATCTGTACAATCATCATTAAAAGACATCTGTTACATCCATAACTGTATATAAAAACCCTGCATATCTCCTTATAATACAGCTGCCTGCATTAGATCACCGATCCAATCGAGTTTTGAAACAGAAGCGGGTCTACCACTTGAGATTGTCTCTTCTTTACTAATCCCAATTGTCGTGATGTACTATGGATCTGTTTAAATGTTTAACAATCACAGATCCGTAAATGTTTAATGATCAGCGGTCATTTAAAAGCCTGTTTACACAAGCAGATTGTGGTCGTGATAAACGATGCACACTGAACGATCTGTAATAGATTGTTCAGTACACATAGGCTACCATTGTTGTCCTCTTTACACAAGATGATGTGCTGCCAAGAATGATAATTTTTAGGCAAGTCTAAAAATAATAATAATAATCTTTTTTTATATAGCGCCAACACATTCCGCATCGCTTTACAGTTTAACAGTTTCATATACAAGTCATAAGTAACAACGTTAACAATACAGTAATTAGAGCAAAATGAGACGACCCTGCTCGTGAGAGCTTACAATCTACAATGAGGTGGGGGAGATACAAAGTACAGGTGTGTATTTACAATGATGGTCCAGCCATCTTGAGGGAGTGGGGGATAGTTGTAAATAGTGAATGGGCTACACACGCACACTAAAACATAAAATGACTTTGATTAGGGAATGTGATAGGCCGCTCTGAATAAATGTGTTTTAAGGGAGCGCCTAAAACTATGCAAATTGTGGATGGTCCTAATTTCTTGGGGTAGAGCATTCCAGAGGATTGGTGCAGCGCAGGAGAAGTCTTGGGGTCGGGAGTGGGAGGTACGGATTAGTGCAGAGGTTAGTCGAAAGTCGTTTGCAGAGCGTAGCGGTCGGTTAGGCCAATAGACAGAAATGAGGGAGATGTTAGGGGTGTGCCGCACTGTGGAGAGCTTTGTGGGTGAGAACAAGTACTTTGAATTGGATCCTATAATGAATGGGCGGCCAGTGTAATGACTGGCGAAGAGCGGACACATCTGAGTACTGATTAGCTAGATGGACGACCCTGGCTGCTACATTAAGGATGGACTGGAGAGGGGAAAGTCGAGTAAGGGGGATGCCAATTAATAGAGCATTACAGTAGTCCATGTGGGAGTGGATCAGGGTGACAATGAGGGTTTTGGTTGTTTCCATGGTGAGAAAAGGGCGGATTCTAGAGATGTTCTTTCGATGTTAGCGGCAAGAGCGAGCAAGAGATTGTATATGGGATGTGAAGGAGAGATTGGTGTCAAACATAATAACCAGACAGCTGGGGTGTTATTATGGTGCCACCACGGAGAGAGAAATGTTAGATTTAGGGAATTTAGGGAGGTTAGTAGACAGCGGGAGCAGAAGAAGTTCAATTTTGAAGAGGTTGAGTTTCAGACAAAGAGTGGACATGATGTTGGAGACTGCTGACAGACAGTCACTGGTGTTCTGTAGTACAGCGGGGGTTAGGTCAGGGGATGACGTGTATAGTTGTGTGTCATCAGCATAAAGATGGTACTGAAAGCCAAATCTGCTGATGGTCTGTCCAATTGGGGTCGTGTAGAGAGAGAAGAGAAGGGGGCCAAGGACTGAGCCATGAGGTACCCCGACAGCGAGAGGAAGATGAGATGAAGTGGAGCCAATGAACAAAACACTGAGGGAGCAGTCAGAAAGATAGGAAGAGAACCAGGACAGGGCAGTGTCCTTAATGCCTAGTGACTGGAGCCTAGAGAGTAGGAGATGGTGGTCAACAGTGTCGAAAGCTATAGAAAGGTTGAGAAGAATGAGCAGAAAGTAGTCACCATTACATTTTGCTGTCAGAAGGTCATTGGTCACTTTGATGAGTGCAGTTTCTGTTGAATGTAGGGGGCGGAAGCCAGAAATCATTTCACCCAATGAATGCGCCTTTTGCTTCTTCATTGGGTGATCTTTATGTGATTAAACTGCAAAAATTATTGTGAAATGAGCATTCTTCATGATAATCTTTTAGAGTAAATGCCCCTTAAAAGACTACAGCAGCAGACCTCCACCAGCTAAAATGTCAAAATTTGTTTCCCTGTGGAGGACAATACAGCTCCTCAATTTTTCAATATTTTATTAGCAAAGTCGGAGCTTATAGATGTGGGTCCTTAATTAGGATCCTCATCTATTTGCCAATGCCTGTCTCTTGGTCTGTGTAACGCTTCATTTCTAGTATGGTGGCATTATAGAGAAATTGAAGACTTGTGTTGTGTTCTCTCACAGATTACACCTGATTGCTGCGATCAGCTTATTTTTGAGGGACCTATTTTAAAGAAAGGCATTTCCAAAGTAGGTAATCCTGAGAGCAAAGGCTGTGTGTCCTTACACTACAGTAATGTCGACGATAAGGCCAGGTTCACACTTGTATTTATTATAATCTAACTTAATAGCTTTGCTAGATTCATCACTAGATGAAAATGTGTGGTGCCTGACGGACTGTTGTGTCCCACGAATGGGAACAACCTGTAATGAATATTCTCTGTGTTGAGTTTTTTCCTCCAATCAGGAAAATTCCCTGTTGTTGCTAGGTAGAATTAGACTGTGTGAAGATTGTACCTATGTCCCTCCCGTGGTTGAGCTCTGTATTAGGTTGCTCTTTCCTTCTTGTTCAGTTTAGCCTACAGCAGCCATTACTTAAGACGCATATGTGCTCTCCTCAGTGGCGCACCTATAATGAGGCGAGTTGAGCCTTCTGTCTCAGGCGGCAGCTAGGGGGCGGCAGAGCGGTGTGGTGCCGGCTCTCCTTAATCCCTGCTGAGTTTTACACTCCTGAACACTGTGCTATGTGTCCGGCAGTGAGAAGCAGCCACGCCCCCCATGCACCCCTTCCTCACCCTCCCACCTTTCCAGTTCAGCTTCTGGCAGCCAGGAGTCCGTTGCTGTGCTGTCCTCTTATGTGCGAGCAGGACCTGTGATGAGCTCACAGGAGGGGGAGGAGTCAGGGGTCACATGGTCAGGCTCCCTGTGTGCAGGTCTGCTGTCCTGGTTGTCATGGTGCTGGATGAAGGTAAGTTTATGTGTGGGACCAGGAGGGGTTTACAGTGTGGATGTAGCAGAGCTGTGTGTGTACGAAGTGTACGGAGCGGAGCCGTGTGTGTACTAAGTGTACAGAGCGAAGCCGTGTGTACGAGGTGTACAGAGCGGAGCAGTGTACGAGGTGTACGGAGCGGAGCCGTGTGTGTACAAAGTGTACGGAGCGTAGCTGTGTATGAGGTGTACGGAGCGGAGCTGTGTGTGTACGAAGTGTACGGAGCGGAGCCGTGAGTGTACGAGGTGTACGGAGCGAAGCCGTGTGTGTACGAGGTGTGCAGAGTGAAGCCGTGTGTGTATGAAGTGTACGGAGCGAAGCCGTGTGTGTACGAAGTGTATGGAGCGGAGCCGTGTGTGTACGAAGTGTACGGAGCGGAGCCGTGTGTACGAGGTGTATGGAGCGGAGCCGTGTGTGTACGAAGTGTACGGAGCGGAGCGTGTGTGTACGAGGTGGCTGTAGCAGTGCTGTGTGTGTACGGAGCGGAGCAGAGCCATGTGTGTACGGGGTGTATGGAGTGGAGCCGCATGTGTATGGAGCGGAACCGCATGTGTATGAGGTGTATGGTCCAAAGCCGCATGTGTACAAGGTTTACGGAGTGGAGCCATGTGTTTACAAGGTGTACTACTTATACAGAACTTTAACAAATATAAAAATCGATGTTTCAAACATATTCCTATTTAAGGGTCTGTGCACATGTTGCGGAATCTGCTGCGGATTCGCAGCAGAACTGGAAGTGATGTACAGTACCATTATATTCAATGGAAATAAAAAAAACGCAGTGCATGTGCTGCGGATTTTTCCACGTGGATTTGGTGCGGATTTAAATCCGCAGCATGTCACTTCTTTTGTGCAGTTCCGCAGCGTTTTGCTACCTGCTCTAAATAGGAATCCGCAGGTCTTAAAACGCAGTGCATGTGCTGCGGATTTTTCCGCGCGGATTTGGTGCGGATTTAAATCCGCAGCATGTCACTTCTTTTGTGCAGTTCCGCAGCGTTTTGCTACCTGCTCTAAATAGGAATCCGCAGGTCTTAAAACGCAGGGGAAATCCGCACAAAAACCGCGGCAAATCCGCAGGTAAAACGCAGGTCATTTTACCTGCGGATTTAGCAAAATCTGCGCGGAAAATTCCACAGCAGATTCTGCAGTCTGCACATACCCTAAAAGTGTATGTATTTCACATGTGCGTCACGTTAGGCTAGTAAGAGTAAAGGGCCTTTTACACATAGCGATATCGCCAGCAATATCGCTAAAGCATCACCGATTTTACCTCTGACCGGCTCCCCCGCTGTCTGTTGCTGATCGCGCGAGAATGGGCAGCTCCATTTCTCGTCGGGCACTTCCTGCTAGGCTTCCTGCTGGCACCGACGAGCGACGCGTGGGAAACGGGCGGGAGGACGTCAGGATCGCCGCGTCTGAAGGTAAGAAGCGACCGCTGCTGCGTCGCTAAAGTGCTGTGAGATCTGCCTGTGTGGCAGCTCACTAGCGACCATTTAGCGATGCACCAGCGATCCTGACCGGGTCGTATCGTGAGCGGGATCGCTGCTGCATCGCTAAATGTAAAACCCCCTTAAACCAGATTTATTTCTACTGATTTTACAATGAGGGGGGCGCCGTTTTGCAGTTCGCCTCAGGCAGCAGAGAGGCTAGGTCACCCCTGGCTCTCCTGTACAGATTACTCCTTTTTACCTACTGTTCATTGTAACTAATACAAGATTTTGGAAGAAAACAGCATCGTTTCTCCTGGTCTTTCTACAGTTTCATTGCTGGTGGAGTTAAACTATCTGCGGATGCCTGGTGGTGTGAGTACCAGTTACACAATTATCTAAGAAGCTGATAGAACACTTGGGATTTTCAGCTACTAGGAAGAGGCAGAATACAGACCCCACAGACAAAATAGTACATGATTTAACATTTTCTCTGGTATTTTTTGCCGACTCTGCTTCAGCACACATGTGAACATGAACTACGATTGTACACTCCACATTCTTAAGAACATTTATTTTTCTCCAAAAAGAAGACAATAGATACAATATAGACAATACATACAGTTTTACAGGTTATGGTAATTACCAGTAACGAAAATATATAAACTTGCATAAGTGCATACAGTGAAGAGATCCAAAACAGAGCATTTTATAAATGTACAATGGTTCGGTTTTCTTTTCTCTGTTTATAAGTCATGGCAGCCCTAAATGAATACATAGGAATCTGGCCACCTGAAATAACAGAATTTAACTTCTGTTCCCACAGGAGAAATGTGACTCGAGGCTCAGACACAAAGAAAATAATCCATACTATGCCAAGTAATGAGCTTCCAAATTCTGACAGAAAGGTGACTCGGGAGTTGGTGGTGAACGGCATAATAAAGTTTGTCTCTGTCTAGGAATACATTTTGCCAATAATTAAGAGGAGTTTTACTATAGAAAGTAAGCTGGTAAATTTGAGTCGTAAATTAGTCAACAAGTCGATAGAGAATATATCCCACAAAGGCACTAGGAGTCAGTAACAAATCACCAATGGAAGGGAATCTATCAATAATAGAAATCATAGAAAGAACAGATGATTGCCACTTCTCTAGTATCAATTAGTTTCAGTTTGATTGAAAGATAAGGTCATAGAAGAAACTCCAGCACTGTAAGAAAACAGGAAAGTAACAGTTTTGCACATATCATAACTGTGAATGGATGGTATCAAATACTAGATGACTGATGTCGAGAAATGTGGAAAGAGTGGTCTAGTACATAAAACTGTGGAAGGAGTGGTCTAGTACATAGAACTGTGGAAGGAGTGGTCTAGTACATAGCATAAATGTAGAAGAAATGGTCTAATACGTAGCATAAATGTAGAAGGAATGGTCTGGCACATAGGAGAAAAGTGGAAAGCGTAGTCTGATACAAATGAGAACTGTGGAAGGAATGGTCTGGAACATAAGAGAAATGTGGAAGGAGTGGTCTGATACATACAAGAACTGTGGAAGGAGTGGTCTGGTACATAAGAGGAATGTGGAAGGAGTGGTCTGGTACATAAGAGAAATCTGGAAGAAGAGGTCTGGCACATGGGAGACCTGTGAAAGTAGTAGTAAGACACTTGAAGAACTGTGGAAAAAGAGGTCTGGCGCAAAGAACTATGGAAAGAGTGGTCTGGAACATAGGAAAACTGAAAGGAGTGGATTGGCACATAAGACTACTGTGGAGTTAATGTTCTGACATATAGAATGCAAAATACGATTATACATGGATGTTCTGCTCAATGTGGACTAATACACTGGAAATCTTACTAGATTAAAAACATTGGTTCTGAAATCTGGCCCTTTTGTATATGGCAGCAGAGCTTCTGATGTGTGGAGTATGAAGCTAAAAGAGGTGACTAAAGGTGGTTATTAGTGATGGGTGAACGTGCTCTGATAATGTCTTATCTGAGCATGTTCGAGTTTTATCTGAGTATCTGGCTGTGCTTGCATATTATGTTTGAGTTCCCCCCACCTGAATGATTTGCAGCTGTCAGACAGCCTCAACACATGTGGGGATTCCCTAACAAACAGGCAATCCCCACATTTGTTGACTGTCTGACAGCAGCAAATCATTAGGCCGCTGGGGACTTGAACATAATATACGAGCATGCCCAGATGCTCGGATAACACCCGAGCATGCTCAGATAAGACATTATCCGAGCACGTTCGCTCATCGCTAGTGGTCAAACATTCTGAAAGCATATTTATCTCAACAACCCCATAGATGTGTATGGTTAGTGATTTATGTTATCTCCAAAGGGAGAGGAGAATAAGTCTCTAAAAGACTCAACCAGAAAACAATGGTTTGAGCATGCTGAAATCCAACTTTCCCAATCCTTTATTTTCCTAACATCTGCCATCGAAGGAGAGTCAGGACGCCACTATACATATTAGTCAGTTGGTCCTGCTAAATTGTCAGTTTTAGCCAATGTTCACCTAATGCCACCTTGAGTTTTTTCTATTTGAGGAACACTTGTCCACATGACAGACCACCAGTTAGTAATGCAATGCTGAATTTGCATTTAAAACCCCAAAGAGTGTAGGAGTTTATGGCAATAAGGCTTCTTATATAACACAATGTATTTCCTTGTTCCAACTCCCAACCAGAAATAACTCTTACTTACCTAATGTAACTGCAGAACCAGGCAGAGAAAGTCTGATCCCACGCAGATTTTCATTTTATTCTTCTAAAGTTAATGACACAAACAGGAAACAGACACTGCACATAAATGTACAACAGCGCAGCTCCTTCTTCTGTGCCCTGATGAGGAATCCAGGCCAGGAAAACACAATTTGCTTGTAATGCAAGTACCTGATTGCAAACCTCCACTAGAGGAAATGAAGATAGCAGACTGGCTGGACCACTGCTGAGCTAGTAAGATAATATATGGTATGTTTTCCCAAGCCTTCTCATTTATGAGGGTGCCCTGATTTCCGAAGGAATAGTGGGTGTAGTGACACTGGATATGTTGCATAAACTCCTGCATATATGGACTCCATCAACATATGGTTATAATTCACAACGCAGAAGTTCACTGAAACCTGCTCGCTTTCATACTATGAATGGTTTATTTGAAGGAATAGTCATAATCCACTGACATGTAAATCATATCTGCATGTATTTATGTATTAACTGGAAACATAAAATGGGACCTGATACTTCTTTATACACACAATATGGTGGAACTACCTTTATGATTTTAGATGTGACTTTAGTTCTTCTGGAAACATTGGGATCTGGATTATTTCCAGGCGTGGTCACAATATGGCATTGTGTACTACAGATCTGAAATACTTTCTAATATATGGGATGGGATGTAAATTATCCTTTACCAAGCTTTACATCCTACTTCTCATCATAGATTATAGCTTCCTAGACCAATCCTGCAGTCAAGCAACTTTACAATATTACACAATATGTGCTATTAATCATATAGTGTACTAGCTGTGTTCTGATTTAAGGTTACTGTATATTGTTAACCCCTTAACGACCAAGCCATTTTGTAGGTTAAAGACCAGGCCAATTTTTACAATTCTGACCACTGTCACTTTATGTGCTTATAACTCTGGAACGCTTCAACGGATCTTGGCGATTCTGAGATTGTTTTCTCGTGACATATTGTACTTCATGATAGTGGTAAAATTTCTTCAATATAACTTGCGTTTATTTATGATAAAAAACGGAAATATGGCAAAAATTTTGAAAATTTTGCAATTTTCAAACTTTTAATTTTTATGCCATTAAATCAGAGAGATATGTCACAAAATGTAGTTAATAAATAACATTTCCCACATGTCTACTTTACATGAGCACAATTTTGGAACCAAAATTTTTTTTGTTAGGAAGTTATAAGTGTTAAAAGTTGACCAGCAATTTCTCATTTTTCCAACAAAATTTACAAAACCATTTTTTTTAGGGACCACCTCACATTTGAAGTGAATTTAAGGGGTCAATATGACAGAAAATACCCAAAAGTGACACCATTCTAAAAAACTGCACCCCTCAAGGTGTTCAAAGCCACATTCAAGAAGTTTATTAACCCTTTAGGTACTTCACAAGAATTGAAGCAATGTGGAAGGAAAAAATGAACATTTAACTTTTTTTCCAAAAATTTTTCTTTCGACACAATTTTTTTAAATTTTGTCAAGGGTATCAGTAGAAAATGAACCACAATATTTGTTGTACAATTTCTCCTGAGTACACCAATACCCCATGTGTGGGGGTAAACCACTATTTGGGCGCATGGCAGAGCTCGGAAGGGAAGCAGCGCCATTTGACTTTTTTGGCTGGAATTGAGATTGGACGCCATGTCGCATTTGGAGAGTCCCTGTGTGCCTAAACAGTGGAAACCCCCCACAAGTGACCCCATTTTGGAAACTAGACCCCCCAAGGAACTTATCTAAATGTGTTGTGAGAGCTTTGAACCCCCAAGGGCTTCACAGAAGGTTATAACGTAGAGCCGTAAAATTAAAAAATCATATTTTTTTCACAAAAATGATCTTTTCATCCCAATTTTTATTTTCCAAAGGATAAAAGGACCCCAAAAGTTATTGTGCAATTAGTCCTGAGTACGCTGATACCCCATATGTTGGGGTAAACCACTATTTGGGCGCATGGCAGAGCTCGGAAGGGAAGCAGCGCCATTTGACTTTTTTGGCTGGAATTGAGATTGGACGCCATGTCGTATTTGGAGAGCCCCTGTGTGCCTAAACAGTGGAAACCCCCCACAAGTGACCCCATTTTGGAAACTAGACCCCCCAAGGAACTTATCTAGATGTGTGGTGAGAGCTTTGAACCCCCAAGGGCTTCACAGAAGGTTATAACGTAGAGCTGTAAAATTAAAAAATCATATCTTTTCCACAAAAATGATCTTTCCACCCCCAATTGTTATTTTCCAAAGGGTAACAGGACCCAAAAAGTTATTGTGCAATTTGTCCTGAGTACGCTGATACCGCATATGTGGGGGTAAACCACTATTTTGACGCATGGCAGAGCTCGAAAGGGAAGGAGCGCCTTTTTCAAATGCAGACTTTGATGGAATGGTCTGCGGGTGTCATGTCATGTTTGGAGAGCCCCTGATGTGCCTAAACAGTAGAAACCTCCCACAAGTGACTCCATTTTGGAAACTAGACTCCCCAAGGAACTTATCTAGATGTGTAGTGAGCACTTTGAACCCCCAATTGCTTCACAGAAGTTTATAACGTAGAGCCGTGAAAATAAAAAAATCATATTTTTTTCCACAAAAATAATCTTTTTGCCCCAAATTTTTATTTTTATAAGGGTAACATGAGAAATAGGACCCCAAAAGCTATTGTGCAATTTGTCCTGAGTACGCTGATATCCCATATGTGGGGGGGAACCACTATTTTGACGCATGGCAGAGCTCGGAAGGGAAGGAGCACCGTTTTTAAATGCAGACTTTGATGGAATGGTCTGCGGGTGTCATGTCGCGCTTGGAGAGCCCCTGATGTGCCTAAACAGTAGAAACCCCCCACAAATGACCCCATTTTGCAAACTAGACCCCCCAAGGAACTTATCTAGATGTGTGGTCAGCACTTTGAACCCCCAAGGGCTTCACAGAAGTTTATAATGTAGAGCAGTGAAAATAAAAAAATCATATTTTTTTCCACAAAAATGACCTTTTTGCCCCCAAATTTTTATTTTTATAAGGGTAACACGAGAAATAGGGCCCCAAAAGCTATTGTGCAATTTGTCCTGAGTACGCTGATATCCCATATGTGGGGGGAACCACTGTGATCGCCTTACTGCGGTCTTTGGGAGGCAGAATTAACAAATCCACAAAAGGTGAAGAATTGGTTTTCTTTTTTGCGCCGTTCCTCGTGCGGTATTAGTGATTAGGCGACTTTATTCCTTGGGTCGATGTGATTACAGCGATACCAGATTTATACTCTTTTTTCATGTTTAGCTTCTGTCACACACTTAAAGATGCTTTTTTTTGGAATAATTTTTTTGTAAGAAATTTTTGCATCACCATATTTTGAGAGCTATAATTTTTCCATATTTCGGCCGACAGAGTTATCTGTGGGCTTACTATTTGCAGGACGAGCTGACGTTTTTATTGGTACAATATTTGGGCACATAACGTTTTTTGATCGCTTCCAATTCCGATTTTTGTGGAAGCAGAATGAACAAAAACCAGCAATTCAGGAATTGTTTCTTTTTTTTTTTTTCCCTCCGTTCCGCGTGTGGTAAAATTGATAAAGCAGCTTTATTCTTTGGGTCACTACGATTACAGCGATACCTCATTTATATATTTTTTTATGTTTTGGCGTTTTTTACACAATAAAAATTTTTATAGAAAAAATAATTATTTTTGCATCAGTTTATTCCGCGAGCTATAACTTTTTTATTTTTTCGCTGATGGTGCTGTATGGCAGCTTGTTTTTTGCGGGACAAGATGACGTTTTCAGCGGTACCATGATTATTTATATCTGACTTTTTGATCGCGTGTTATTGCACTTTTTCCAAGCGGTATCATCATTAGTAGTATAATTTACTACTTTTTTGTGTTTTTTTTACGGCTTTCACTGAAGGGGTTAACTAGGGATACGATTTTATAGATGGGATTTTTACGGACGCGGCGATACCAAACATGTGTATTTTTTTGTTTTTTATTTTTTTTATTACATAAAAATGTGTATTTTTTAGGGGATTTTTTTAAAATTATTTTTTTATATTTTTTTTTTACAATTTTTTAAAAAAAATGATTTTATTGCAGTTGCTCCAGCAATGCTCCAGCATTGCAATGCATTGTACCTATGATGAAAGCTGCTGTGAGCATGATCACAGCAGCTTTCCGTAGCTAGATGACCCGGAGGTTGTCATGACAACCACCGGGACATCAAGGCAGAGATCGGGCCCTGCAAATACATTGCAGGGCGCTGATCTGAGGCAGAGGGAGCTCCCGACCCTCTGCCTCCCCCCCTGAGCGCTGCGGTCGCGCTCGATCGCAGCAGTCAGGGGGTTAACAGCCAGGGGCGGCGGGGGCGCCGCTCCTGGCTGTCAGTGCAGGAAGCTCGGCCACTGCAGCGCCGGCTCCTGCACTGATCGCGCTGGAGATGCTGAAACTTCAGCATCTCCTGCGCGATCGCTGCTGTGTTTGGTCAGTCAGATTGACTGACCAATCACAGCGCTGTGGGTGCGGGGACCGACGGCAAAGGTCCCCGCACCGCTTGCTGTGCCTGTCAGCTGTCTTAGACAGCTGTCGGCACTGAACTACCACTGTGTGTTTACACGCAGTGGTAGTTCAAAGGGATGACGTGCACAGTCCGTCCTGGTGCCGGAACTGACACCCGGCCATGACGGACTGTGCACGTCAATGGACATTAAGGGGTTAAAGTGATTCCCTCATTGTGGAAATGATGCATAATTTTTGGCAACATGGTAGAAAGCAGAGAAGCTAAACAGATCAAAGTATTGGGTTGCGGGAAAAGATTCAATATAAATTACAGTATATACTCGAGTATAAGTCGAGATTTTCAGCTCAGTTTTTTAGTCTCAAAGTGCCCCTCTTGGCTTATACTTGAGTCACCCCCACCAGTCTGTCTCCCCCGGTCTGTCTCTCCGTACGGCTACCTCGTGCCATATTTTACTGGCACGCCGTTACCTCCGGGACTCAGATGCTCCAAACACTCACAGCTCCAGTAGCGTGAGTAGCAAGGACCCGCGGCGACTGTGGAGCCAACAGGAACTGCGTGACCTAAGTAGTCAAGTGATGGAGTACGCAACCTCCACCTGCCATACGGCTACCGCTTGCTCCATACATTAGTGGCACGCCGCTACCTCCGGGACTCAATACATGCCAGGATTGCGCTGCGCCACTGCTGCTGCTGTGAAGGAGGGGGTAAGAAACACCCCGGGGAAGAGAGACAGGCCGGGGGAGAGGATAGACAGACCGCTTGCCTATACAACTGCTACTGCTGCTCTATACGTTACCTCTGGGACTCCATACATGATAGGATGTCGCTGCTCCACCGCCGCCGCTGCTGTGAAGAAGTGGATAAGAAACACCCCGTGGGAGATTTGCGGACCGACGGGAAGAGTGGAGACTCGCAGGGAGAGGGGATACTCGCGGACCCACTAGCTGCTGTATCTGCTCTGCTTATACTCAAGTTAATACGTTTTCCCGGTTTTTGAGGTAAAATTAGGTACTTCAGCTTATACTCGGGTCGACTTATACTCAAGTATATACGGTAACTGGTTTCTTACTTATTGAAATCTCTGCTCACTTTGGACTAGCCTAATCACTGATTAGTAGCCTTTCCTGCATAAGGGCTTGCTCACATTACACGACTTGGGGCCAAAGACAAATGCCGATCGGCTATATATTTGCTGACCGACGGTCATTTGTTTATTTAGACAGACCAGCCGTGCATCCGATACACATAGAATGATCGATAATAGACTGTTCTGTGCACATGGGCTGTCATTGTTATCGGCAGCACATGTCCTATTTACACACGAAGAAGAGCTGCCAAAAACAATGGTTATTAAAAGACTTCTCTGGGAATGGAAATAACTAAATAACTATAGGGAATGTTATTATAATTTCCTAAATACATTTATCATATTTTGCAGATTTTATAAGATGCTCCGGATTATAAGACGCACCCCAAATTATGAGGAGAGAAATAGGAAAAAACTTTTTTTAAGAAAATGGTGGTGCTTCTTATAATCCATGTGTAATGTATGTGGTACAGTTCATATAGCGTCTTGTGCTTGGGTGCGATGAAAATACATGAGACACAGGTTTGATATAGAAAGTCTTGTATTACTTCATACAAGTTGGCAAAAATAGTCACACAGTTTGCAGACACAGAAGCAGGAGACACAGCAGGCCAGAGTAATCTAAGCTCAGCAATCACTCTCCACAACAGGTTCAGGATCTTCTTCTCTGTTACCGTAAGTCCATGCAAACGTGGGTCTTTCAAAGAGCAGGTTTCAGAGTCCACAAGTGCTTCAGAGTTCCTCAGTAGGAATAGCTGGAGTACAAGGTCCAAGGCTTTAGGAGTCAGGTCACAGGTTCACTGCAGGCTAGATTCTGAAGCACTGATTGCTCAGCTGTGGCTGCTTAAGAAGCAAAAGGAGAGAATCAGGGCGGGAACATGCAAGCTGGAAACTCCATTTTGACTGAGGGCAAGATAGCTGCAGCAAGACAGAAAGTAAAATGGCTGACGAACAAACTGAGTTTCAGGAACATGTACACAGAACCTTACATTACTCCCCCTTAGGGACAACCTCCGGATGACCTCAGGCCAGGCTTGTGTGGGTACCTCTGATGAAACTGACGGAGCAAGCGAGGAGCATTAACGTTATTGACTGGTTCCCATGAGTTGTCCTCCACTGGGTAGCCCTGCCATTTAATCAGATATTGTAACTGATTTCTATACAACCTGGAATCTAAAATCCTTTCCACCACAAATTCTTCCTGACCATCGACTAGCACTGGGTCAGGGCAAGGAGAAGAATGTCCAGGAAACGTATTGGGTGTCGCAGCCTTTAGTAGGGATACATGAAAGACAGGGTGAATTCTCATAGTTCTGGGCAGTTGAAGACGACAAGCAACGGCACTTATAATTTTACTGATTTTATAGGGTCCAATGTACTTATGTCCCAACTTAGACGATGGAATCCTTAACTTAAGATTTCTGGTTGACAGCCAGACCAAGTCTCCTACCTTGAAAGCTGGTGCAGGTTTACGAAATTTATCTGCTGCTTTCTTGTACCTTTCCTGAGCCGATTCCAGATTCTCCTTTAGAAGATCCATATTCTTCTGTAAAGACGTGATTCTTTCAGCCACTGCTGGTAAAGGCGTTTCTATGGGAAATTGTGGTAGAATGTTTGTTAGGATGATAACCTAGATTAGAGTAAAAAGGAGACTGCTTAGTGGAGGCACTCTGAGAGTTGTTATACGAGAACTCAGCTAATGGAAGTAGATCCACCCAATCATCCTGTAGGTGGCAGATAAAGCAGCGGAGATACTGCTCCAGGGTTTGATTGGTTCGTTCGGTCTGTCCATTAGTCTGAGGATGAAAAGCAGAAGAAAGGTTTACTTTAATGTCCAATGCTGCACAGAAATTTTGCCAAAACCTAGAAGTGAATTGCACCCCTCGATCCGAAATAACCTCATCCGGTACTCCATGTAAGCGAAACACATCTTTAATCATCAAATCTGATGTCTGTTTTGCAGTGGGTAAGCCGACACAAGGGATAAAATGAGCTGCCTTTGTTAGACGGTCAACCACCACTAGAATGGTGTTCTTCGCTTGAGAGGTTGGTAACTCCACAATGAAGTCCATAGAAATGGATCCCCACGGGCGGGACGGGGTGGGAAGAGGCTGTAACAGACCAGTTGGTGAGGAGCGAGGTGTTTTGCATCTTGCACAGACTTCACATGAAGTGACATAGTTTAAAACATCCTTCCTGCAAGTGGGCCACCAAAAGAAACGAGAGAGAAATTCCTGTGTCTTTAGAATTCCTCTATGCCCAGCTATCTTGGAATCGTGAATGAGTTGCAATACTCTCAATCTGACTGTTTCAGGAATATACAGGCGTTGTCCCTGAATCCACACACCATTCTTAAAGACAAGACTTACGTCCCTTGGGGGTTGTGCCAAAAAGGAATCCGCATGGTATGCTTCCTTGATGTCCTTAAGTAGGTCTTGATTATGAATTACTCCTAGGAATCTAGAGTCAGGAAGAATAGTCTTAGGAGGAGTAATTGGACGTGTCTCTGCTGAGTAAATCCTAGAGAGTGCATCAGCCTTTCCATTGCGCGATCCTGGTCTATAAGAAATGATAAAATTAAATTGGTTTAAGAAAAGATTCCAGCGAGCCTGGCGAGGAGTCAGGCACTTAGCCGACCTGATAAACTCAAGGTTACGATGGTCTGTCAGGACGACTATTTGCTGTGCAGCTCCCTGAAGAAGGTGTCTCCATTCTTTGAAGGCGGCAATAATGGCCAACAACTCTCTATTGCCCACATCGTAGTTCCTCTCAGCCGAAGACAACTGCTGGGAAAAGAAGGCACAGGGATGCAAGACATTCTTCTCACCTGTTCTCTGAGAGAGTATAGCTCCAACGGCACAGTCTGAAGCATCCACCTCTATTATGAAGGCAAGCTCGGGGTTGGGATGTACTAGGATAGGTGCAGTGGTAAATTTATCTTTTAGATGGGAAAATGCTTCCTGGGCTTGGGGAGTCCAGGAGAACCTAGACTCTTTCCGGGTAAGTTGGGTGATAGGTGACACTACCTCAGAGAAATGAAACGTCTATAGAAGTTGGCAAACCCGATGAAGCGCTGTACCTCCTTCACATTTCTAGGACTTGGCCAATCCTTGATGGCTTGGGTTTTGCTTCCATCCATACTAATTCCTTGTGTAGACAGTGCATACCCCAGAAATTGAATTTCGGTCCTATGGAATTCACACTTTTCAAGTTTGATGTAAAGATGATTTTGTCTTAGACGTTCCAAGACCATTCTCACATGTCCATGATGTTCCTCTGTGGAGTTAGAAAAAATTAGAATATCATCCAAATAAATTACCACGAATGTATCTAGGAGATCCCTGAAGATGTCATTCACCAAGTGTTGGAAAGTGGCTGGGGCGGTACTCAGACCAAAAGGCATAACTAGATATTCAAAGTGTCCATAGCGTGACCTGAATGCAGTCTTCCATTCATCCCCAGGTCTAATACGGACTAAGTTATAGGCCCCACGAAGATCTAGTTTAGAGAAAATTTTGGCATGTCGCACTCTCTCCAATAACTCAGGGATTAAAGGCAATGGATAACGGTTTCTAATAGTAACCTTATTGAGTTCCCTATAGTCTACACATGGTCTCAGAGATCCATCTTTCTTCTTTACAAAGAAGATGGGTGCACCTGCAGGAGATGAAGAGGGGCGTATGAAGCCCTTGGCTAGATTTTCGTCTATGTAATCCTTTAAAGCCTTTAGCTCGGGCCCCGCCAGGGGTAGATCTTACCAAAAGGTATCTCCGCTCCAGGCAATAATTCAATTGGACAATCATATGGACGGTGAGGAGGAAGCTGGTCAGCGTTCTTCTTGTCACATAAATCCACATAGTCCTGGTATACAGCTGGTAGTTCAGGGACTGACATGGTTCCTTTAGGAACAGAGCAAGCTGAAACTTTTGGACTCATCTGTTTCTCTGGAAAGTGTAATTCCTTGGTCTCCCAGTTAATGGTAGGATTCTGAGCCTGCAGCCATGGTAGCCCTAGAATAATGGGAAAGTGGGGAGAAGAGATAAGCATAAAGGACAGTTTCTCTTGATGATCTTTACCCATAAGAACCCTCAAAGGCTCTGTTTCCTGATCCACTGGTCCAGAGGTCAGCAGGGAGCCATCCACAGTTTCCATCTGTACTGGAGTAGCCTTCTTCACTGAACGTATCCCCTGTTTCAGAGCAAAGGAGACATCCATAAAATTTCCACTTGCCCTGAGTCGATCATAGCAGAGCTAGACACCCAAGCTGAGTCAACCCAGAGTTTGATGGAAAGAAAGCAATGAGAATTGTTTTTCTTACAACTCAGCTGGGACACCGCTGAGGAAACTTGAAAAATGGCAGCGTTTACACAGTCAACGTCCTCAGAGGTAACGGAGTTTAAGTCCGAGAAATCAAGATCTGTTGCTGCAGATCTCTCTGGAGCCTGAGGCTCGGACCTGACAGATCCCCTCTCGCAACACTCACAATGAATGAGTGCTGCAGTAGTCTTACGAGAACGGCTGGGGCAGTTTATAATGAAGTGCCCTGACTTACCACAATAGAAACATAGATTCTCCTTAAAACGATGTTCCTTGCGTGCATCACTAACCCGTCGTTGTAAAGAGTCTACCTGCATGGGTTCAGGTTCAGGTTCCCGTGTAATCCTACTCAAAGGTTCCTTAGCTGGAGAGGAAGGTAGGAAAAGGTTAGTGCGATTGCTTTCGAACCATCTCTCTTGCCTGCGTTCAGTCAGACGAGTATCAATACGGATGCAGTAGTTAATAAAGTCACCTAACGCAGTGGGAGGGTCGGCACGAGCAAGTTCATCCTTAATCAGTGGAGATA
This sequence comes from Oophaga sylvatica, assembly GCA_033576555.1. NCBI lineage: Eukaryota > Metazoa > Chordata > Amphibia > Anura > Dendrobatidae > Oophaga > Oophaga sylvatica. The sequence continues at coordinate 114,552,820 of JARQOD010000006.1, forward strand.
ACCCTTTCGAAAAATAGATTTTTTGGCGGAACTGTCCCAGGTGGTATCAAGGGCCCATCTCCTGAACTCCAAGGCATATTCAGCTACCGAGTGCTTACCTTGGCGCAAAGCTAACATGGCTGCTTCAGCTGTTGCACCTCGATTGGGGTCATCAAACACCTGCCCCATGGCTGAAATAAAAGCATCAAGGTGATTCAAACAATCATCCTCAGTCTCAATCAGAGGGTTTGCCCACATCAAAGCCTTGTTGGTAAGCAACATAATTATAGTAAGCACCTTAGATCGTTCAGTGGGAAATTGTGAAGCATGTGCAGAAAAAAAAAGATTGCATTGATTAATAAATCCCCTGAATTTCTCACGTTCACCGCCAAAACGAAAAGGGGGCAACTTGGGAATCCCAGAACTCGGGGCTACGGCAGGAGCCTGGACTCGCTCTTCTAGAACCTCAATCCTGGCTCGCAAATCCTGGGCAGTCTGTCCAAACACTTGCAAATTGTGATTAGTGAGGTCCTGTAGGCTTGAAAAACGGGTCTTTATATTCTGCAAATCTGCAAGGATATTATCAGTCACTCCGCAAAGTTCCTTTATGCGGGCCTCCATTTTCCAGATCTTTTAAGACAGGAGTACTGGAAGAAGAGGAGAGGAGAAAAAAAAAACAATAGTGTTTACCTGTGGTAACACTGCAGAGAGAAAAAAAAATTAAGGGAACTGCTCACCTGGAATGGTTGTGAGAAGTCACAACCACTATCATCACAGAAAGTTCACCCGGACATCTGATATCCACAGTTACAGCAGACAAAAAAGAGAAAAGAAAAAAAAAAAAAAACAATAGTGTTTACCTGTGGTAACACTGCAGAAAAAAAACACTTAAGGGAATTGCTCACCTGGAATGGTTGTGAGAAGTCACAACCACTGTCATCACAGAAAGTACAACCGGACATCCGATATCCACAGTTACAGCCTCTCCAGACCCAGCAGACACTAACGTTTCGGCTTCAGAATCTTGTAATGTATGTGGTACAGTTCATATAGCGTCTTGTGCTTGGGTGCGATGAAAATACATGAGACACAGGTTTGATATAGAAAGTCTTGTATTACTTCATACAAGTTGGCAAAAATAGTCACACAGTTTGCAGACACAGAAGCAGGAGACACAGCAGGCCAGAGTAATCTAAGCTCAGCAATCACTCTCCACAACAGGTTCAGGATCTTCTTCTCTGTTACCGTAAGTCCATGCAAACGTGGGTCTTTCAAAGAGCAGGGTTCAGAGTCCACAAGTGCTTCAGAGTTCCTCAGTAGGAATAGCTGGAGTACAAGGTCCAAGGCTTTAGGAGTCAGGTCACAGGTTCACTGCAGGCTAGATTCTGAAGCACTGATTGCTCAGCTGTGGCTGCTTAAGAAGCAAAAGGAGAGAATCAGGGCGGGAACATGCAAGCTGGAAACTCCATTTTGACTGAGGGCAAGATAGCTTCAGCAAGACAGAAAGTAAAATGGCTGACGAACAAACTGAGTTTCAGGAACATGTACACAGAACCTTACACCATGCATCTTATTGTTTACCGTGGGTGGTGGCTGCGGTGAAGCGGGGTCCCAGGGTCGCTGCTGGAGGAGGCAAGACTGGAGCGTTGCAGACTGGGATGATGGGTGCTCCGATGTGCGCCGCTGCGGGTGTTCGTTGGTGCGGGAGCTCTGCCGACATTTTGTGAAACCACGTACATGGTTTACTGTGTGGTGGACTCTGGGAAAATGGCTGCCGGGGCATGCGCAGATGGAGATCTCGGCACCAAGATCTCGGGAGATATGATCTCAGCGCTGAGATCTCATCTCCCGACATAGCGAATCTGAAGAACTATGCTACATTTCTAATTGGAGGTATTTGCTAATATTATTATTATTACACCTACTACATACTATAGGATACTGGGATATTGGGATAGGATCTTGGAGATGGGAGTACTACTTTAAGTTGAAGTTCAGTTCTGGCAGTGTAGAGGACCTTGCTAACTGTATGTTTCATCTATGTTTTTTTTCTTTTGCTGTCTTCTTGTAGCCACTTGCAGCTGTGTCTGATTGTTCTTGTTTTTGTCATTCTCTTCTCGTTTTCAAACACAATATGTAGTCTTCCTCAGAGGCGTAGCTAGGGTTTTGGTTCGGGGGGGCGAAACTTCTGAGTGGGCCACTAACCAGATAACCCTGATTACAACTCGGTGAGACACACTAATAGTGGATGTAGGAGATGATAATCTATATATTAAGACCAACATGGATATTACCTCCATATGGTCAGTGGTAAATACCAGTCCTACAAAACATATAAGTGATTACTGCACAGTTATAGATGGTCACTTACAGCTGACGTTCTTTCTGATGGAATCGTTCACTTTTCACGTCATTTTAAATTTTGAACACTGTCATTTTTTAAATGAGGAAAATGATCCAATATCAATTGTCTATGAATAAAAAGATTATGTGAACCTTTGCTTTCAGTATTTTCCGGGGTGACCTGTTTGTGCAGCAATATCTGCATCTAAATCATTACAGTAATTGTAGATTAGTTCTGCACGTTTTGGAGGAATTTTAGCCCATTCTTTCCTACAAACAGCTTCAGATCTGTTATGTTAATGGATTTTCTCCCATGAACTGCTCACTTTAGGTCCATCTACAAGATTTCTAGATATCATTAAGGTCAGGTCCTTGACTTATCCTTTACAAAACTTTGATTTTAATCTTCTTTAACCCCATAACGACGAGCACCATACATGTAAGGCGTTTGATGGCGCTCAGCCCGCTTCTATTAACCTGTTAAATGCCTCTGTCATTCTCTGACAGCGGGATTTACAGTACAGAGCCCGGAGGTTATTCTGTTCTAACTGCCCATGATGCTATTCTTTCATGACAGTGCTCCTGTGAATGCCAGCCCACGATTTGTGCTATATACAGCTATTCTTTATTATTGTACATGCGTTCAGACAATTGCAGGTTCAAGCCTCCTAAGGAAATTAACAACAAAAGAAAAAAGCATATTTTTTTAAATACTAAAAAAAAATTTGAATCGCCTCTCTCTTCCCCTATTAAAAATAAAGATTAAAAAATACACATATCTGGTATTGTTGGGTCCATAAACGTCTGATCTATCAATACAGAAACTGAAATAACCCAACTGGTAAAAAGCTGTAAGGTGAAAAAATGCAAAGACCAGAACTGTGTTTTTCTGTTTGCCACAATTGCGTAAAAAATATAAAATAAGAAGCGATTAAAGCATTGTATCAACCTCAAAATGGTATTAAGTTATAAGGTCAGACTGTAATAAACAAGCCCTACACAGCAAGATTGACTATTTTGCAGTAAATTGTATAGTAAATAAATGGTATCATTCAAAAGTACAACTCCTCCTGCAAATATACAGGCCCTTTTATGGTCAAGTGGGCAGATAATTAAAAAATGATGGCTATTGGAAAGAGGGGAAGAAAAAACAATAGCACAATTATGAAAAATTGCCCGGTCCTTTAGTGGCGTTAAACATTCGTTTGTAGAATGGCCTGTGTGCTTTGCATCGTTGTCTTGGAGTATGACCCACAATCTCTTGAGATTGAGATTTTGGAGAGATGTACTAACATTGTCCTTTAAAATTTGCTGATTCAGAATTCATTGTTCTATCAATTATGGCAAGCCATCCTGGTCAAGATGCTGCAAAGCAGATACAAACCATGATGCCATGACTACTGTGCTTCACAGATGGTATGAGGATCAACGCCTTTGAAATGTGGTGCTGATAAGGATGTTATCAATACCATGGATAGCAAGAACAAGCAAATCAATTTTGGAATAAATCAAGCCAGACATGTCACTAGAAGCAAGGATCACAAAACTACAACTTGAATACTATGAACCCATCAAACGAAGAGAGCAATCACTGGAGAAGGACATCATGGTTGGAAGAATAGAAGGAACAAGGTGAAGAGAAAGACCAGCAATCTGATGGCTTGATACTACCAAGATGATGTTGGAGAAGACTCTGGTGGACCTATCTAGGTTTGCACAAGATTGATCTTCCTACACAGCGTTCACCTATCAAGTCCCCAAGGCTTGAGTGAGCTGACGGATGTTAATTAATAATATGTATGATGTTTATTAATGCCATAATGCAGTGTTTTTCTTTCTCCAAACATAAACTTTGTTGTTTAAACTATAATTTTAGTCTAATTTTTGCACAAATATTATTCCAATAGCCTTCTGGATTGTACAGGTGACCTTTAGCAAGCAGCAGATGGACATCAATGTTATATTTGGAGAGCAGTGGATTTCTCAATCGTATCTTGCCATGCATATCATTGTTATTCAGTGTCCTCCTCATTGAAGTCATTAATATTATTGTTAGCTAATATGAGCGAGGCCATCAGTTGCTTAGAGGTTACCTTAGGTTCCTTTGAGACCTCATGAACCATTGTATGTCTTGCTCTTATAGTGATGTTTATCAGTCGATCACTATTATGGAGGGACATAATGTTATAATCTTCTATTTCCTTCATTTGGACACAATCTGCCTGACAGTGCATTGGTGGAGTACAAACTATTCACAGTTGTTTTTGTAACTGATCCAGTCTGATGAGCATCAACTACTTTTCTTCTGAGGTCGTCAGAAATCTCCTTTGTTCATACCATGATACACTACAACAAACCAGTGTTGTGAAAATCAGACTTTAATATCCTTCCACTCCATTGAAAATAAACCTAAAACTGATCCTAAAAATGGGATAATTTTTGGACTGCTTTTTGAAACGCTATTGCTTTTTCACTTTCCAAAGAGCCAACCTGTTGCTGCTCTTAAAAAAAGCTATCATTTTTAGAAGGCTTATTAAAAAGCTATTACTTCATTTACTTCAAATATCAAACCTATTGTAACTCCCTAAAAGAGACTATATTTGCATCAACACTTCTCAAAAAGCCATGGCTTTTTCCATGTACACCGCCTGTGTATAAACTCCAGCACTGCATGCATCTGCCTCCCAAAAGGGTTTATTTTTAGATAATTTTTACATTTTATAAAGCATAAAAAGTATTTCACTGTAGAGTGTTATTAATCAGGCTGTTGGATACCACTGGTTACCTTCATATGGGAATGGGAAACATTTGTTTAAGCTGGCACATTTGAATTTCAAAAGGTTTGCCCATTTCTATTAAATTTGTCTTTTTATTCATCTTCTTACTTATGATGCCATACAAACTAAATTCCTTGTTTGCCTTGTGCCTTTTTAAAATAGAAGTTGAAGATTACAATGCATTCATGAGTTCTCTAAAGGCAAACTTTGCACCACAGTATGAAATATGTGCAAATATGTACATTGCGTGGATAAGGGGAGCATCATCTTTATCCATTTAGGTCTACAGCAAGTCCGACAAAGAACCTTTAGACACTTTAATATCGTTAAATAGTTTTCAATGTGAACAGGAGACATAGTTAAACATTAAACCTTCCACCCCAGACTGGCAATGAAACCAGTAATGTAGCACATTTTTTAGTCTGGAGCACATTTTGTTTACAAACAAGTAACATAGTATGGGTGAAATAAAAAGAGATAAGTCCTATAGGTTCAACCAAGAATCCAAACCATGAAAAATGGCTTCGTTATTTCTCCTTCACCATACTTAATAGCTTGCACTATACATCCAGAAAACAGTTTTCAGGCACGGGCCAAACCAAGACTCATTCATTAGATGTGCCAGATGACGAATCATGATTTATCATTCCAATAAATTCATTTCCACCATGCAAAAGTCCAAAGGAATCTTCTTCCCCAGTCCAGCTGACATTTGGCATTATGCATGTTGATCCGAGACTTGTGTGCTGCTGCTTCGCTATGGAAAAATGAATCTGTGAAGCTCCCCATGAACAGTTCTTGTGTTGACAGTGTCTCCATAACTTGGCACAGTTATTGTGTGAGCCATAATGATTCGTACCTTTGTATTTATTTCCCAAGACATCTATATTTAACAATGCTAGCGCAATAGTTGACTTTTCAGCTCTAGAATGACACAATTTAGTAAATGCATTGTATATAGGCCAGAATTATGTAAATTCTAATTGCATACTCTTTCCCTGGTTTTGACCCATTATGACAAATAAAAAAAAGAAATAAACATGAAGTTTAATGACTCATTTGACGACCTTGGACTTCAAGTCGACAATTTTTATTGACTCATTAGCTGCATTTTCTATTTCACTTTTACATTAATCAATCGAATTGGAGTCTCTATGTCTGTGACTGTCCTACTCGAGTTAATATATTGATATGGTGTCATTTTACAATTCATAATTAAGAGAATAAATCGCATGAGGTCAATGGGTGAAAGGATTTTCCAATAACTCCATTCATTTATATAGGATATAGCTAGTTCTGTCAGTTCCATAGAATGTTCCTTCAGAACCATTTAAGGGAATGAAGTGGTGGTTGAGCGTGGGAACCACAACTCAATTCATGCCTTGGATTCTTACCTTTCTCAAGATCGATGGGCCACCCCATTGATGATCATACATGTGTCACCTAATATGTGGATAGGTGATAAATGTGTATATTAAGAAAATCCTGAATAAAAACATTGCCTACTGAATGCCTAAATAAAATTCAAAATATCCAAACATTTTAATTCAACCAGTTATAAGTCACATTTTTCATGAGGGATTTATTGTCTCTTTTCTTGATATGGTGACATTTTCCATCATTCTTCATATCCATATCCATTTATTATTGTATGTGTATATAAGTATTATTCAATAAATATTACTATTATTTCCAAATTCATCCCTTGTGTTTTTGGTTCTCTATCTTCCCTGATAGGCCGTACTAATTACATATTCTAAGTACCGTATTATGATCTGTACTGGCCAGGTTGTAGGCAAATAGAGAAAGTTATATACTTTAGTTCAGGGGCATGCTCCACTTTTCAGTGGTGCTTCTCCTATAGGTTAACAAGTCACATAGTATGTTGGTACATGGCAGCTCATAAATAGATGATTTTGTAGCTCCATATACATATATACATACCAAAAAGCACATATTTCAGAACTGTAATTCTTGGCCATCAATGAAGTTTCGCATTACAGCCTGGGAGACACTGATGAAATCCAGAATAATAAATTTTGATATTGCACAAATTTATAAATAAATTATCAATGCAATGGTTGAATGAAGATTATGGATATCTGGGCTAAATTATATGTATCTAGGCAGGATTTAGAGTGCTTAGAAGTCTAATAAATGTAGGCTTCATACAGGGGAGTAAGGATAGCAGTCTTAACGGGTGCGACCAGTTTTGGAGTTATTGGGAGTTTGCACAGAAGCTGCAGGCTCCTTTCAGTGAGGAAAGAGCACTGTTTGGGTGGCAGCAATAAGAGAAGAAGGCAGCGCTCCATTCTTCAGCACTACAACCTCTCCGCTCCAAGCTCAGTGTCACTGAGGTCATCTATGTCTGTCAGTATCGTCAGCCAGCATATGCTTTCCAGAAGAGAGTTAGTGCGATGATGCTTGTTGCCCTCCCTTAATCTGTTTATTAAGATTGTGGCAAGAAGAGTGGTGGTGAGAATTTACCCTGGGCTTTTGATTTGATGTCATCGAGCGAAGCAGGAGCACGAGCAGTTGGGGGTGTTTAATGGGGGAAACGGAATGGTGAGCTGATCAACAAGAAGTGCAGGTGCAAGATAAAGAGAAAGGATGGTAGCCGATGTGCTGGAGGTGCCGCAGAATGACTAGTGGAAGGAGGGGTGCCCCTTGAAAAGTTTGCCCCGGGGCCCATCCCAGGGTAGATATATAGATATAATTTTGATAAGCTGAACTCAATTTTATAATTTAATTTACATTTTAAGGTTCATAATTAGGAATGGTTGAGCAGCCTGGATTATGTACACTGCTATGGGAAGATTTTGAACTATGATGGTGGTGCACAAGGTTTATTGACTCCATAAAATATTCTCTCTGTTGTGATGACACATAGTCGTTCATTGCCTTGCTGATGTAACCGTAGACCATGGCTGAATTTTCAAGGATGTCCTGAGTTATCCTCTTATCAGTCATCAAAGAGCAAATATTAACTGTTCTCTGAACCATCTTTTGTGTAATTTCCAATTCACGGGAGAGGGAAGAGCTGCAAGGCTCACTATCAACTCCATTGCTACGTGTTTGCAGAAAGATTTATAGTCTGACTAGCAGGACATTATGCAAAGTGACAATTACTAGCAGGTAGTAAAAAAAATGTGCTCACAATGTTTTTGTATCGAAAAAAAATAATAAAATTAACAAAGAAAAATCTCACAACAAACATGATTTATTAAAACTAGACAGAGGGAAGTTTGGATCATTTACCCATAGCAACCAATCAGGTTATGACTTATTTAAAAATTGACCTCTAAAAAATGAGAACTGAATTCAGATTGGTTTTTATGGTTAACATTATCTTCCCTTACATCAGCCTTAATGAACATTCTTTAGTGTATATCTGCATATTATTAACTAATTATTTCAAAATAAAAAATCAAGTTTTTAAATAAAAAAATACATAGCATTATGCAATTATACAGAAATACGATTATAACATGCATCCACATGTTGCCTCATGTAATCTATCAATGTATAAATGAGAATATTCTAGAGTGTTTCTACAAGAGATTAAAAATAGTCATGATAATAAAATACACTTCCTAGCATATCTTAAGCTATCCAATACGGTATCATCCTAAACCAGTCTCCTTGGCAGCCGACAAAAAAAAGCAAATAGATGTCAATCTTTTTGAAGGACATCATGACAAGTTTGTAAAACAGATTTTTTGGGAAGGGCTACAGTACCTTTAACATTCCTACACTAGGTGGAACTTAGAAAAGTGTATGTCTCAAAAGGTTAACAACTGGCCCGACTGCATAGTACTCAGTTCTTTAATTTTCACTTGCTATGGAGTAGAGCTTGTTTAGACGAGGAAGCATCTAAGGTTTATGAAATAGATAACAAAGCTAAAATCATGATTCACTTCCTCTTGAAAAAGCCATAAAATGTCAAAGTGCTGTAAAGTTGGAAGGTAACATCAGGTGATTTATATAATTATTATATAAAAGAAACTAGCAAACCATAAAACTCAACTCTGGAGCCAAAGGTTAACAGACTGAAAAAAGCTACATATGATGTCTCCAAGGACAATTAGCGAGAATGATAGCAAGAAATCTGCATGAAATCAACTGTTTGTCAAAATAAAAGTAATGGCTCGGATTCACATCACACACGGAATACTAAATGCAAATTACAAATGAGACAGACTAGGTAGATCAGAGAAAATCATAACGAGAGCAAGAGTAGAGAAGATCTTGTCACCTTGGACAAGACTATCGGCATCTGATGAAACTCAGCCTTTCATTTTTAGCAGACAAAGCAAACATTATCAACAGCTTGTTCCTTCTTCTTTCTTTGCTAAAAGAGCATGTAAGTGTCAATGCCGTATGCACAGGTTTTGTATGGCACTGCTACAATTCCCTATCACAGACCTGCAAGTACTTCATGTGATGTCACATGGGTGCAACCTTGCTTTTTTAAGAATAATTGCCGTAGTGCAACATGCAATGGATCTACTAAATGCTGTAATAGAGTATGGGCCATATCATGTTATCTACATCAGTGTTCATGAGGTCTAAAGGCCCACATACACATTAGACCAAAGTTGCATATAATTGCCAATTTTGACAAAAATCATTTGTTTGTCGCAGGGTTTTTAGATGTCCAACAATCGAGCACCGATCTACTTTTCAACGACAAACGTTCCTAGTGATCCAAAAAATCTATCGGGCATGTTTGATATTTTCGTATGAATCTCATCAATGACATAATGTAAAATGTGCTGTTTGTTTGAAAAACAAAAGATTTCTTCATTTCAGCTTTGACTCATCCCCAACCCATTATCAAACTTTTTTTGAAAAATGTATGGCTTCATCTGAAAGATATGTTGTGTGATTTAATTGGAAATACCTGTGGTGAGGTAGTGCTAACGAAAAATCATACGAACAACGAGCGATCGTTCATCATTCAATTTTCTTCTCATGGGTATGGGGCCCTAACTATGCAAAGTCAATGCTCTGTGCAGAGGGCAATGGCCATAGGTAAGATGACTAATACTACCTAGACTGGTCCTACCCAATCTATAGTCCCCCAGCTACCTTAGACTGAAGTTTGATTTTGTTTTTATTTTTTTAATATGCATAGTTTGAGCATCTCATTACAGAAAACACTTGCTGTGCTGCACTTGGGATACTGAAATGTAGCATTCATGGATAGGAAACGTATTTTTGCTACCATACTGCATTATGTACAGCTATAGGATGTGTTATACTTCCAATAAGCATGCATTACTCCAAAGTTATAGAAAAATATTTAGACTTGAGAGTCCTCAGTGGTTGATACCTTTTAATGGCTAACTGAAAAGATGGTAACAAATTGCAATCTTTCGAGACTACTCAGGTCTCTTCATCAGGCTAGACTAATACAAAATCTGAAGAGTCACATATTTATATACACAACAGGACACAGGAATAATGCAATAGGTAAGACAGGTGACGTGAAGCAGAACTGTCATTATGGCAGAGGGATGAACATAAATATTGGAACAGTTCATAGATAAGGAGTGAAAGTTTTATTACCCTCTGATTGGGGTCTGGTATTGTGTTGTGATGCCCCCAGAAGGTCAGAGAAGCAGATTCCTTAATTGATATAGAAAGACATAAATCCATGTGACACGTTCATTCCAGCACTAAGAGTGTCAAAGGTCATCATAAGTTTATATTCCCAAACCTTTCTATCTTTCTCAGATTTAAAGTTAGATTTTAATACAAGTACATTACAAAGCTAAAGAAGAAAATAACCGGGTGCCTCTAGTGGTCACCTACAATCCAAATCTGGAGATGCTAAGGGGAGCTGCACGGAAACTACAACCTTTACTACAAAAAGATGCCCGATTACAATCCATATTTCCAGACCCCCCACTACTATGTTTTAGGCAGCCCCCAAATCTAAGAAGCATCATTGTCAGAAGCTCCCTGTCCTCCCCAACAGCTGCAGGAACCTTTCCTTGCAACAAGAAGAAATGTAAAACCTGTGCATCTATAATGACCACGGACAAGATAAAGATCCCCAACTCACATCAGGACTACAAGATCCCAGGTACTTTCAGCTGCATCACATCTAATGTGGTGTACCTCATTATATGTACTAAATGTCCAACTGGGGGTCTGTATGTGGGGGAGACCGGGCAAAAACTGAGAACAAGGATGAATTCTCATCGCCACACAATAAGAGAAAAAAGAATGGATTTACCTGTGGCAAAACACTTTTGTATGCCCGGTCATAGCATAATGGATATGGAATTACTGGTATTAAAATCTAACTTCAAATCTGAGAAAGATAGAAAGGTTTGGGAATATAAACTTATGATGACCTTTGACACTCTTAGTGCTGGAATGAACGTGTCACATGGATTTATGTCTTTCTATATCAATTAAGGAATCTGCTTCTCTGACCTTCTGGGGGCATCACAACACAATACCAGACCCCAATCAGAGGGTAATAAAACTTTCACTCCTTATCTATGAACTGTTCCAATATTTATGTTCATCCCTCTGCCATAATGACAGTTCTGCTTCACGTCACCTGTCTTACCTATTGCATTATTCCTGTGTCCTGTTGTGTATATAAATATGTGATTCTTCAGATTTTGTATTAGTCTAGCCTGATGAAGAGACCTGAGTAGTCTCGAAAGCTTGCAATTTGTTACCATCTTTTCAGTTAGCCATTAAAAGGTATCAACCACTGAGGACTCTCAAGTCTAAATATTTTTCTATCTACTGGCTAACACGGTACGAAGATACACATCTTTCCTATATCCAAAGTTATAGACATTTGAAAGAATCTCCCAAATCTACATGAAACAGTGATTCAAAGAGAGAAAATCGGAGTCATGCACCACGTCAGGCTCTGCAGTGGATATAATACATTGTGGGCTTGGAGTGCTCCTTTATATAAATAGGCCACAAAACACCAGCCTAAATGTATGTAGCTCTTTAAATCCTATCCAAGTAAACCCCAGCAGATTGGCCATATGCACTGTACTGCCGAGATACTGCCAAGAAATGTAATATAAGACACAGCAATGCATTCCTTTTGTCTGTAACAGCTTGCTCTATAAATACAGCACATTTTTATTGGATATAGAGCAAGTATCAAACTGTGCAGTAATCATTTTGATTATGTGTTTATCTTCTTTAACAAATGTATTTAAGATGTCTTGTTATTCCATATTGTTCTCAGCACTGATCTGAAGCCTTTACTACCATACCAGAAAACCAATGATTAAATGTGAGTCACCAAATATATGACGACGGGGAAATGGGCCCCACATAAGGTTTCAAAAATAGGAGATAATAATAATGTAAAATTCTATTTGGAAGCATCGCCCCTCAGAATAATTACAATCAAAATGTAAACTACAGAAGTTAATAATAGGAATAATAATTATATATAATTGAACATAACAACAATAAATATTATTATTGTTTATTATTATTTTACTTTATCTTTATTATTAAAAAATACATCATTATGTTTATTGTTATTAGTATTTATCTCCTGTTTTCTGAAACTTTATATGGGACCTTTTATATTAATTTAAATTAAACTGTAAACCACAGATGTTAATAATAATAATAATAATAATAATAATAATAAAAAAATTATTATTATCTTCTGTGGCTTACATTTCAGTTTTAATTATTCTGAGGGGTGATGCTTCCAAATACAATTTTACATTATTATTATTATTTCCTATTTTCTGAAATGTTATATAGGACTTTTTATATTAGTTAAAATTAAAATGTAAACCACATACATTATTAACAATAACTTTTTTTATTAGAATTATTATTATTAACTTCTGTGGTTTACATTTTAGTTATATTTATTCTGAAAAGTGACACTTCAAAATACAATTTTACATAATATTATAGACAGCATAATGCATTTTGAGTTGTTACACAAAAAAATTCATAACTGATATTGAAACAAAGACATAAGTGAAATGAAAGACAATGTATGCAATTTGCATTGTATTGAAATTGGAATCTACACAACGTTGAACAATGAGAATATATCACCCTCTAATTACAGTATATAATGAAACACGTATGAAAAGTGATGCCTTAAAGCTCCGGTGTAAAACAAATTAACCGTCATTGAGCTCATATTGACAGATACATCGTTCCTATTGTCCGTATGTTGCCCATAGGCACATGCAGTGTCGGACTGGGTGCCAAGGGTCCACCAGTAACATTGACTTTGGAGGGGCCCACTTTTCACCTGCATGCAAATATTACACTTCCCTCGTACACAAATTTACCTATGCTTTTATATATTAGTAAACTGGGTAGTTTGGTTAATGATGAGATGCTGCTTTTTTTCTGTACATAGTAAATAAAGAGAATTATGCCAAATACTGCCCATACAATGCGGATGGTGGACCAGATCTGCACAGGGGCCCACCGGGAGATTCCCCTGTTCCCCTATGGGCCAGTCCGAACCTGGGCACATGTACAGAACTATAACCAATGCTGGAGTGGGGTTCTGTGGGCCCATCTGAGGAATTAATTCACATATATAGATATAATTTACATTATACACATATACCTTAATTTATGTTACAATTTTTTCCCGATAGTCAATAAAGTCAAATTGATTTGTGATAGACCCTGGAAAAACGTGACTGTCCCAAAGCTTCTTGTGGGAATGTATTTCAGCTGAAGCTTTGTATCAGGGGAACAGTATTGTACCTGACAGTTCATCTAGACTCAACATCTTTTTATTTTATAGTAGACATTATTATCTCTGTTATTCCCACAAAAGCGACATCAAATTTTCACAAGAGAGGACGCATAATCCTGCTATAAGTAACAATTACTATAAAGGATCTTCATATGAAGATATAAAATATATTTTTTCGGCCAATAATCTACACTGACTAAACAGAAATGCTCATGAACTTCGGGATATCATATTCCCAAATAATTCTGTATTACACATGTCAATCATTCACACTGAGAGATTTCATCTTAAAGAGAAAAGACAATGAATATGTTAAATAGATACAAGATTATGTCTGAGATTGATGCCATTAAATTGTTAAATGTGACCGTAGGCAGAGCTTTAGAATTGCCAGCGGCACCTGCAGTCCGGTCATATCTGTTTCTTTGTCACGCAATCACTATGTCACTCATCTAATATGAAGGACAGCTTGAAAGACACAATATTCATGACAGATTTCTACCCCCAAGAGCAATATGACACAATAACTAGCTCTTCTACTTGGTACAGTAAATTCTTAGTTTTAACCCCAACCACCAGTGCCAAATCAAGGTTAGTGTAGGCCCTGGGTAACAAATTGCAGCTGCCGACCCCTTCCCAATAGCAATGTTATTTACTGGTAGAATATTGTGAATTACATTGGACACAAATATTAGATAAATGTCAGAAGATGAAGATAATTTGAGGACCATCGATTGTAAATGAGGACAACTTGCCAGTCCTCTGATTTCCTTGTTGGCGAAAACTAGGTTTGGTATGTTAGATTTTACCATATCAGATCCTCTATTTTGCCAGAACATAAGCATTGTAGACATATGTGGCATATGTGGCAGCCTTTTATCTTCATCTCCCTCTTACCGTATATTAAATATTACAGTCTCACCAGATTTCATCCAGCATTGTCGGAAGGACCATGGAACTCTGACCATAATTAATACGTATTAATAAAAGCCATAAACTTTTATCTTCTGCCATATTTTACATTTTTGGCAATTGTGGAAATATACTGTACTTTAATATTTTCATTCTCCCATCTCTTGGATGTGATCTTCAGGGCTGGAAGGTTCTGAATTTGCCTTGACCCCTTTTGCCCTCACTATAATCTTATGCTGCCATTCATTACATCACAGAGGAAATCTGTCAGCTTCCCCAAGCCCACCAAACTGCCTCTCTTTATATAGTTCCTAGCAAATCCCTTTTTGTTAATTACAGATTTTTGAATATGCCTAAAACTAATGTTAGAAGTGGGCTTGCTATATGCTAATGAGTAAGTGTCTCGTAGGGGGTGTTGTTTTCCCCGGACTAAAGGTACTGCCACACTAAACAATCCCGCTAGCGATAGCGATAAAGACGCATACATAATGCGATCGCTAGGGGATTGTTTCTATATCGCTAAGGCGGCTTAATTAGCGATATAGTTAACGCGCTATCGCGGTTAGGATCTTTCTACGACTTTAGGGGTACAAAAGTACCGCTAAATCGCTAAGAAAAAGGTGCCACACTTAGCGATATATACTTACCCAGCGGGGGCGCCAGCGTCGAAAATAGGGTCCGGAACGATTCCAGCGACGAGCGAGATCACAGCAGGAAGCTCGTCGCTGCAGCTGCCGCACACAACAACATCGCTAACGGGATCGCTAAATAGTGACGTTTTTTAGCGATCCCGTTAGCGATGTTGTTTTAGTGTGGCATATCCCTTAACCTTCCCACTAATCATGTTATCACGCAAGTGTTATTGACTTTGCAAAATCTCTGCCTTCCTGGCGACGGGCATTAGGGCTGGGTGTATGCTCCAAGGTTTCATCGGTGCACTGCATATCCCATGGGGTGCAGAAGAGGCGTAGGTCTCAGCCAACGTAAAGTTTTACAAAAAGCTGTCAGTAACGGTCCAGAGAGTGTTGTGTCGTTGCTGTCTCAATGGGCATACACAGTGCACCAATGAAGCTGGGGGATTCACCTGGCTTCACTACGCATTGCCAAGGAGGCAGAGATATTATTAGTGTAAAGATTAGTCTGAATACAATAACGGCCCCTCAACTAGTCACTCATTAGGATATCACAGGCCAAGTTATAAAATTGATTTTAGACATGTTAACAAAAGACGTAAATGGATCAATAAAGACATGATGGTGGTTTGGGAGTCCTGGGAATCTGACAGATTCCCTTTAAGGCTATATTCACACATCTGTATGACACATCTGTATGGTTTAATTTTTTTCTCAGACAGAACACTGTACATAGACTTTCATTAATCCATACACATTTTATTTTTTAACAAATGATCCGTGACTCTACTCCATGAGACCCAGATCATGTCCTGTTTCCAACCGTTATATGGCTCAGGCTCAGTCACTAAAGCCTATGGGGACCTGTTTAAGGCCACGTTCACATGGCAGTATTTTGGTCAGTGTTTCACATCAGTATTTGTAAGTCAAGAGCAGGAGTGGGTGATAAATATAGAAGTGGTGACGTGTTTCTGTTATACTATTTATTTGATTGTTCCTCTCCTGGTTTTGGCTTGCAAATACTGAGGTAAAAAACTGACCAAAATATTGCTGTGTGAACGTGACCTAAAACAGATATACACACTGAAGACATACTATGTACTTCAGAGATCTGAGTTTCATCCATTTTTTCCTGATCCATTTCTGAGAGTCCATGCATAAAAATAAAGTTCAGTTTGCCTGCTTCAATTTTTAAAACAAATGAGAAAAAAATGGTTGCAACACGGAGGCAAAATGGATGACACATGGGCAAAAAAAATGAGGTGTTTTACAAGGATGTAAACATAGACATGGATGTGTAAATGTAGTATAAAGCGAACTTGTCAAAAAATTGTATTTACTGAATGTCCCGCTGCAAGGAGAAAAGAAAGTTATATTCTCCCTGTAGCCGCTTTCTTCCTGTCATCTGGGCGGCATCAGGGGCTGTGAATGGTCACCCCTCACTACACAATGAAGGCATTGTACTCGCACCCACTAGCCCTTAACTGACATCCTGCTCTGCAGCCTATGTGTCGAGAAATGCCAGGCAAGGATCAGTGGTCCTCCACTGTAAAGTGACTGCTCACCGTCCCAGATGTAGCCCTCTTGACTTGAAGGGAACGACTTAAAGGCATTTACCTGCAAATTAGCCCTATGACTGCAGGTAAACACCAGTTTTTATGACAGCTTCCCCTTAACAGAACATATAGTGAACTCAGAACAGTATGAAGCCATAATAGTCCTTTATGTCAGGAAAAGAGAATATTAGGTCCATTCAGATAACTTTATGTACGACTAAATGATACCACTAATATTTAGCTAAGGAGTAGTGCTGACTAGATGACTATGTGACAGTATGCAAACCTTAGCACACCCTGTTCAGTAAGAGACATTGGTTTTCTTATCAACTGATCAAGTTAAGTACAATAGTGGCAAAGATAAAACAGGTTGAACTCACAGCCATGGAGTATGTACAGGCCACATCCCAGAATTATGACACAAATTTACTTCAGTCCAGGGCCTCTCACCTAGCCAAATCAGTTCTCATACTTTGCACTGATGAGGGCAGTAGCCCCGAAACACCGTGTTTGAATTAAGATTCTGACTTGACTTTTGTCCTAAATCACATTTCAAGGCTCGTTAAAGGTCAATAGTGACTTGTAGGATTGCTGCTTCCAACAGGTGGCACTATAGAGTTCAAGTCATCTTCCTCTCTGAAGAGACAATTTGCATAGAGAGGTATATAGATATTGATTATATTTCAGCCAGAAGTGTTTACAGATTTGCCTATATTATTATTTTCTTTGATAATAATAATGGGACAAAAGGGATGTTATGAAATATTTGATTAGACATATTATTATTATTAATATTATTATGTCTCTTATTCATAAAATATGCTTTAAAATGATCAATTATGGCGATTGGAGTAAAAGTCTAATAAACATTACTAGGCCTTTACATAGGACTGATATAGGGTAATTAGAAGGTGTTTCCCTAACGCTGTGTGTTCCTCACATCTATTCTCTTTTTTTCCGCTTCACTATAATTACAGTGTAATGATAACAATTCAATGTCAGCTGCAGCAATTGTCACACATGTCATTGAGGAAAGTCTATTTGAATAGATGGGGGCTCTTACATCTTATTCAACGCTTGCCATCATTGTTATTGGCCATTTTCAATACTGAACAGACAGCAACAATATTCACACCAAAAAATCATGTGCAACAGAAATAGTGAAACCTACAACTTTTAGTAGAACATAGAGAAGCATATCCATAATACGGCAGTGACTTTATAGAGGATTTTCAGTTTAAGCTAAAGATTTACAATTCTGTGTTAGTGCTAAAAACTCCCTGCATCCAATGCTTGTTCAGTATCTACTAGAGCTTAAACATATGGATTTTAGTAAGTGTAGTTTTAACACTAGCCACAACGATCTGATGTACAGAAAAATTGGTGTCACTGCTCAGTCTGTGAACGACGTAATGAAGTCTCCAACACCAAGCTGTAGATTCATTCTCTTTGCTGGTACAGCGGTTTTTACTTTTGAAAAATGTAAGGAAGAAAACACGGCATAAACACAGCGTGTGAACAAGGTAGAAATTCACTTTCAATAGTGAAAATGTGGTACGTATATCTTACACACCATACAAGTAAAGGTACTGTCACACTAAGCGAGATCGCTAAAGAGTCACCGACTTAATGACGCAGTAGCGATCTCGTTAGCGACGCAGCTGTGTGTGACATGTAGCAGCGATGTGGCCCCTGCTGAGATGTCGCTGATCGCTTATGAACGTTCTGAGCCGTTTTTTGGTCGTTGGTGTCCCGCTGGTGAGCCTGAATCGCTGAGTGTGACACCCTTTATGAACGACTTTACCAGCGTCGCAGGTGGGACTAGGTTTTCCCAACGACCGCAGAGGTCGTTATACAGATCGACTTGATAAGATCTTTGTGTTTGGAATCTAACTACCGACCACATAGCGATCGCACTAGCGATCTCGCCAGGTCGTGTCGTTGTCGTGATCACTAGTGCAATCGCTAAGCGTGACAGTGCCTTAAAGGGAATCTGTCACCCTAAATTGGCGGGATATTTAAATGATGGCAGTCAGGTCAGATGGGCGGTGTTTTGGGTACTTGCCTTAACATGTTGTTCGCCGCTGTCTCCATTATTTCTGGGAATTGTACTCGTTGCCCTCCATATAACGCGCCTGCACATTTCAATCTTGAATTGCGCAAGCGCAGTATGCTTTGCCCGCAGATTGCAATGCACAGGCGCGTTATATGGAGGGCAACGACTACAATTCCCAGAAATAATGGAGACAGCGGCAAACAACATGTTAAGGCAAGTACCCAAAACACCGCCCATCTGACCTGACTGCCATCATTTAAATATCCCGCCAATTTAGGGTGACAGATTCCCTTTAAGCTGCTGATCCATCTTTTCATTAACATCTTCCCATGGATGCACTTTTCCAGGAAGAAAGGTTAAAAAGAAAGTTTTAAGGGAACCGCAAATAAGGTGTACAGATAATTATGGGCTTGGGAACTATTTAATTTTAGGGACTTTTTCAAGATGTCAAAATTCCAGGAAGAAATCCTTACAGCCTCGCGTTGGCCTTTAGATAGCCGTCACTTGTGCAATCACTTTTTGCCTACTGGAAAAAAATGCAGATGTAATAGAGCTGATCTGATTGTACTAGAAATCAAGCATTGACATTTTGATGAAGTTGCACAGGCTAACCAATCTGAATAGGTAAAGTTTCAATGTCAAGAAGCGGAAAAGCAGAGCAGTAGCTGGAGGCTCTTATAAGACTTGAGATAGAGTTTAGGCGATACCAGATCCCAATCCTAGGTACAAGGTCAGTGGTGTAACTTGACCAAATATTGCATGTCTTTGATAGAAATGCTCTTTTCATATAGGCCAAAGGTCCACCCAGGCTTCAGGGCCTAGGGGCAACTGCGCCAATTATAGTTATGCCCTTGGGTATAGGGTCAGCCCTTTGTTATTCAGATTAGGGTTTACATAGAACTTACTACCTACAATAAGGCCGCCTCGGAAATAGAATTGTACAGAAATAACTTGATCCATTTTTAATAATACATATATGACAAATGAAAAGTAAAAAGAGTAGAGACATTTTGAATTCGTAAGGTGAAAATTTATGGACATCATAATTAAACAGGACATTTAGCAAATGCAATGAAAACTTTCTACAGGGACAGTTGTCAAAACAGCATATAGATATATTAAAGCAAGTATAATCCTAGTGCACACATTGTATCTACGAATAGATGTGTATGGCTTTTATAATAACTTAATTGTCTACAGTTCAAATACAGTAGAAAGGATCTTATAAATGTACATATGGAAAATGCCATCATTAGAAATCTAAGTGCCTATGATGCAGGATTCTTCAAGAAATTTTCACGATGTCCACATGGAAATTAGTTATAAATTACCTAAAAACTGTTCATCACGTGCGACCCATCCCATTTAATATAAAATCAAAAGAAACAAAGATGTGTTGTCTACACGGATTGTGATTGAACTGCAAACGTGAAGTCGGCCTCAGAGTGATTTTTTTATAAAGTACATGAGCCCTAATCATGGAGGAATAATGTTACCATTCTCCAAAGCTAGAAGTATTGATGCTACCATTCTGCTAAGCATGGAGTGATAATGTCATTATTCCCCTAAGCTTGGAGTAATGATGTCGCCATTTCCCTTAGACTGTCGTAATCATGTCACATTCTGCTTTGATATGATGATCTATGCAGGGGTAGCATTTATGTACATTTAATCAAAGTACATGTATCAAAAAATGAGGCAGTTAAACATGGATGAATCTAACATGCTACCAGCCACAGCTTTCATTTTATCCAGCAAACTTAATGCTATTTAATCTCTGCACCGAATCCTGCATGCTACCAGCCACAGCTTTAATTTTATCCAGCAAACTTAATGGTATATACCTATTTCAGCTTACTCTGCTTGTACCCTTATGCTGTGAGGTCAAATAACGTTTTCAAAGTGGTTTATGACCCATGTTGGCTTGGACACTTGTTTATCTGCCCACTACATTTATTGCGTCCTGCTGTTTCAACTTAGTCTTATTACTAATGATAAAAAAAAAAGGTAGAGATCTTAGAACCAACCTCCTATATATTGAGACATAGTCTGGGGAAGCATTTATGCAGGGGTAGCATTTATGTACATTTAATCGAAGTACATGTATCAAAGTACAAGGCAGTTAAACATGGCAGTTAGGGAAGGAGACAGGTAAGATAAAGAAATCTATTCCCTCTACATTTGGATCACAACACATATTCACCATATGCATTTGTATAATTAATATCCTGGCTGCTGCATTCACTCACATCCACCGCCCTCGCATTATCCCTTTACACTCCATCCATATCGCCCCCTCTATCCTTTCCTCTCCTATGTTTAGCACTCACATTTTTTTCACATTGCTAAACAGCACAAATCCACTCAGTCCCACCATCCAACACACCAAACGCTCTCACAAATCACTTAACCATCTGCTCACTCTTTCTATCCTCCTTCTTTTAGTCGCAAGAGATATCGCTCCAAAACCCGGACCCCCATGTTATAGCAAGTCAAACCTTCCAACTGCTACACTCAGAAACCCCTCTAATCTTATTAATATTTCCTGCATGCCTTCTGTCTCTTTCAATTGTGCCCTTTGGAATTCTCGCTCAGTGTGTAATAAACTCCCCTTCATCCATGACTTCTTCCTTTCAAATTCTCTTAACCTTCTGGCTCTTACTGAAACCTGGATCCAGCAGTCAGACACCACCACTGCTGCTGCTCTCTAATATGGTGGACTACACTTTTCTCATACCCCAAAATCAGAGACAGAGCAGGTGGAGGCATTGGTCTGCTCTTATCACCCAAATGTACTTTTCAGGTTATCCCTCAAGTACCCTCACAAGTCTTCCCTACTTTTGAGGTCCATGCTGTCAGACTCTACATCCCCTTCTCCATGCGAGTGGCAGTGGTGTATCGTCCTCCCGGCCCTTGTCATCAGTTCCTGGATCAATTTGCCACCTGGCTTCCACATTTTCTTTCCTGTGACATCCCCACCCTCATGGGTGATTTCAACATCCCCACTGCTCTTCCCCTCTCCCCATCTGCTTCTCACCTTTTATCCCTATACTCCTCTTTCAGCCTCTTGCAGCATACTAACTCCCCCACACATGATGACGGGAACTTCCTCGACTTGGTCTTCTCCTGGCTTTGCTCAGTGGATGATTTCACAAACTCCCCTCTCCCGCTCTCTGACCACAACCTTCTTTCATTCTCTATCAAGAACTGCCATCCCGCCCAGAGCACCCTGACTTTCCACACATATAGAAACATACAAGCCATTAACACCCAGAAACTTATGAAGAACTTGCAGTCATCATTGGCCCCTATCTCCTCCCTCTCATGTCCAGATTCTGCACGGAAGCATTACAACGAAACCCTGCAAAATGACCTGGATGAAATTGCACCTCCTATACATAGATCAATACGACACAGACAGTGACAACTGTGACACACGCTGCAAACACGCTTCCTGCAGCGGTGCTCCGGGTGCGCCGAATGTCTGTGGAGAAAATCTAAGCTACCCGAAGATTTCATCCATTACAAGTTTATGCTTAAAACATACAACTCTGCCCTTCACCTCTCCAAGCAAACCTATTTCAACACCCTCATCACCTCACTATCCAATAACCCTAAACATCTGTTTGACACTTTTCATTCCCTACTCAACCCAAAAGTGCAGGCCCTAACCACGGATCTCCACGTTGACGATCTGGCCATTTCAAAGAAAAAATTAACCACATCCGACAGGAAATTATCTCCCAATCCCCTCATACCATGCACTGTCCTCCCTCCTCCACTGCATCTAACTCACTCTCTGATTTTGAGCCAGTCACAGAAGAAGAAGTAATCAGGCTCCTTGCATCTTCTCACCCCACCACTTGCAACAGTGACCCCATTCCATCATATCTCCTCCTGTCACTTTCCCCTGCTGTCACCTCTCACCTAACAAAAATATTCCATCTCTCTCTCTTCTGGTATCTTTCCCTCCTCATTTAAACACGCCATCATACATCCATTACTTAAAAAAAGTCCCTCGACCAAAATTGTGCCGCTAACTAACTATAGACCTGTCTCTAATCTTCCCTTCATCTCTAAACTCCTGGAACGCCTGGTCCACACCCGTCTTATATGCTATCTCTCAGATAACTCTCTTCTCGACCCTCTTCAATCTTGTTTTTGCTCTTTACACTCTACTGAAACTGCCCTCACTAAAGTCTCTTGGATCTCTCCGCAGAATTTGACACTGTAGACCATCAGCTACTCCTATGCTCTGCTACATTGGCCTCAAGGACACTGTTCTCTCCTGGTTCTCCTCCTATCTCTCTGACCATTCCTTCACTGTATCTTTTGCTGGTTCCTCCTCCTGTCATCTTTCCCTTACTGTTGGGATTCCTCAAAGATCAGTCCTAGGCCCCCTCCTCTTCTCTTTGTATACCGCCCCTATTGGACAAACAATCAGTAGATTTGGTTTCCAGTACCATCTCTATGCTGGTGACACCCAATTATACACTTCTCCCGATATCACGCCTGTGTTTTTAGAAAACACCAGTGATTGTCTTACCGCTGTCTCCAACATCATGTCATCCCTAGAGTTGAGCGATACTTTCCGATATCCAAAAGTATCGGAATCGGAATGGTATCGCCGATACCATTAAAATATCGGCGATACCCGATACCGATACCGGAAGTCCCATGTAAGTCTATGGGAACAAAATATCGTAACTAAAAAAACCCATTCTTTCCTTGTAAACACTATACACACATAGAATACATATATATATATATATATATATACATGTCATTGTGACATATATATATACATATATGTATAGTTTATACACTTCTACATAGTAAAATATCCTCTGATTCAATTGCCGGGTAAAGCCGGTTTCTGTGAAAAGACAGAAGCACCCGACATGAAATGACACTTGGTGTACATAGGGTTAACCATGTCTTTTCATGTCCTTTGCTATCTAATTTGCACAAACAATTAAATCAGTCTATGTGTGCAAAATTTCACACCTGTAGGGCTTAATTAAAGGTGTAAATTCGTTGTAAAAAAAACGGACTTTTTTGCTACGAATTTACACCTTTAATTAACCCCTACAGGTGTGAAATTTTGCACCATAGACTGATTTAATTGTTTGTGCAAATCAGATAGCAAAGGACATGGTTAACCCTATGTACACCAAGTGTCATTTCATGTCGGGTTCTGCATTTTCACAAAAGCCGGCAATTGAATTAGCGGCTATTATACTATGTAGAAGTGTATGAACTATAAATATATATATATATATATGTGTCACAAACTCAATGACATGTATATATATATATGAGGTGTAAAATTGCTGAAAAAAAATGCGTGGGCTCCCGCCCTATTTTCGCAACCAGACAGACAAAGCCAGTGAGTGGGGGCAGATAATAATAGCCCAGAGAGGGACCATTATTTTTGGCCCCCCCCGGCTACTAACATCTGCCCCCAGACACCCCAGAAAGGGCAAATCTCTAATTAGATTTGCCCTTTCTGGCACTTTGCCCGTCTATTCCCATTGCCCTGTAGCGGTGGCGAATGGGTTAATAAGGGGTTAAAATGACCTTGCAATTGAAAGGTCACTTTAAGCCAGGTTAATAATTGAGAGCTGTCAATTAGACAACTATCAATTATTAATCCTATTGTATGAAAGAAAAATCAAACACACACACTTTAATAAAAAAGAAGTTTAATGAAATAATCACACAGTTTTTGACCATATTTTATATACCTGCTAAAACCATTTCCTGTAATAAAAATAAAAATAAAATAATAAAGCAAAATTATTCTTACCAATCCGATGCACAGTCAGTCCCACGGTGTAATCCTTCAGAAAGGGTTAATGTTTACTGCAGGGACCGCAGCTAATGCTGCAGCCTCACAGTAAACCCCCAAATGAATGAGTTCCTCTCCTGGCTGACAGGAGAGGAAGTGGAAAGCTTAATTGATTGCTTTCCACTTTCACTTCAGGTCAGCCAGGGACACCATCAGTGACGTCAGAGGGAACTGATTAACAAAAATAGGGGTTCCCTTCGAAAAAAAAATGGCGTGGGGCCCCCCCTATTTTTGTTAACCAGCCAGATGAAGCAGACCGCTGAGGCCTGGATTTTCAGGCTGTTAAGGAGCCAAGATCCATGGACCTTGCCAGCCTGATAATACCAGGCCACAGCAGTCTGCATATCTTGGCTGATTAACAAAAATAGGGATCCCCTCGAAAAAAAAATGGCGTGGGGTCCCCCCTATTTTTGTTAACCAGCCAGATGAAGCAGACCGCTGAGGCCTGGTTTTTCAGGCTGGTAAGGATCCAATATCCATGGACCTTGCAAGCCTGATAATACCAGGCCACAGCAGTCTGCTTAGCTTGGCTGGTTAACAAAAATGGGGATCCCCTCGAAAAAAAAACGGCGTGGGGATCCCCCCTATTTTTGTTAACCAGCCAAGTAAAATGCAGACTGCTGCGGCCTGGTATTAAAAGACTGTCAAGGCCCATGGATTTTGGCCCTCAACAGCCTGATAATACCATGCCCTGTAGCGGTGGCAAGCGAGGTAATAAGGGGTTATTGTCACCGTTGATTGCACGGTGACAATAAGCCCGGTTAATAATGGAGAGGTGTCAATAAGACACCGATCCATTATTAATCCCAAAGTTTTTAAATGTTTAAAAAAAAGACACAGCAAGAAAAAAGTCTTTTAATGAAATAAAAGAGACAACACAGTTTTCATTTTTTTATTACTCTCTCATTCCTGCGACGCCATCGATCTCCTGTAAAAAAATAAAAAAAAAAACCAACAGTATACCACCTGTCCGACGCAGTCCATAGTAACGATTGTCCCACGAGATCCAGCTCTGCTACATCGGAATGACAGGCAGAGCCTGACATCCCGGCGCAGCACAGCTGCTTACCAGCTTCCCCGGCGGTGACGTCATCGGACTGCTTTAAAGGCCGCGATTACCCAGCAGTTACTGCAGTTATCGCGAGATACTGCATGTGACCGCCGGGGAGAAGAGGATAGCGGCCATTAAGCAGCCCGGGATGTGACCGCCGGAGATCTTCTGCCGGGTAAGTGCCGCTGACTCCTGACAGACCCGACCGACGGACACTGACAGTGACAGTGACATTCCGATTCCGGTATCCGATATGACGAAAATATCGGAACTCGGAATCGGAATTCCGATACAGCCAATATCGGCCGATACCCGATACTTGCGGTATCGGAATGCTCAACCCTAGTCATCCCTCTATCTCAAACTGAACCTGTCAAAAATGGAACTCCTTGTGTTTCCTCCCTCTACTAACCTACCTTTGCCCGACATGGCCATCTCCGTGTGTGGTTCCACCATTACTCCCCAGCAACATATCCGCTGTCTTGGGGTCATACTTAATTCCAAGCTTTCATTCGCCCCCACATCCAATCACTAGCTTGCTCTTGTTATCTCCACCCTCAAAAACATCTCTAGAATTCGACCTTTTCTTACTTTCGACTCTGCAAAAACCCTGTTTCTCTTATTCATTCTCGTCTGGACTATTGTAACTCTCTACTAATCGGTCTCCCTCTTACCAAACTCTCCCCTCTCCAATCTGTCTTGAATGCTGCCTCCAGGATCATATTCCTCACCAATCGTTATACCGATGTCTTTACCTTGTGCCAATCATTACACTGGTTACCCAACCACTACAGAATCCAGTACAAACTTATTACCATCACACACAAAACACTCCATGGCTCAGCAGCACCCTACATCTCCTCCCTTGTCTCAGCCTACCATCCTACCCTTGCCCTTCGTTCTGCTAATGACCTGAGGTTAGCATCCTCAATAATCAGAACCTCCCACTCTCGTCTCCAAGACTTTTCATTGCTGCGCCAATTCTTTGGAATGCACTACCCAGGTTAATGCGATTAATCCCCAATCCCCACAGTTTTAAGCGAGTCCTAAAAACGCATTTGTTCAGACTGGCCTACCGCCTCAATGCATTAACCTAACTATCCCTGTTTGCCCATTCAAAATTTTTTCACCATAATCAGGTACCTCATATTATGTTCTCACCCGCTTTATGCATTTAATAGCCCTCTGTGTCTGTACTGTTACATACTTTGGCTGTTAACTGATTCATGCAAAATTACATGAACACCCGATTCGAACACTATGACTTGTCCGTACAATGAAAGCAATTGTTACCATCTACCTTTCGTGTCTCCCCTTTTTCCTCAATGTAAGCTTGCGAGCAGGGCCCTCATTCCTCTTGGTATCTGTTTTGATCTGTGTTTATTGTTATGCTGTAATGTCTAATGTCTGTACAAGACCCCTCTATAATGTAAAGTCCTGCGGAATATGTTGGCGCTATAGAAATAAAATTATTATTATTATTGATAATATATTTTAATGTGAAACACAGGTTAGAATGTAATATCAAATTACATCAATTTAGAGATATATGATCTGCACTCAATTAAAAGTGGTCCTGGGCTGACCTGTACCTGTCATCCATTTCATAGGCTATCATACATTTTAATTTATCTTAAAAAATGTACCCAGTATAGTCTGTTTTTTAGGCCTATAAGGATTGGGAAAGCTACATGGCTGTCCTTTAACTAAATCATTAAACATCATCAAGCTGTGTAGAATGGACCAGTTCATAAATTTTCACTATGAAATTGCTCTGGGTCTAGGATCATATGGAATTCTTCGTCTCTGTCCTCAGCAAGCAGCGGAAGCGGTAAAAGTCTAAATAAACTCAGGATAGTAGATAGGGGGGACAATATTACACATGAAGACTTCCTGAATAGCCTAAATACAAACAGAAAATGGATCTTGCTGCTGTGGCCTCCAGGAAACGAAGTGGGACTTGTGCTGACTTAGGTGGGTAGGTCCCTCTTGTATTCCAAAATACAAGACTCTTCTGTAGCTTAGCCAGGAAAATAAAAGTGAGCTTTCCATTGGGGGCATGAAGCCCACACATTTCACACATCATTCCTGCACGGCTCACCAGCTGCTTCGCCATTCCCCAGCTGCAGAGAGATGAATTCCAGGCAGTGAGCAGCCAGCACCAGCAAAGGAGCAGAAGGCAGCCAAGACTCAGTACACAGGGTCATACAGCGCACTTCTGCACTAGAAAAACTTCAGAAATTTCATGATCTACTGAAGAACGCTACATACTGGCGTCAGGTTAGGATAAAAAGGTGGCATGCACATTTATATTGCCAAACTACAGTATATCTATGTTGCCCAATTAAAATTCTATTCTAGAATCTGTCCAGAAAATTCTGAGGCAACCAATCCATAAAAGTAAATAATGATTGATAACCATATTCAGGATGTGAAAATAAGCACATACAATTTTCTATTTGTAAATCAAATTGATTTTCTGGCATAGCTATCTATCCATCCATCCATCCATCTATCATCCATCCATCCATACCATCCATCCATCCATCTCTTTGCCACTACTTATCTAGTATACTGTACATGCAGTACAAGGAGTTAGCAGTAAGATATTACCATTAATTTAATTTCAAAATTTAATTTAGCAAAATATTTCAACTGATCTAGAAAGTTTACTGTACATGTTATATGCTAGTATTACTCTTGCAATATGCCAGTAAGCTAATGTGTAACAACGTTTGCTTCATGTTTGCGCCATGGCAAAGTCAATGGAACTATTTGACAGTCATCTCAAAAGCATTTGACAAGTGTCAATGTCAAGTTATTTAAACAAAATGATAACCATGTCAGTGGGATAGTAATGAAGCTGTCTATACTAGGGTCATCTCCACCTACAGTACAGACCAAAAGTTTGGACACACCTTCTCATTCAAAGATTTTTCTGTATTTTCATGACTATGAAAATTGTAGAATCACACTGAAGGCATCAAAACTATGAATTAACACATGTGGAATTATACATTATACTTTACAAAAAAGTGTGAAACAACTGAAATATGTCTTATATTCTAGGTTCTTCAAAGTAGCCACCTTTTGCTTTGATTACTGCTTTGCACGCAGAAAAGGTGAATGGATGGACTCTCCATGCCTGGTTCCCACCGTGAAGCATGGAGGAGGTGGTGTGATGGTGTGGGGGTGCTTTACTGGTGACACTGTTGGAGATTTATTCAAAATTGAAGCGGTGAGCGGTCCAGCTCACCCCAAACCATCTCGATTGAGTTCAGGTCTGGTGACTGTGGAGGCCAGGTCATCTGGCGTAGCACCCCAACACTCTCCTTCTTGGTCAAATAGCCCTTACACAGCCTGGAGGTGTGTTTGGGGTCATTGTCCTGTTGAAAAATAAATGATGGTCCAACTAAACGCAAACCGGATGGAATAGCATGCTGCTGCAAGATGCTGTGGTAGACATGCTGGTTCAGTATGCCTTCAATTTTGAATAAATCCCCAACAGTGTCACCAGCAAAGCACCCCCACATCATCACACCACCTCCTCCATGCTCCACGGTGGGAACCAGGCATGTAGAAGTCCATCCGTTCACCTTTTCTGCGTGCAAAGCAGTAATCAAAGCAAAAGGTGGCTACTTTGAAGAACCTAGAATATAAGACATATTTTCAGTTGTTTCACACTTTTTTGTAAAGTGTAATGTATAATTCCACATGTGTTAATTCATAGTTTTGATGCCTTCAGTGTGATTCTACAATTGTCATAGTCATGAAAATACAGAAAAATCGTTGAATGAGAAGGTGTGTCCAAACTTTTGGTCTGAACTGTATACCCCGGTAATAAAGGTATTATGTTTTTGGAAACCTAAGGCTTGGGCACATTCTGAGTGTTATCAGCAATTTTTCAGTTCATTTTTTCATGCGTAAAAATCTCTGCGTTTACATTTGTAGCATCCTATTGATTCCCTTCACTAGTAACTGCTTGTATTTATTGATAAAACCATACTATGAGATTGTTTCTACTTCGATCTGACACAAAGTAATAGTATTGTCTTAATGCACACGTATGTGTATCTATCTGCAGTGCGGCTTGTACAGATCAGTCCAGCATTCCCAGAGGAAACCACATGTTTGGTTCCACATTTTTCCCTGCGATCTGGACTATGGGACACTTTCCTATCCAGCTGTAGTAAATGAACAGGTCATCAAATATCATTCTCAAGCTTTTGCTTCTTGGTGACTCATCACTTGGTGGTTTTCTTACTTCATTGTGCTATTTCAAGCTTTCATATTGTTATGACACATTAAATAACATTAAAGCCATTGTTTCCCTTGTATCATTAAAAAAGTGACCTCATCAATGTCGACAGATGTTTTCAAAACTTTGAGTTAATGGACGTTCACCAGACCAAAAATGTTTTGCTATGGTTAAAATATGGGGGAGCACCAATCCCTGGTGTGTGAATAATCGTCACAGTGTAACTAAGATACAAGGGTAAACAATATGATCATTGTAATACTGGAAGAAATAGTATATGCTGTAATAAAAATAATTTAATTTTCCCATAAGTCCCAAATTGCAGTATTTAGTGTATAGTCATAGAGGAAGAGGAAAGAAGAAGAGTTTAATGTTTGGCAGTTGAAGCTCACAGGCTTTTGGCTGGGTGGGGACGGCTGCCTCATCATAGCAGTTATAGTGTTATTGTGAATGAACAAGCTCTCTTTAAACCCCAATTATTTGAATTTTGTTCATGACCCAATATTTGTCAACAGTTCCGATTTTGCCAAGATAATCCCTGGAACCATATCTAAAAAAATGCATGGTTTACAAGTGCCAATAGCAAAAATGGTCATTTTTGAAATGTTCCTGATGGAAGCGTTAAAGTCTTTGAGAATATTTATATAGTAACTGAATTCAGACACCTGGCATCAATATGTCACCTTGTAACCAGTTTCTCAAATTGGGATGCTAGTGGCAATAACTGTCATCAATGCATTGTGATACACATCTGGCATTGGTCAAGGAAAGCTAGTAAAAGAAGAGCTGCAGATGCCGTCAGATAAGAGATCTCGGCACCAGATAAGAGATCTCCACAGATGGAGATCTTGGCACCAAGATCTCGGGAGATGAGATCTGAGCACTGAGATCTCATCTCCCAAGATCTTGGTGCCGAGATCTCCATCTGCGCATGCGCCACCCCCCCCGGCGGCCATTTTCCCAGAGTCCACCAGGGAACTGCATGGGCTCTGGCCTTTCACAAAATGTCAGTAGAGCCCCCACAGCAGCAGCGCCGGACACCCACAGCAGCAGCACCGGACACCCGCATCAGCAGCACAGGACACCCGCAGCAGCACCGGACACCTGCAGCGGTGCGCCGCACATCCGAACAGCCACTCGTCCCAGGCTATGGCCTGCAGCAATGCTCCACTCTTGCCTCCTCCAGCAGCGACCCAGGGACCCCGCTTCACTCAGCCACCCCCAATGTAAGCAATAAGATGCATGGATTATAAGAAGCACCACCAATTTATTAAAAAAAGTTTTTTTCCTATTTTTCTCAAAATTTTGGGTGCGTCTTATAATCCGCAAAATACAGTAAATAAGATAGTAAAAAGTAATATAATGTTTTTAAAAATAAATAAATAAAAAAATGTAAATGGAAAACTCTTATTTAGTAATGCTACATCTGTAAAAGTCAGGTCTATCAACAATATAAAAATAATAATTAACCGATCAGTAAACGTCCGTAAAAAAGGGGTCAAAATGTCATACATACATTAAGGCCTCACATAACTAAATCAAATGGAAAATTAAAATGTTACGAGGCTCAAAAAATGGAGGCACAAGCAAAAAAAATGTTTCACAAATTTATGATTCTTTTTTTCAGCATTTAAATAAAAAGAAAGGTATACATGTTTGGTATTGGTGTATTCATACTGACCTGGAAAATCATGGTGACAATTCATTTTTATCATACAACAAAAAAAGTTTGCGAAAAAAAAACGAAAGTTGGGAAATAGCCATGTTGGGAAGGGGTTAAACACATCATGGAAATGAAAATGTCTAGATAATGGACTACCGTTGTTAAATAACAATATTTGCCATAGCCTCCTCCAGCTAAAAATGTTAAAAGCTTTTTCGTCGCCGAGTCTGACCAGAGCAGACATCACTACACCTCCTGCTCTCCACATCACATCTAGGGCCATTGAGATTTGAATTTCCTCCAGAGCAGTAGGTACAAACTGGCAGAAGGTCCTAGGGACGCACTCCGCTTGATACGAAGCCAATAATCATAGGCCTGCTGTATGTTTTAAACATGATGTGCAGAAACATTGCAGACATTATATATACATAACACATAATTCCCTTATGACGAAGACAAGATGAAAAAGATTTTTTTTACACATCCTAGGAGATAGATGTGTAAACATTTCCAAGAATAAGTAGACTGGAAATAGGAAAATAAATGAATAATGCCATCACTCAACATGGCATCAATATGTAATAGTAATATTCAGAAGGTGTAAAAACAGTAGACTTGCTAAAATGATTTGTTCTGATGAATATCTGAATTATTGAGAGGTGCATTTCATTTTAAAGGTTAAGTGTTTGTGGGTGAATGAACAGGAGCACATAACTGCTTCCACAATGGAAGTAGATTGGGACATGAAAAACAAGCAGTGTATCTAATGAAGTCAATTATTCTATGGTAAAAATATCGATTCTCCTATCCCTCCAAAATTCCCAAATTTGTCCCCAATCATGCAATTAGTTCTTGGGGCTCATACAAAGCAGTTCTGTATGAAACATTGCTGTGTTTTCCCATAGGTTTTGATGGATGGCCCACATTGTACCCTTGTGTGCCTCTGCTGTTGTAGTATATGGAGACACCAAAAATGATATGGAATCCATAAGACAAAAAAATGTGGCATACGTCACATGCCAAATTATGCATAAATTATGCACAAATTGTCCTTTAAAAGCATTGCTTCCGTGGTAGAATGTGGTGCTTTACAGAGTGAAACTAGTGTCCCCTCCCAATACACATAAGATGAAAGTCATCTGGACCCAACAATTTAGGCAGAACCTGCCGATCATCTGATGTGCATGGGGGCCTTCTGATCCTTCTCTTGACAGATGACGACTGGAGGAAGGATTAAACAGTTGGAATTTCAACGACCGATCCTTTTGTTTTCACTGTAGACAAGCCACCACCAGATGTGTCTGGCATGGACTTTCTCCTCTATCTGCATTGACAACACATGAGCTTATAGCCAATCCAAGCACTCATGTGTATGGAGGTAGCTGTTTGCTGAACAAACATTTGGATGACATCTATCTTGTGTATGGACAGCTTTATGGAATGGAACAAGGTCTGAAGAGTTGATTTCACACTACTGGTCCATGACCCAAACTTCCCAAATGTTCAAGATTAATGTTTTACCTTTCCTCACAAATTTCTCGTGCAATTATTTACAAAAAAAAGTGATTTTTGCTTCCTCTCCTCCAAAGGCCCCCGAGGGAACTGCCTATGCTGCATCCTTCATCCCCTGTAGGAGGTTTGTGAGCTATTGAAAAGGCTTAGTAAGTGGTGCTGTACCATGATAATGGGTCTAGTTTCTCATCTGTAACGTGGAGAATCGTCAGTATGAAGATGCCTTTGTATGGCTTTCCTTAGATAACAGGAAAATAGATATTACTATTATAGATAAAAAGTTAAAACCATGGATCTTCCTAACGTTAATATGAAGTCAGCCTCATCCTTCTTAATAATAGGTGAGAAAAGTTGCATAAAAATAGTGCGGACACATTTGCAACTTGTATGCCAAAAAATGTGCTGCAAATCTGTTAATAAATTCCACCTACAGTGTTATATAATAAATACCACACTTTTGGTAACGTTTGATAACTACAACCATAAATGAATAGAATTGGATGGACTATAATGACTTATATAGACATAGTTTTTAGTTCCTTTCTGTAGTTTTTGGCAAATTGAATATTTCTTTTTAATAGCATAGTTGCACTGTGAAATCCCATAAGTGAGCCTTTTCAATTGTACACAGTAATAAGTAATTTATCCATTCTGTGCATCACTTAACCTTCGATATGTCCATATCTGAAGTTTATCATGCGTAAATGTGTTTTGCACTGCTAAAACCAGATGGGTAAAGTTGAAATCCCCAAGTAGAAATATTTTCATATGTAATGAAAAGAAATGCACACTGCTTGAAAACAGGAAACAAAAATACTTTTCAAATGAGAGGCGGTTTTGGATCAAAATCTCAATATATCAGGAAGTTGAATCCCTTACAAAGCAGAGCAAATGTTACCTCTTTGCCAAAAGCAGCATGGAGAAAAATACGTTTAAAACATCATGCTGTGCCTGCCCATGATTTATTTTCCTTGTTACCCAAAAGTTAAGCAGATGCGAACCAAAAACTCTGATGGAACAAGAGAACGATTTCTTTGCAGTCACTGGTGCTCAACCATCAGGTCATTGTTCTTGCTCGTCCTCTTACTTTCCTCTTAAGGGTATGCCACACTAAACAACATCGCTAACGGGATCGCTAAAAAACGTCACTATTTAACGATCCCGTTAGCGATGTTGTAGTGTGCGGCATCTACCAGCGACGTGGCCCCTGCTGAGATCCTGCTGTGATCTCGCTCGTCGTTCTCATCGTTCCGGACCCTATTTTTATCATCGGCGCTCCGCTGGTAAGTATATATCGCTGAGTGTAGCACCTTTTGTTAGCGATTTAGCGGTACTTTTGTACCGCTAAAGTCGTTAAGGAGATTGCTAACCGCGATAGCGTCCTTAACGACATCGCTAAAATAGGCTGCTACTAGCGACATAGAAACAATCCCGCTAGCGATCGCATTAGTATGCGTCGTTATCGTGATCGCTAGCGGGATTGTTTAGTGTGGCAGTACCTTTACTCTACTCTTACACATTTGTAAATGAGATAGAACCAAAATGAGGATCATGCTGTTCTTTTTTTTCTTAAGAGATAAGAAAAGGAATAGCATAAGTTCAACTAAACCCTCTTGTCTTAGGGTCACGTCAACACGATATGGGAGGCATATCTAAGCACATTGTCACAAAATATAGTTCAAGACGTTGTCCACATTCACTTTATTTTTTGCGAACATTTTGGGGGCACAATTTTGTGGCCCTTCCTGATATATAAGTAATACAAGTTCTCCTCCTCGTAAAGCACTGCCTGGTTTCTCTCAGACTTCCCATCTCTCACATTGACAGTTGACTTAGGGGGCATGTGACCAGACCCATCCAACGGTCTCCTCCAATTAAAAAAAAAACAGTTTCTGGTTTCCTTCAATCCTGAATTTACCAGGACTGTTCAATTTTTCAGATACAATCTGTGCAAATTCCGAGTTGTCCTGGGTCCTGCTCTTGTGTGTGCTGTTCTGTCTGGCTTGGGGCATTCCTGGGTGGAACCTGATGATGGGACTTCATTGTCAAAAAATATATCAACAGTGCAGGGTGAGAACATGCAATACTTACTGTATATACTAGTGAGTGCCTCAAAATCACTTTCCTAACACTTTAAAACTTCTGGAAAAAATATTTTTCATTGTGGGCCTCTAAGGTAGTGCAAGTACTTGTCTTACTGGACAGTTTATTACTCAGTTGTCTGCTTGGTTTCCGGCCACCTTTATATCTTGTATAGGAGAACCCAAATTCTGTATGGACCAGAAGTCAGTCTCTCTAGGGCATTCATATGACACTCTTATAGAAAAGCTTAGAGAAATCCACCTGAGGAAGGTAGCGGTCCGCGGCCAAAATGCGCAGTGGTTTAATAAAAGGTTTGTTACCACTAAACCATTGCAGTGTGCTCTATAGCCATACCACTCCTGAAATTGACCACACACATTTTTTTCCACAAAATGTTGATATTCCCTTTGAGGTGCTGTGGCTGGAGCAGCTTGGGGCCATAGAGAATTTCTCCAGGCAACAGGACCTAATGTGATGTCACATCCTGTGAAGTTGTATCACGTTACTGGATCTTGCACCCATGTGACCAGGGGCGGTGCCGAAGCAACAGAGCAGGAGTGTACCGAGATGTCCGCCACCGAGGTTGTGCAGGGTGCGCAACCCTTCCAGGTGAGAGGCTAATCCCCCACCTTTTATTGAAATATACCCACTAAACCACCAGGTGCTTTTCATGCTGTGCTCTTCCATGTTCATTGTTTTTCAGAAAAGCATAGAGGCTGACTTCAGATCCACAAAGAAGACGGCATAGGATACGAATAATCAGATGATGCAGCAGTGGTCGGAAAACGCAGCAGGTAATTCTGCAGTAAAGTACTCATTAAAAGAAATATCAATGTTTTCTTTTACTTGATGTTCGGAAGAAAAATACATTTATTTTATTGGAACACTTTTTTAACAGTGAATAATTTATTGCTGCATATGATCAACTCAAGAAGATATTTTTATGGTTCAGAGCGGTTTGCTCTGAAAACATCTGCAAATACCCCCAGAATTTACATGCAAACTCAATTAAAAAAATCTTAGCTGGATCTATCCGTGTTTACTCTGTGTTTAGACTTTACTGAATATACTGTTCTGAAATCTAACATCTAAAATTAAATACACTCTAGGGTTTAGATTGGCTCGGCCAATTTTTAGCCCACAACATACATATCTGTTGCCAAAGTTGTAAAAATCTGGAACACAGAAACACTGACACGGCTATAAATCTGGCACAGAAACGCGAAAAACACATTCAAGATGCAATGCTTATTCACAGGATCTGAAGGGCAAAAGTTATCATAAATATATTTTATTTGCTCAGTATCAATGAATACTATCTTTCTCTACTTATATTTCACGGGGTATGCACTGCCATCCTGAATAGTATTATTGCACCCAGTTCTAAGCCTTTCCTTAACAATAAAAATGGACAACATAGTAAAATTCTCTTGAATGAGCCAGTGCATGAAAATGAAGCTGGTGAGCAGTGAGCTCCTGAAGATAGGAACATGAGACAACCCCTTTAAACAAATCATGCTAAAATCTTTTTAATGCTAAATCTTATTTCCATCTAAGATTTACTTTGACTATAGTTCATCCAAGGGCCGGCTCCAGGTTTTTATGGGCCCTGTGCGAAAGAGTCTCAATGGGCTTAGAAACTGCCGAATTCTCACAGCGCACAGTACAGACCGGACAGTACAGTCCTCTATACAATATTATGGGCACCACATAGTCTCCCCCTCATAACCCATATAATACCCCATGCAGGATGTCACCCCCCATGCCCCATATAATGCTCCACACAGAATACTGGACCCAATATAATGCTCCATACAGGATACTGGTCCCCATATAATGCTCCATACAAAATATGGAGCTCTCCTGTGCACTGCGCTGCGCTCTGCACTGTTACAGCTCAGGAGAGGCCGTATCACCTCCCCATCACCTCCATCATGGCCTTCTCCCCATCACTTCCATCAATGCCTTCTCCCCATCACCTCCATCAATGCCTTCTCCCCATCACCCCCATCATTGCCTTCTCCCCATCACCTCCATCATAGCCTTCTCCCCATCACCCTATCATGACCTTCTCCCCATCACCTCCATCAATGCCTTCTCCCCATCACCTCCATCAATGCCTTATCCCCATCACCCCATCATTGCCTTCTCCCCATCACCTCCATCAATGCCTTCTCCCCATCACCCCATCAATGCCTTCTCCCCATCACCTCCATCAATGCCTTCTCCTCATCACCCCCCATCATTGCCTTCTCCCCATCACCACC
Source organism: Oophaga sylvatica (assembly GCA_033576555.1). Taxonomy (NCBI): domain Eukaryota; kingdom Metazoa; phylum Chordata; class Amphibia; order Anura; family Dendrobatidae; genus Oophaga; species Oophaga sylvatica. The sequence goes on from JARQOD010000006.1 coordinate 114,590,499, forward strand.
ATCAATGCCTTCTCCCCATCACCACCACAAATGCCTTCTTCCCATCACCCTCCATCATTGCCTTCTCCCCATCACCTCCATAATGGCCTTCTCCCTATCATTGCCCTCTCCTCCACCTACACACACACACACACACACACAGCAACATTCACCAGTCTGCACATTCATACACACACAGACACACACCACATCTCACCTGTGCGGATGCAGCATCACCGGCACCCGCGCTTTCTCTGCCACAGCCGGATGCTGAATTATGACATCATCCAGCGGCACTGCTGTGAGAGGAAGCGCGGGCGTCCTGCAGGGGCCCCCTGGAGCCCGGAGCTGCAGAGGCACGGGGAGAGGTAAGTATTGTGCCTGCTGCTGGGTCCCTGAACAAGTGGGGGGGGCCAGTGGCGGTGCTGGCACCGCTCTCCTCTACTAACGGCCGCCGGGGTGCCCGAAGGCAAGTGGGCCCCCCCGCCTGCTCAGGGCACCGGCACTTTCCCGGGTACGCCGGGTGCTGACACCGGCCCTGGTTCATCTCAATCTACAGTCTACTAGTCAGCATCATAGAGGAAAAGGATGTTGACATCTTTGTTGCTATATTTCTGGGTCCTTACATGGTACTGTAGAGCTGTGCATGTGGAATCCAAATGCTTGCCGTACACATATTAAGGTATTATTTTCTTTCCTACAAGGATTTATATGAGATAATCTGCAGACATGTGGCACATAAATTGTATTGGATTGGTCCTAGAGCTGGTACTTTGCATGCAGAGATTTTGATCTGGCTGTAGACACCGGTCGAGTACACCAATTGTGTAACTTTGGCAGCAAAACAAAACAATTGTCCAGATGCTGCTCATATATGGAAACTCAGCCGTTGTCAGGAAAATAAACAGCCCCCAATATTGCAGAACTGCAATCTGAAGATTTAAGTGGAAGTAAGGCACTCATTCACATTAGACTAGAGTCGGCTGAACTTACTTGCCGGCTGATGGCTGGTCAAGGTGTCAGTCTTGCATGTCTGATTTCAGACTGATGATTACTTTGTTCTCTTTCAGATAACATGTTACGCTATAGGTTAAACTTGATGGACTTAAGTCTATATTCAAGCTTAAAAACTATGAAACTTCAAGCCTCTGGCCAACGTGTGGCCTGATGTGTTAGCAGACAGCTTCCTCATAGAGAACACTGGAGCGCTCAGCTGAGCGACTGTCGGTTGAACGATCAACCTGAGCATAATTTGGCCAACAGCCCAATTCACTTTAATATAGAGGAATCTGTTTTTATTTCAATTACTATGGCAATAAATTAAGATTTAGGATAATCCTACTCATGCCTTACTGGTCCATACAGTTTTCAGAAAATAGGTAAGACAATACCTACAGTTCTGGTGCTTAGTATTTGTAAGTCATTTATCCTACAGAGTGTTCATCCATCAAGTCGCCATGGCTTGAGATGAAGCTGAAGGCCATTAACGAAATAATAAATTATGTCCAAGCGAATACAAACCTAAACTTAAGCTAACCCTTCAATTTTACTTTTAGAGCCAGTTGCTGTCTTTTTTTGGTAATCTATTTGAGTGGACAAGTTTGTTGACTGCCATCCTTAAGTGTTATTTGGCAACCGCTGCCCTCTAAATTATTATGATTTAGTGTATTTTTGGCATTTTTAGTTTTTTACAGTAAACCATATATTTTGTACTAGTCTGGTGGGTAATATATGTGTTTTTCCTCAAGAAGGATTGTAGATTTTAACCCGTCCACACTCTTTTTATATTATTTCAAGTGCTAAATACATACAGTATTTAAAATGACTAAATGTATTAAATAAATTAAATATGTAGTGTTTTCCTAATTTCCTTATTTTTTTAAACTTATTTGTGTTAATCATATAGCCAAACAAGTTAGTGGCATGTCAGAATTGTGTTTTTTTTCACAATTTCACAGCACTTTGAATTTTTTTCCTGTTTTTTGAGTACACTATGTGGTAAAATGAATGATGTCATTTAAAAGTGCAATTTGTAATCCCTCATTTGTCTATGTGGTCAGAAAAAAAAGAGTTATGGCTGGCTATGGGAAGAGGAGGAAAAGACTGAAACGAAAAATCAAAAATGGGTGGGGGCGTGAAGGAGTTATCCAGAGATAAATTATTATTTTTTTACTAAAAGCCAAAAAACTAATAGGCAGGTAATTGCTAACTTGTTAGCAACTAATCCTGCCTGCTCTATTCGGCACAGGCTTAAGGGTATGCCACACTAAGCGAGATCGCTAGCGAGATCGCTAACGATATCGCTACTGCATCACCATTTATGACGCAGTAGCGATCTTGTTAGCGACTTAGCTGTGTGTGACATGTAGCAGCGATGTGGCCCCCGCTGAGACGTCGCTGATCGCTTATGAACGTTCTGAGCCGTTTTTTGGTCGTTGGTGTCCCGCTGGTGAGCCTGAATCGCTGAGTGTGACACCCTTTATGAACGACTTCACCAGCGTCGCAGGTGGGACTAGGTTTTCCCAACGATCGCAGAGGTCGTTATACAGATCACTGATGAGATGTGTTTGGAATCTAACTAGCGATCACATAGCGATCGCACTAGCGATCTCGCTAGGTTAAGTCGTTGTCGTGATCGCTAGTGCAATCGCTAAGTGTGTCCGTGCCTTTAGAGTGGTCACTGACCGCACCTGCAGGCGAGTTAAGTGCTACACGTCAACAGGACAGCTCTTCCTCTTTTAGGCTGCTCTGTCAATGGGGCGAGACTGCCGAATTCATGCTGTTTGATAGCCATCTTTCCACAGTTATGAAGTGGGAAGCTGGCTGTCAATCGGCATGACATCGGCAGTCACGCTATGTCAACAGAGCAGAGTGACAGAGAAGCTGCTGCTCTGTCGATATGATGTCAGCGGAAGCTGCAGAAACATTGGCATCAGTGATCAGTAACTGCTGTGTGCTGGCAGATATCTGTTCTGGGCACAACATACAGGTTGTCAGCAACTACCTGCCTGTTAGTTCTTAGGGCCACAGTAAAAAAATAATATTGTTACAAAACCCCTTTACTGCACATACTATTATAAAATGTCTAGGATTTGTCCAAAGTCTCATGGTCTGCAGCTTGCCATCCACACTTCTTTGGAAGATGTTCCTCTTTATCAGCATTTCTATCTGCACAACAGGTGAAAGAACTTATTTTTTTTTCACAGCATGTATTAGGGTCCCGTCATATTCTTCAATGTCCCAGATATCCCACCAATGATACGATGTGGATGGGATCGCTGGGACAACGTTAGCTGATCGCTGGTGAGCTGTCACATAGGCAGACTCACCAGCGATCAGGACCAGCGAGCACGCTGGTATCCAATGTACACATCGGGTAACTAAGCACCGCGCGGAACCTAGTTACCCGATATGTACCCTAGATACCGGCTCTCAGCTTCTGCTGTAGAGCGCTGAGAGCCGGTATCCAATGTACATATCGGGTAACTAAGCACCGCGCGGAACCTAGTTACCCGATATGTACCCTAGATACCGGCTCTCAGCTTCTGCTGTAGAGCGCTGAGAGCCGGTATCCAATGTACATATCGGGTAATTAAGCACCGCGCGGCACCTAGTTACCCGATATGTACCCTAGATACCGGCTCTCAGCGCTCTACAGCAGAAGCTGGGAGACGGTATCCAGGGTACATATCGGGTAACTAGGTGCCGCGCGGCGCTTAGTTACCCGATATGTACATTGGATACCAGCTCGCTGATCATTGGTCTCCCACTGTCACACGCAGTGATGCGCGCTGGCCAACGATGAAAAAATGGTCCAGGACATTCAACGACGATCAGCAATACCCAGCAGGGGGGCTGATCGTCGCTGAGTGTCACACTAAGCGAGATCGCTGGCTAGGTCGCTGTTGCGCCACAAAATCGGTGATGCTTCAGCGATCTCGCTAGCGATCTCGCTTAGTGTGACGGGGGCTTTACACCTAACATTGTGCAATGACTTGCCTCTCCTGAACTGAAAGCTTGTGTCTATTATGCAGTTTGACAGGCAGAGAGATAAAGAGTCAAGACCCACCCTCACTTTCTGTAATCCATCTCGGAGTCTTAGTTGCTAGAGATGGATTACACTTGACAACAGGTAGTGGAGACTAAATTAGACTAGACAGAAGAGACACTAAAGTACTTGTTTAGGGTAATATAACATCATATTTAAATAAAGTGATTTGCAGATGACCACACTATCAATTGACATAGAGTTGTCTGAGTGTGACCATTAAATAGTCTCAATATTTTTGTGTTTGAACAAAATTTTAAAATGTAACAGTAAAAAAGTACAGAAAATGTATTACGAAGAAATGCTTACTATTTAGTCAATGCAAGAAAAAAAACAGCCTTCCTGTACAGTGTTATTTAATAAAAGCACTTCTCGAATTAAAAAAAAAACCCTGTTACTTTCCCTTTAATACTCTAAAATCCTATAAGACTCCTGCATGAAATGTGCTTACTAGTATGTATAAAAGGCACATTTAACTGGGACATGTAACAATGGTAATGTGTTCATAAAAGCGTCCATATCTAATTGAATTGTCTTCTTTAATCAGCACACACAGTTGGTTTCCATGGGGTTTTTATACATTCAAGTTAGCACACGCTAAACAGAAGACAAAAAAAAAGAAATGTCTCTGGCATATTAACTCTAGCAGCAGGAGACAGCCGCTGGGACAGAGTTTAGCCGAGAGCAGACTGAGGAGTGTATGAGGTTCCAAGAAGCAACAAACCACTGAGTTCCTTGCTGTTATCAGATTATATGCAATGCTTACAACCATAACATGATTGACAGGCAGGACAATATGGCCCCCAACCACATACACGTTTGCTTCCAAGAAGCCTGTATATGTCTCTGCAGGAACTCTGATGGTGAAAAAGAATCCTTAAATGAAACACATGTGGAAATGTAATCGGCCATAAAACTGTAAAAAAAAAATGTTAAACTGTAAAAATATATAAAAGCGATATCCATTATTGGCTGAACACAGACTCCAATTCTACCAGTGTGGTTTACAAGTGATTACAAAGGTTTCTAGCCTATACAATGTTTCTAGATCTACCAATACAGCGCCACATTACCAACCTGACACTGATTTCAGTAGCCAACGTTCAGATGGTAAAGAGAAGTGACTTACGCTATATTTCTGCCAGAAGAACCAAGAACGAAAGGTGATTTGAAAGTGCTGGGAGTTATGCTATAACATACCTTCCTATATGACTCATGTCATCTCCTATGTGATGAACTGTTCCAGGCCACCTCACTTATTTTCCAATTGCGGTGATCTGGACTGCTTCATATCCTTGTGTGGAAAATGTGTTGACTTAACTTTTACTATAACGAGACACTAAATCTTCTCTTACTGATAACGTACTTGCAAAGACGTTTTTAATGAGCTAATCAAAATGCAGCAACAATATTCTATTAGGAATAATGGCATTGTTGGTAGCAGGGTGGCTCAGTGGTCATCATGGTAGCCTTGAAACACTTTGCTCCTGGGTTTTAATCTCACCAAGGACGACATGTGCAAGGCTTTTGTAGGATCTCCTAGTGTATGAATGGGTTTCCTCCGAGTTCACCGGTTTCCTTTGACACCAAAAACATACTGATAGAGAATTTAGATCGGGAGCCCCTATGGGGACAGTGTTGATGATATTTGTAAAGCGCTGTGGAATATGATGGCGCTATATAAGCGAGGAACATAAAAGTAAATACATTTTGGAGCTCTCTGACAATACCAAAGAACCTGCTCGCATGTTGTGGATGATTACGTTGATATATAAAAGAAGTAAAAAAAATATATATATGCATGATAGGATCAGTTAACAGCAGTTTGTTGACAATTTTCCCATCACAAACTTCCTTTGATACTCATAAAGTTGTATGTCCACTTCAGTTAATCGCATGAATAATAAACCAACACAAGGGAATTATTCTGAAATTGGCTGTCATGAACCATAAACTACTGCTGAGTATATCAAGATCAGAAATAATAAGGTGGACATTAACTACATTCAGTTTGGGCAGTTGCAAACATCAACATCAGGATCTACTAGTTACAGCTTGAACTTTTGTCAGGGAGCCAGAAATAATGAATTTGTAGGTGTTCACCAACAAAAAGCTTATTGCCCTTCAGAATTAGAATGGTCCACTCTCCTAGCCTTCCTTGTGCACCATGGTAAATCCACTACACGCTGTTTACACTGCTAACTACAGAACATAAGACAATTGTGTAGTATTTGTATTCTCTTTGCCACATGGTTTACTTCAAGCAGGAGAGGTATGAACAATAAGGTAATTACATATGTGCAAATGGTAGAACATGTCTATGGTTAGATCAAAAGTAATATAACCTTTCATTATGGAAAAGTTAAAACCATTATGTTTTGTAGTAAAAAATTGCAATCTATAACCACTTTCCCTTCTTGCCAAACCGTGATCAGTGATCAATGCTGATCCTGGCCACCATCTTTTTGTGTAAGTTACTGGAACATCTTTGTGTTCTCAATGGAGAAAGGGGAATAAGCTGCTGTCAGACTGTCCTCAGTATAGTTAATAACTTGCTGGTTGGTTAGTGTCCCATTTCTGGAGAATGAATCGACAGGCAGATGAGGGAATTTTTATGCACAACACGTATAGAGAGCAAGTCAAGAATGTGCACTGCTAATCCATTCTAACAGAGAAAAGTTCCTTCATCTGTAAATAGGTACAGGTTCTAGCAGTCAGACCCCCATTGATCAACAAGATACTTCCTATCCTATGGATAGAAGATAACTTGATCTCACTGGAAAATACATTTAAGGACCAGGGATTAGGGTTCAGGATATTGGACACACCGCAACCAGGGATTCGGGTTCAGGATATTGGACACATCGGATCCAGGGCTTCGGGTTCATGATATTGGCTACACCGTGACCAGGATTTGGGTTCAGGACCCTTGCCACATCAGAACCAGGGATACAGGTTCAGGACACTGGCTATACTGGGACTAAGGGACCTCACAACTGCACTAATAGAACACCACACTACCTAATGCCTGAATGTCTTTCTTGGCAACTCCCTAAGGGGGAGGGAGTCTTTATTTTATGCAAGATGCCTCCCAGGTACTGGCTGAGAGCCATTTTGCAGGTGCACAATTATACTAAATGCCTCTCAGCTACAGGTTGAGGGCATTTACTGTATGCGCGCCACCTGGAGGTTCGGCACGCACACAAAAAACAGGAAGCAGGGATCACGCCACGGGGCCGGTGCGGTGAGTATGCCGGCATCCCTGCATGGTGGGTGGAAGGGGAGCCATATGGGATGCCGGCAGCGGTGTTACACTCCTTTATAAGTAATTACAAGAGGGCACTTTTTTGGTTTCCCTTTAACTAGCTCCAAATAAAGTGTAAAGATTACTTTTAGTTGCACGCATTATAATGATAATTTTTAAACACTAACAACATTTGAGATTGTTTGTGTCCTTAGACTAAAGAAGTAGTAAAGCAGACTAAAAATACTTGTGTCGTGTAATTCTAAAGATTGACCACAATATGAAAAGTATATATTAGTGGGCCACTTAGAGCAGAAACTGCTACTTACACTTTACAGGATATGCTAAGTATAATGTGACTTCGGGAATAGACTCACTTCGGGATACTAGAATAGGCTTTATGGATGCAAAATACACTATATTCTTCATGTCCATGAAAACTGGACACTACATTTGGTTAGTCCATTGTCATTAAAAGCCCTTATGTGAATGGTGGCTGTAATCATGCCAGAAATACACCATGTAAAGACTGTTATCAAATGGAAGGATAATGTGCAGAATTATACATTTGTGGCTTCTCTGTTGTAGGTAGATGACAGATTTTACAGATACTGTTTTCTGTACAGACGTCTGCTGATGCTATTATGTTAGGAATGTGGTGAACGATAAGAATGCTTTAAGACTAAAAATATCAATAATAATCACTTTTAAAGGGAATGTGTCATCATAAAAATGACCCAGTGTTTAAATCAGGCTTTTATGTTATTTTTTTTAGAAGTTTTTGGGAACTTATTTTTAATTTTCCATATGATTATCCATTTTTAAAAAATGAGAAAAGAATCTTACAATTTTATCAAAGTTTATTAGGCCTAATACTTGACTACTTCCTCTTGTTTTTCAGCAGTCCCATTGACATAGGCAGCAATAGACTGGATCTGACTCACAGGCTTCTATATAAGATTTTCCTGGGCATGTTCTGATTTGGGAAAAGGTCATTTTTAAGGGACAGTGAGGAGGTGAACTTTGACCATGACCTATTGTGAATGGCAGATTCCGTATTATCTACTGTATATAGAGCTGTTACTGGTAATTGTAGGGCAGCAGAGTGGTTCAGTGGTTAGCACTGGTGCTTTGGGGTCCTGGGTTCAAATCCCACCAAGGACATCTGCAAGGAGTTTGCATGTTCTCCCTGTGTTAGCATGGGCTTCCTCCAGGTTCTCCGATTTTCTCCCACACTCCAAAGACATACTGATAGAGAATCTAGATTGTGACCCCCAATGGGGACAACGATGATAATGTCTGTAAAGCGCTGCAGAATATGATGGCGCTATATAAGAAATGCATAATAAATAATTCTAATCCTGCCAGGAATGATGAGACTGCTGAAAAATCATCTGTACAAAGCAGGAAGTATGCGTCTTCAATTAGGCTTATTGGCGATGGCGAGTATAAAAATTGGAACTTTTCCTATTTCTTAGTAAAAAAATATGAAATAAAAACTCGATTTAAACAATAGATAATTTTCTGATGACACATTGGCTGCTAAGATATATGCAATTTTATCAATTTTATCAATTATAAAACATGTTTCCTGGTATTCTTGAAACACCATGTATTATATAGGTAATGTATTACAAATATCAGAATTGGTCACAAACAAGCCATCAAAGACATAAGTTGTACCTTACGGACAAGTATATATATATATGCAGCACACATCTGTAACTGTATACTGTACATACCTAGAGGAATAGAAGTCCTTCAAACATTGCCTATATACTAGTCTATGCTACGGCTTTACAAAAACATGAATAAACTGCTTAGTAATTTATTTTTTCCCGTGATTCTGAGAACATGTTGCGCTTAGACTGGAAGTTTACCTGTCTGTACTTGTGAAGAACCCTGCCTTTACAGCTTAGATCTGAATGGGACCTCAGATAGAAGGCGGGAGGTTTACATCAATAATCCTTTAGACGCCAATGAAACACGAATTAAGATCAGATGAAATATCATAAAAAGATTTCATTTTCTTTCATGAGAATAGAAAACATATTTTATACATCTTTTATTAGGTTCTTACAAGCATTGCTTTATGTGGATCTTTGAAGTGGGGGGGGGGCTGGAATAAGGGGTCATTTGTTATCATTTATCATTTTGTCTATGGTCCAAACATGGAAAGAAAACTTCTGTTTTTGGAGTCAAAAAGCATATTTAACTTTATGGACAGAAAGAAAACTCTGTAACCATATAAGATAGTACAATACAGTCACCGTTACTGGTACATTTTCATGATCAAGTTACAATAGGACTTATTTTTACAAGGATTGTGACAGATCTATGAAAGATACCTATTTATTTTTATTTAATTAATTTGTTAATTTATTTATATCGAATTTTAACTGAGGCCATGATACATTAAAGGGGTTGTCCGGCCTTAGGGTACAAGTCTGCAGTCACTCAAAGTGACTGCAGACTTGTGAATCCTTACATCACGCGAACTGTGCTCCGTGAGGATTCTCTGGTGCCAGCGACGGGCGTGTGACCACAACTATGTAATATGCATTTGTGCGGTCTATGTAGAGATGAGAGAATTTGTTCAGATTCGGTTCCGAATTTGTTCAGAATTGAATATTGTTTTTGCAATATTCGTCGAACACCGCCGAACGTCATTAGAGTCAATGGGAGTAGAAATTACCGAATATGTTCAGAATCGATCATAAGACATATATTCGGCCTGAATAGTGTTCGAATATGGCACAAATATGTCAAAATCAGATTCGGGGCCAAAATCCAAACAGATTCGCTCATCTCTAGTTACTTGCCAACTAGAGTGCCTTTCTCAAGGCCAGACAAGTCTAGTCAGAATGTGGCCGAAAGTATGCAAATTGCATACTTGCGCAGGAAAATGCTCACATGCAGCTTGAGGCCGGACAACCCCTTTACCTTTGGCTCTGGTGCAGGAATCAAAAAGCATCATAATAGAGGAGGATTGGAACTGTTCCACAACTTGACATCATCAATTCACCAATGACTTTATCGGGAATAAAATGTATTATAATGTCCTAGTCCTATTCAGGTTCTTGTCTAAGGGCTGTTTATTGGCCCTCTGTGGAAGAAGAGCCCTTGAGGACTGAGCTCTAGCACCAATGAGAAAATGTTAAAACATAACTTTTACTGTGCAGTTAAAAACATTGTGAAAAAAAAGGATAAAAAAAATCTATTTTTTCTTGTTAAACCAAGACAAATGATTTTGTTTGAGATGTTATGATTGCAATCATTAGATAGACAAGAACACAGCCTCTCACATGTACTAGTTAAAATCCATTATGGAAAAGGGGAACTAGAATGCTGATAATCCAGTAGGTCATAGGAGAGAGTGCTCCTCCAGGGTCGTAATGTGTCAATCTGATTGTTTCACATCACTGCTACATACGATTACATTTCTTTTCTCAGACAATGGAAATGTCAAGATCATCGACTTTGGGGAAAATGATAAATAGAAATTTCATCACTTGACAAAGAACAGACACAGCCTGTAGGAAATCTACACAGCTACTGCGTCTTAATGATGTTATGTTTCCTAATAAATCTTTTTATTAATATTGATTCTGTAATTTATCTCAAAATAAGCTTAGCTTGAAAATCTAGGGAACTACAGTATGCCAGTTAAAGATGTGCAAATATATTAGAGTGGAAATGAATTCTACTTACATATTTAACAAATTACCATTCACCAAAATGTTGATTATTTTGTAATTCTTTTCTGCATGGATTCAGCAGTATGGCGCTAACTGGATACTACTTTGCTAAACCATAAAGAGCCATCCAAAGGTTAAAACAAAATCCTTATAATCACCTTACCACTCAACTCTCCAGCCCCTACGCTCTTCAAGGTCCCACATCCGGTCCTCAATGCGCCACCTTATCACTACCGCTGAACGCTGAAATCATGGGCCTCTTCACACAAGCAAGGTCTTTCGGCTCTGATGAGACACAACATATTTTCGGGCATGCGTATGCTGGGTCACACACATGCAGAAACATCCTGGGCCTCATCACAGCCGGTAGTCCGGGCCTAACGTGAAGAGGCTTGGAGATTCAGCACTCGGAGGTGGTGATAAGATGATGTGCCGAGGACCAGATGGGGGATTGTGAAAAGTGGAGGGGACAAAGAGGTGAGGGGTAAGGTGAGTATAAGGGATATTTTTTTTAATTCATACATCTTACATTTACTATGGTCTGGGATTAGAGAGACCCTAAAGCATAAAAAGGGACTTTCAATTCACAGAGAATAACTTTTCTGCAAATCAAATTTCTAGGGAAAATCCACGTGATTTGTCAAATTTTAATTTTGGCAGATCTGCTCATCTCCAATAATGATTTACTACTTAGATTAACTTTATGGGTGTAAAAATGTTAATAAATGTTAAAAAAAAAACATGGTCTTATTCGTCTAGATAGATAGACGGACAGATAGACAGACGGATGGACGGACAGACAGAGACAGGTCTTTCAGTGTAGAGGAGCATGCATAGTTGGTATTTTCAGAAACGATATAATTTCCATTTAGTAGTTAGAAACAGGAGAACAGTTTATATTTACAATTAGCTTCATTTCCTTTTAATGATGGGAATGTCTTTAAGTTTGCCAAGTTCAAGTTCATTCCTGTTCTTTTTCACTTAGCAAATTGACAAAAGTCTGCCAAATTCTCACCGTCTCTCCATTTTCTCCCTTTGTTTCTTTTGCTTTCCCCCATTTTCTGGCATAGGACACACCTGCTGTTAATTATTCCAGCAGGCACAGAGACGTGTGTACCCAGGTTGCTATGGAATAACTCTGCACTGTCACATTCTCCCAAGAGATGCCAATTCTCAACATTTCCCTCATTTTCTCCGTGGCCTTTATTTAAAATTCTTTTATTGACCGCTTCACACTCTAAGAATATAAAATATCCAACTGGAAAACATCACTAACCTAGATGTTTTGCCAGCGAATGCAGGGATAAAGAATTCTTTAGCTTGCTGTGCAACATTGTTGAATTTTGCCCTTCAGATCATCCCGCACATACAGCATAGTGCAAAATTCCTCCAAAAAGTCTATTCTGGGATCTGTATTAAATACAGGAGCCAGTCTCTCAATGTTATACACTTGTGTTTTTATTATTTTGCAATATACTGTATAAACTGGATTAAAAATTCCCTTCACAATTCGTTAGTTTTAAAATGGTCATTCAGAATTGAAAATCTTTAACGCCTTGCACAGTTATTTTCTAGGAAGAACCTACTAAGTTTAAGGGATAGTCTATCAATAGGTATCACCTCCTGGAAAGTGAGTGACATTATTTTATTACCAAACACCAATGCATACAGTGGTGTCACTCACTATGGTTCAGAAGGAATGGCAGTTACTTAATCTATAGGAAGATGGAAAAGAAAAACCTTGAAATGTATTCTCCAATTTCCTATAAAACAAGAAGAAATTGCTCCCTTATCTGGTTATCTAGTGGTTTTCAGAAACAGTGGTACGTTTCAGCTTAGTCCAGCGTACTTGACTTCTCAAGTAAGGAAGAGCGAAGTAGAGATGCATTTACACTAGATGAATATCATAAATGAACGTCCCTTGGAAAGCTTGTTTCCCGGAAATTTGGCCAATGTAAACCAACTGAAAAATGCTCGATCATTGGGTGGAATAATTTTCAAGTTTACTTAAAAATCATCGCTCTTGGTGGCAAATTGTTGATCGCGGTTTGAGTGAGGGCTTATTTTTTGCGTGCTGAGCTGATGTTTTTAATTATACCATTTTGGTGCAGATACAATCTTTCGATTGTCCGTTATTGCAATTTACATTTTAAAAAAGGTAATTCTGGCATTTTGACCTTTCTTTTCTCGTTACGTGTTTAATGATCGGGTTAATTCTTTTTCTATATTGATAGATCGGGCAATTCTCAAAGCGGCGATACCAAATATGTGTATTTTTTTTTTTTTGCTTTATTTTGAATAGGGTGAAAGGGGGTGATTTGAACTTTTGTTCTTTTAATTTTTTTTAAACTTTTTTTTACTTTTTGCATGCTTCAATAGTCTCCATGTGAGGCTAGAAGCTGCAGTACTTTGATAAGCTCTGCTACATACAGGCGATGATCAAGTCGCCTGTATGTAGCAGAAATGCTCAATTGCTATAAACGCCGCCCGTAGGCAGTGCTCTTAGCAATCTGGCAATGACAACCGTAGAGGTCTACTGAAGACCTCTGATTGTCATGCCAACCCATTGGTGACCCGCAATCATGTAATAGGGTCACTGATGGGTGGCATTTCCGGCGCGCTTGCCGGAAGCGCAAGTTAAATGCTGCTGTCAGAGATTGACAGTGGCATTTAACTAGTTAACAGCCGCAGGTTGATCGCGATTCCACCTGCACGTGTTGCGGGCACAAGTCAGCTGTATAAATCAGGCTGTCATGTGCCGGAAAGGTGCAAACTCAATACTGGAACCCAAACCAAAGAGGTGGAGTCTGACATCAGCTTACTATTATGCCCTATGTCAGAAAGGTGTTAATATAAATGTGATCACTTAATGAAGAAAAGAAATTAACAGATTGCATGTGCTGCCGAGAACAATGACAGCCTATGTGCGCAGAATGATCATACTGCAACACCAATCATTGTGCGCACATGGGTAGTGTTGTTGACCTGTGTAAACAAGCTAATAAATGACTGCCAGTGCCAATCGGCATCTATGTAGCTGATGACCGCCAATAGCCAGTGTATAGGTCATAAGTCTACGATGGTGGCTTATCTTCTTTAAAACAAAAGTATCCAAATGCCTCAAAAAACAGTAATCAGGGGGAGTTGGGAGATCCTAATACATTAGTATAGTGGTTGGCCCTATTAAAATTGATTGATTTGACTAATATATTTTACATATGGCCACCTGAACTGAAGTTTTCACACTTGTATCAATGGACTTTTACTATCCAATAATCATGGTAAAGAATATCTACTACACCTACTGAGATATCCTACCTCTTTAAGTAATGCATAGTTTGACCTCAGTGACCTTGTCAGGCCAGTATCGATTTGTTCTATCTACTCTACTATAATGCAGGCATGTTACATGCTCCAGATCAGATGGTGTGTACCTGTGACACAGGTTGAGTAAACCGGGCACAGTCTTGCACAGTCAGTTGTACGTAAGCATGATAAATATGTGCTACCTATTCCTGCTCCCATTTCCTGTGCTGTATAGAGTGCCAAAACCTGTGGAGGAGCTGAGAGGTATAAAGAGCTGACACACGTGGCATGCTATGTCATACCAGAACCTGCACAAATATGTATATGGTCTTGCAGCATCATTGGCATTGCGGGTAGGATATTTGCTCAACTTTTCAACATTGTGAAATACATTTTAATATGACTCGAACAAACATACTTTACTTTTTGTACATCAGAGATAATTTGTTCCTTGCCTATGGCCCATGAAGTGCTCAGAAATTAGGCCTGAACAAATATTGCAATTTTGAAACATTATAGACACCTAAAAATATTACTGCAAAAATAATGGGAAAGACTTGAATAATGGCATTTTCGAAAAGGCGATACCGGTAGATAAAATGATTGTAAATAAAAGGATGATGAAAGGAGATAGATAGATAGATAGATAGATAGATAGATAGATAGATAGATAGATAGATAGATAGATATTTTAGCTGATCTCTCACTCATCCACTCAGCCGAGCACTCCTATGTTCTCTAGGAGAAATCCGCTAACTGACATGTTGGCCAGTTGTTTATCTCCGGGAGAACAATGTGAATGGCAGTCTAAAATCGGACATGTGTGATTGATATATTTTCTGAGAATCAGTTGGCCAGCGCCCCAATACACATAAGGCCATCGGCCGAACCTGTTGATATTAGCAGGTTCAGCAAACATTAGACTAATGTGTACTGGAGCATTAACAGTGAGAATTCAAGGTTAAATCCATCAAAAAAACTGAATGCATACACTTTTACAATGAGGTAATGGATATAAAAATTTCATGAGCAGATACAATACACTTTCACTAGACGGAGAATAATACACACACCCATGTAATAAACCCAGTCACCTTCTGCAACAGAACAAGTTCTCCTTAACCCCTTAGTGACAGCCATTTTGCAGCTTAATGACCGAGCCAATTTTTACAATTCTGACCACTGTCACTTTATGAGGTTATAACTCTGGAACGCTTTAACGAATCCAGCTGATTCTGAGATTGTTTTATCATGACATATTGTACTTCACATTAGTGTTAAAAAATTTTTTATATGACTTGCTTTTATTTATGAAAAAAACGGAAATATGGCGAAAATTTAGAAAATTTTGCAATTTTCAAACTTGGAATTTTTATGCCCTTAAATCAGAGAGATATGTCACACAAATTTCTTAATAAATAACATTTCCCACATGTCTACTTTACATCAGCACAATTTTGGGAACAAAATTTTTTTTTGTTACGAAGTTATAAGGGTTAAAAGTTGACCAGTGATTTCTCATTTTTACAACACCACTTTTTTTAGGGACCACATCACATTTGAAGTCACTTCGAGGGGTCTATATGATAGAAAATACCCAAAAGTGACACCATTCTAAAAACTGCACCCCTCAAGGTGCTAAAAACCACATTCAAGAAGTTTATTAACCCTTCAAGTGCTTCACAGGAGCTGAAGCAATGTGGAAGGAAAAAATTGACATTTAACTTTTTTTGCAAAAGCTTTACTTCGGAACCAATTTTTTTTATTTTCACAAGTGTTAAAAGAAAAAATGAACCACAAAATTTGTTGTGTAATTTCTCCTGAATACGCCGATACCCCATATGTGGGGGTAAACCACTTATTTGGGCGCACGGCAGAGGTCGCAATGGAAGGAGCGCCATTTGACTTTTTCAACGCAGAATTGGCTGGATGCCATGTCGCGTTTAGAGAGCCCCTGATGCACCTAAACAGTGGAAACCCCCCGCAAGTGACCCATTTTGGAAACTAGACCCCTTAAGGAACTTATCTAGATGTGTGGTGAGCACTTTGAACCTCCAAGTGCTTCACACAAGTTTATAACGTAGAGCCATGAAAATAAAAATCATATTTTTTCCACAAAAATGATCTTTTCACCCCAATTTTTATATTCCCAAGGGTAACAAGACTCCAAAAGTTTTTGTGCAATTTTCCTGAGCATGCTGATACCCCATATGTGGGGGTAAACCACTGTTTGGGTGCATGGCAGAGCTTGGAAGGGAAGGAGCGCCGTTTGACTTTTTCAACGCAGAATTGGCTGGACGCCATGTCGCATTTGTAGAGGCCCTGATGTGTCTAAACAGTGGAAATCCCCCACAAGTGACCCCATTTTGGAAACTAGACCCCCTAAGGAACTTATCTAGATGTGTGGTGAGCACTTTGAACCCCCAAGTGCTTCACAGAAGTTTATAACGCTCGAGCGTGAAAATAAAAAATCATATTTTTTCCACAAACCTGATCGTTTAGTCCCCAATTTTTTAATTTCCCAAGGGTAACAGGAGAAATTAGACCACAAAAGTTGTTGTCCAATTTGTCCTGAGTACGCTGATACCCCATGTGTGAGGGGGGGGGACCACTGTTTGGGTGCACAGCAGGGCTTGGAAGAGAAGCAGCGCCGCTTGACTTTTTCAAACCAAAATTGGCTGGAATTGAGATTGGACACCATGTAGCGTTTGGAGAGCCCCTGATGCACCTAAACAGTGGAAACCCCCAACAAGTAACACCATTTTGGAAACGAGACCCCCTATGGAACTTATCTAGATCTGTTGTAACACTTTGAACCCCCAAGTGTTTCACAAAAGTTTATAATGCCTGGGTATGAAAAAAAACAAAACAATTTTCCACAAAAATGATTTTTTAGTCCCAAATTTTTGATTTTTCCCAAGGAAATTGGACCCCAAAAGTTGTTGTCCAATTTGTCCTGAGTACGCTGATACTAAATATGTGGGGGGGAAACTGGGCGCACGGAAGGGCTTGGAAAGGAAGCAATAACGTTTTGGAATGCAGACTGTTATGTTTCGGTAACTGAGGAGAAATAGCAAAAAATAGCAAAGGCGGTAATACACCAGAGAGGCTGGAACCTATTGGATTGCAGTAACCTGAACTAACCACACAACTAGAAGTAGCCTTGGAGCGTTCCTTCGGTGATCCTAGACACCTCGTCACAGCCTGAGAGATAAGTACACCTAAAGACAGAAAGATGAAAGCTATCTGCCCCGGAGCAGATCCCCAAAGAAAATAGGAAGCCCCCAAACATGTAATGGCGGTTAGACAAGAAGAAAGCACGGACACAGACAGAAAACAGAATGAGCAAACGCTGGGGCCCAATCTGTCCAGACAGAAAAGTACAGGAAAGAACCCTGACTGCAATCCAACAAAACCCTAACAAAAAATACCAGCACTTCTCATTGCCAAAAAACCTGAGATCACACGATCTCATCCACCTAAATCAGATCTCTGGTGTAACAAAACGCTATACAGTAAATAAAAAGTAACAAAGGAGCAAAGCAAAAGTGCAGACACAAACGGAGCACAATTGCAGTGCCAGACCCCCAAAAGGGGGACAGGCTGCAGTCCACTGCAAGCAGCAAACCAGCAGAGAAAATCAAACAGAGGAAAAAAAAAACAGCAAACACTTATCTGAAGGAGAGCATGAAGCTAGCAGTGCTTCAAGCAAGACCAGAAGTAACAATTGACAACTGGCAAGGCTGCTGGGAACTCAGGCCACCTAAATCCTACCATTCAGCGCCAGCTGAAGGCCATTCAGTACTCAGTTCATTACCCTCAGCAACCACCGGAGGGAGCCCCAGCTCAGAAGCCGCCTCCAGCATATTCACAACAGCAGACGTTGATGGGGTCATGTTCCATTTGCAGTGCCCCAGATGTGCCTAAACAGTGGAAAACCCCCATAAGTGACCCCATTTTGGAAACCAGACCCCCTAAGGAACTTATCTAGATCTGTGGTGAGTACTTTGAACCCCAAAGTGCTTCACAGAAATTTATAAACACAGAGCCATGAAAATAAAAAATCATTTTTTTACACAAAAAGGAATTTTTTAGCCAGCTATTTTTTATTTTCCCAAGGGTAACAAGAGAAATTAGAACCCCAAAATTGGTGTGCAATTTGTCCTGAGTACGCTGATACCCCATATGTTGGGGTAAAACACTGTTTGGGCGCACGGCAGGGCTCGGAAGGGAGGGAGTGCCATTTGAATTTTTGAACGCCACGTCGTGTTAAATAGTGGAAACCCCTCAATTCTAGCTCCAACCCTAACCCCAACACACCCCTAATCCTAATTCCAACCCTAATCCTAACCCTAATCCCAACCCTAATTCCAACCCTAATTGTAACCCTAACCCTAATTGTAACCCTAACCCTAATTATAACCCTAACCCTAAGGCTAGGTTCATTTTGCGTTTTACCAGCCCATTCAACACATAGCGTTGGCGGGCTGGTAACGGTATAGCGTAACGCGATCGCGTTATGCTATACCCGCTAGCGCAGAGGAATCAGCAGATGATTCATCTGCGCTAGCGGTGACTGAGCCCAGACGCTGCAGGCCGCGTCCGCGGCTCCATCACTGAATGACGGCAGGTCGCGAATGCATGCCGCTTTACGGCATGCGTCGCGATGCACCCTCAAATGGGGGTGAAAGGCAGCGTTAACAGACTGCGTTACACCGCATTATACCGCGGTGTAACACAGTCTGTCTAACGGACTGCCATAACGCAGTATGAACCCAGCCTAACCCTAACCCTAATGCTAACCCTAACCCTAGCCCTAACCCTAACGGAAAATTGAAAATAAATAGAATTTCTACATTTTATTATATGTCCCTAACTAAGCGGGTGATAAAGGGGGGGTTATGTACTGTTTTTTTATTTTTATCACTGTGATAGTTTATCCCAGTGATCAAAATCTACTTTTGGAGAATGAATGAGTTCACTTTTTTAATCTGCCGCCAGGCAGATTCGGCGGGCGCACTGCACATGCGCCCGCCATTTTTTTTTTACAGGAAGAAGACCCAGGAGGATCGGAGGACACGGGGACATGGGGAACACCTACAGGTACAGGGGAGGGATCGGTGATCCCGGGACACTATTTCTCACCCCTCTGATGTGCGATCACATCAGAGGGGAGAAAAATAATTTTTTTTTTGTTGTGGTCGCCGTTATACTGTTATAACGGCGATCGCAACACCGGGGTCGGTAAATGCCGACCTGGATCATGTTCTCTGGGGTCTCGGTTACCCCCGGCAGCCGAGACCCCGGAGAAAATTGCCCAAGCCCCCCAGCACATCGCGGCGGGTGCACTAAGCATGCGTCCGCCATTTTCTCGGCCTCAAAGATGGCGGCGCCCACCGGAGGAGGCAGGAGGGCCCGGGGGCCACATGGAGGGGATCGGGGGCCACAAGGGGGGGATCGGAGACCCTTTTTGTCTCTCCTCTGATGTCCGATCACATCAGAGGAGAGAGAAATTAAATGGCACATTATATATTTTTTTTGTTGCGATCGCCATTATAGGGTTAATAACGGCGATCGCAACACCGGGGTCGGTAAAAAACCGACCCGATTCATGTTCTCTGGGGTCTCCGGCCAAGACTCCGGAGAAAATGCGACTGCGGGGGGCGCTATTCAGTTTTTCCACAGCGCCGTTAATTAACGGCGCTGTGGTTTAAGTACCCTTAATGACCGCCGTTAAAAGGCGTATCGGCGGTCGTTAAGGGGTTGAAAGAATAGATTGTATTGACATGTCCCTGGAAAATACAGATTGTGTCAAAGGTTTTATGTTTTATTAATGGTTAAAAAATTATAACTAGACCAAAAACAATTTCTCATAAAATGACATACAAAAAAGTTCTATGGACAAGCAGCTGTACATTGACCAAGCAACCACATTATAAAAGACCTGAACTTTGCCATGCAAATCTGGACCTATTTACCCCAATTTCCATTAAGCAAAGAATCTTACGTTAGCTACACTGGCTTGCGAAAGTAATCCGATTTGTGTGTGATGCGTCAGCAATAGTCTAAGTTAGTCAATTGAAGTGAGAAAAATATAAGAATACATTAAAAATTTATGGGATCAAATAACTAAAAATTGGCATTTGCATATGTATTCACCCCTTTTTCTATGAAGCCCCTAAAAATTTCTGGTGCAAGCAATTACCTTCATAAGTCACATGCTTAGTGAAATGAAGTCCACCTGTGTGCAATCTAAGTGTCACATGGTCTGTCAGTATATACACACCTTTTCTGAAAGGCCACATAGGCTGCAACACTATAAAGCAAGAGGCACCACTATCCAAACCACACCGTGAAGACCAAGGAGTTCTCAAAACTAGTCAGGGAAAAAGTTGTTGAGAAGTACAATTCAGGATTAGGTTATAAAAAAAATCTCAATTTCTGAAGTAGCTGTAGAGTTGAAAAGAAGACTGGAGTATCTGTCCATACGACCACAATGAGCTGTATATGCCGTTGAAGTGGTCTTCATGGACGAGTGGGCAGAGAAAAGCCTTTATTGACACACAAAACCTATAAAGCTTATTTTGAACTTGCCAAAAGACATATGGGAGACTCCCCAAATGTATAAAGGAAGGTGTTGTGGTTAGATAAGACCAAAATTGTAATTTTTGGCCACCAAGGTAAACCCAAAACACACCATTCCTACAGTGAAACATGGTGGTGGCAGGTCATGCTGTTCGGCAGCAGAGAAAGGTAAAATGGTCCGAGTCAAGAGGACTATGGATGGTACAAAATACTGATGTTACTGAGCAAAACTGGTTTCAGTCTGTCAGTGATTTGAGACTGAGACAGAAGTTCACCTTCCAAAAAGACAGTGACCCAAAGCATACTGCTAAAGCAACACTTGAGTGGTTTAAATGTAAATGTTTTGGAGTGGCCTACTCACAGCCTAGACCTTATTCCAATTGAGAAAATGTGGTCAGACTTGAAGATTGCTGTTCACCAGAGGAAACCATCTAATTTGAAGGGGATGGAGCAGTTTTGCCTTGAGAAATGGGCAAAAATCCCAGCGGCAAGATGTGGAAAATTCATAGAGACTTATCCAACGCGACTTGCAGCTGTACAGTCATGGCCAAAAGTTTTGAGAATGACACAGATATTAATTTTTACAAAGTCTACTGCTTCACTTTTTCTAATGGCAATTTGCATATACTCCAGAATGTTATAAAGAGTGATCAGCTTAACAGCAATTACTTGCAAAGTCAATATTTGGCTAGAAAATGAACTTTATCCCCCAAAACACATTTCAACATCATTGCAGCCCTGCCTTAAAAGGACCAGCTAACCTCTTTTCAGTGATTGCTCCATTAATACAGGTGTGGGTGTTGATGAGGACATGGCTGGAGATCAATCTGTCATGATTAAGTAAGAATGACACCACTGGACACTTTAAAAGGAGGCTGGTGCTTGGCATCATTGTTTCTCTTCTGTTAACCATGGTTATCTCTAAAGAAACACGTGCAGTCATCATTGCAATGCACAAAAATGGCCTAACAGGGAAGAGTATCGCAGCTGGAAAGATTGCACCTCAGTCAACAATCTATTGCATCATCAAGAACTTCAAGGAGAGAGGTTCCATTGTTGCCAAAAAGGCTCCAGGGCACCCAAGAAAGACCAGCAAGCGCCAGGACCGTCTCTTAAAAGTGTTTCAGCTGCGGGATCGGGCTACCAGCAGTGCAGAGCTTGCTCAGGAATGGCAGCAGGCAGGTGTGAGTGCATCTGCACACACAGTGAGGCGGAGACTCTTGGAGCAAGGCCTGGTCTCAAGGAGGGCAGCAAAGAAGCCACTTCTCTCCAGAAAAAACATCATGGACAGACTGATATTCTGCAAAAAGTACAGGCAGTGGACTGCTGAGGACTGGGGTAAAGTTATTTTCTCTGATGAATCCCCTTTTCGATTGTTTGGGACATCAGGAAAACGCCTCATTCGGAGAAGACAAGGTGAGCGCTACCACCAGTCTTGTCTCATGCCAACTGTTAAGCATCCTGAAACCATTCATGTGTGGGGTTGCTTCTCAGCCAAGGGAATCGGCACTCTCACAGTCTTGCCTAAAAACACAGCCTTGAATAAAGAATGGTACCAGAATGTACTCCAAGAGCAACTTCTCCCAACCCTCCAAGAGCAGTTTGGCGATAACAATGCCTTTTCCAGCATGATGGAGCATCTTGCCATAAAGCAAAGGTGATAACTAAATGGCTCAGGGAACAAAACATAGAGATTTTGGGTTCATGGCCTGGAAACTCCCCAGATCTTAATCCCATTGAGAACTTGTGGTCAATCATCAAGAGATGGGTGGACAAACAAAAACCTAAAAATTCTGACAAAATGAAAGCATTGATTGTGCAAGAATGGACTGCTATCAGTCAGGATTTGGTCCAGAAGTTGATTGAGAGCATGCCAGGGAGAATTGCAGAGGTCCTGAAGAAGAAGGGTCAACACTGCAAATATTGACTTGCTGCATTAAGTCATTCTAACTGTCAATATAAGCTTTTGTTACTCATATGTTTGCAATTATATTTCTGTCTGTGATAAAAACATCTGTCAAACACACATAAAAACCAGAGGGCAGCAGATCATGTGAAAATATAATATTTGTGTCATTCTCAAAACTTTTGGCCATGACTGTAATTGCCGCAAAAGGAGGCTCTAGAAAGAATTGACTTTAGGGGGTGAATAGTTATGTACAATTAAGTTTTCAGCTATTTTCTCCTATTTGTTGTTTGTTCACAATAAAAATAAAACCAAATGTTCACAGTTGTAGGCACTTTCTTTACATGAACTGATACAAACTGTAAAAAAAAGTGAAATTCCAGGATGTGAGGTAGCAAAATATGAAATATGCCAGGGGGGTGTATATAGCCACTGTATATACATTAGGTAAAAGTCAAATGCACTTGATAATTGTTGTCAGAATCCTGCTGCAGATTAGTGAATATTGGAGACTCTCCCCAATGACAGATGACACACTGCAGAAGACAATATTTGGACTCCACTATGAGTACAAATATGGATTTTTGCCCCACATCACTCTGAAGGTAATCCTTAGTAGGCTGACTAACTATACCCATTAGATAAAAGACTATAAAACCTGTTATTTTCCTAGGAATCTAATAAATATGAGGGAACCTTCTCCAATGATAGATACTGAAGGAAAGAAAGGTCAGAGATCTTCTAGTCACCTACAGACTGTGATGTGTTGTGAGACTGGTGTAGACTAGTCCTGGTTATGTGTCACTTAAAGTCCCTTGTATCCAGTTAAAGGTTGATGACTCTAACATTAATCCCATGATATGTTTAAGTCACTATTATATTCAGTGCCTGTTTTAGCAATGTTAATAGGTGACGCTCATCCTATAAGAAATGAGTAGCGCTACAGAGCAGAATAGCTTTGTGCTCCATAAATGTTTATATCATAATATTAGGATCTAAATCCCTGTAGCCTAACATCTGGTTGTCAGAACTAAATTAAAGCTTAGACCTATTAAATAACAAATTGTAAAGTATAAACTATCCCAATGACAACAGTGGTTAAAATATAATAATATTACAATGTATAGGATCTCTTCCTATCATAACTCACTTTTTTATACCATATAACCAATTTAGGTCTGTTTTCCCTGAATAGCAGGAATGACAAATGGTCTAAATATATCTTTATCCAAGGAATCTAGCTATCATTCTTTGCCTAGAATATTGGACTTTTACAATTAACCCCTTCTCGACCTTGATTTGCCTATTTTGTCCTTTCAATTGTCCTCTCTCTAAGAGCCATGACTTTTTCATTTTTTCAGTCAAAATAAACATATAAGGGTTTATTTTTTGTGGGATAAACTGTAATTTCGAATGGCATCATTCATTTTATCATTCAATGTACTGGAAAACGGGAAAAGAAAATCCAAGTGCAGTGAAATTGCAAAAAACCCCCAGCAATTCTTCAATAGTTTTTTGGGTTTTGTTTTTACTGTTTTTGTAATATAAGATTGACTTGTCAACATGATTGTCCAGATCGGTATGACTCCAGGGATATTTATATAGCTTATTTTATTTAAGTGGTGAAAATAATTAAGAAATTCATTTACAAAAAAATTGTGCGTGTCAACATTTTCCGAGACCCTTAACATTTTCATTTTTTGGTCGATGGAGTTGCCTTAGCGCTTGGTTTTTTTCTGTGGCAAACTGTAGTTTTTATTGATACCATTTTGGCGTACATAAGACATTTTGAACACTTCTTGCATATTTTTTTGCAAAAAAATACAATTCTAGGGTTTCAATATTTCTTTCAATTGTGTTAGTTAATTTTATATTTTGATAGACTGGACTTTTATGGATGTGGTGATGATAACAGATACATATATTTTGAAATTTTAATTACTTTATTTTTAATAGGGGTAATAGTGGATGATACATATTTTTATTTATATATATTTTAATTTTTTTACATAATTTTGTAGTCTTCTTAGGGACTTGAACCTTTGATTGTCTGATCTCTTATAGTATATACTTTAGTATTGCAGAATATAAAAAAAATCAGTCTCTTATAAATACCAGTCACAGGCTGATTTTCATAGAAGCAGTATAATGGCAGGCATGGGTGTCTTCAGCACACACTCGGCTGCCATAGAAACCTTTCGGCACCTCCGGTACATTGCGGGGATGCCAGTGGATGTGTGGAAGGATGCGCCCCTCTGCCTACAAGCTATAAATGCCGCTGTCAGAGTTTGACAGAGGCGTTTAAGTGCTTCACAGCAGTGATCAGAGTTAGGCTCCATTCTCTACTGTTAGAGGCAGATGATGGCTGTGTAAACACAGCTTTTATTTGCAGGGAAAGATGCAAGCTCAGTTTTTGAGCATGCATAAAAGACCCGACATGAAAGGAATAGTATGTCATATTTCAGGAAGGGGTTAAACAGGGGTGTAACTATAGGGGATACAGAGGTAGCAGTCACCCAAGTGTAAATGGAATGTAATAGATGGGGGATTCTGCTACAAATGTGATACTGGGGCACAGAAGCTTCAAATTGCACCTTGAAGACTATGAATACAACAAGTCTACAGAGCAAGTAATTTTGACTTTTGACTTGACTTATTTTGAGGACCTGGATAGTAATTTCTAGTACCATATTTCTTTTACTTATAGTAACCTCTTATATATTATTAAAGGGTTTGTATCACATAGCCAAGTCTTTTTCTTTATGACTGCATGCGCAAACAAACACACCGCTTCAATCAAGACTGAGGCAGTATAGATTGCAAGCAGACGTAACTTTATATGCCTACTTACATGAGCACAAGATTCTTATTGGGGATTTTTTCAAATATTTTGTCATTACAAATACACAAAATCGATTTTTCGGGTACAATTGCAGGGCCAGGTTCACACAGTATGTACAGTAGAATATTAACTCAGCATTGTAGTAAATCACCGTTGACTGTACTATATATTGTACTATGCTTGCAGTTGCTGATATAGTGATTTAGCATTTATTAAGGTTTCCTTTCTGTCATATTTTGTTGTAGAAACAACGTACTAACGTTCTATTTAAAAAAGAAAATGTATGATATGCTATGTATATATGTATTTCATAATACAAATATCTAATAATATGAAATTGTCTAGCTCTGATGAGGGCAACCCCTGGGTAGATGCCCTATGGGAGGTGTAAAGGTAGAGGTGGCATGGAGATCCAGGTGCCTCAGGAGGCCCAAAGAATAGGTTCGGTAGACCAGGTCTCCCGGGTCTAATTTTGCATTGCGGGCTCGCAGCTTCACGTTACATTTCCGGTCCCACTCGTTCATTCAGCATGTGCATTTTGAGCAAACTTCCTCAAGCTATGTCCACACATTGCGCTTTTGCTGCATTTTTTTCCGCAGGCAAAATCTGTTCTCTTGGCATAAAGAAGCTGCTTACAAAACCAGATTTTACTGTGTTTTTGCTGCATTTTTATTGCAGCGTTTTTGTTGCCTCTTGTGCATGTGGATAATGTTTAGTGGCCCAAAAATTTCTGAAATCTCATTGACTTTGCTGATACTGTAAAACACAGCTTAAAATTTGCATTAAAAGAAGCAGCAAAAAAACCTGCAAAAATGCAACCTGTGAACATAGCCTAAGGGTATGTGCACACGTTGCGGATTCTGCTGCGGATCCGCAGCGGATTTTCCGCTGCAGATCCGCAGCAGAATTGCAAGTGATATACAGTAGCATTAGATTCAATGAAAAGAAAAAAACGCAGTGCACATGCTGCGGATTTTTGCGCGCGGATTTGGTGCGGATTTAAATTCGCAGCATGTCACTTCTTTTGTGCAGTTCCGCAGTGTTGTCAGAACTGCTCTAAATAGAAATCCGCAGGTCTGAAACCGCTGGGAAATCCGCACAAAAACCGCGCAAATCCGCAGTAAATCTGCAGTAAATCCGCAGGTAAAAAGCAGGTCATTTTACCTGCGGATTTAACCAAAATCTGCGCGGAAAATTCCTCAGCCCATTCCGCACCATCTGCACCTAGCCTAATGCTGATCTTTCCAGGAGCTGAATAGTCTGCTTTTTGGTTGTCTAAGTGTACCATAAAACATGAATTTTTACAATGAATGGTAAATGTGTATTTTTGTACAGATAAGGCACTGCATGATTTATGGCCACATCCTATAGCAGCAGTAAAAGAGTTAATACAAGAAAATAAAGAAAGGCAGTTTTCTCAAGAAACATCTGGAGCAGTGGGCAAGTGCCTACTTGTGCTGAGGTGCAGATCTGAGCTTAAGCCTCACCTTATTTCCGTTTAGACTAGAAGTTTAATACAGGTTTTTCTAACTTTTCCTATTCATGCATGCATTGCACACTGTTGAAGACCTTGGCAAATGCATTACAACCATGTTGAGTGAAATTAGCTGGGAGGTGGTGCATAAATATATGGAAAATGGTTAGGTTGTGATTGAGTTATCATACAATCTGGTTACAAAACAAGAAAAAAAAAAATTTTACACCTGGGCCCGGCTGTGAAAGGGGCCCCAAAAAAGAAATTTTTACGCTCAAAAACCACCCAGATTAAAAAGAAAAAAAAAACCTCAAAAAGGCCCTGGCATCCAAGGGGGGGCCAAGGCCTTTTTCCCCGGGGATTTTGTCAACCCGGTTTTGGGAGTCTCTGACAATGGGAAACCCCGGGGTTTTTTGGAAAGGGTTTTTGGGGTTTTTAAATCCGGGGAAAGTCCCCTTTTTTTTCAAGCGGCAATGCCTTTTTAAAAGCCCTGGGTTAAAGTTTTGGGAATTTTCCCCCCGGGCTAAAACCCCTTTTTTTCCCGGAAAAGCGGCAATGCTTTTCCCTGCCGAAAATTCCCCCAATTCCCACCCCACTCAAAGCGCCCCGGGGGGGAAATTGTTTTTTGGGTTTCTGGCCCAAAAACTGTTTTTCGTTAAATTTTTTTTTGCGAAATCCTGCATGTTTATGGCCAATCCATGCCGAAAAATTTAAACTGGGCGTTTTCTAAAAAAAATTACTTTGGGACCTATTCTGAGGGCAACGAGCAAAGCCCCCCCTTTTTAAACTAAAAGAAAGCCTTTTACCCCAAAAGCACTGTAAGGCCTTTCCAAATTTTTCAAAGTTAAAAGTAAATGGGGGGGGCAAAAATTTTGGAAAAAGGGGGGGAGGGGAAAGTACCTGGGACAAAAAAGGAAAAAAAAACAAAAAAAGATATGTTTTTTTGTTTTTTGCGTTCCAAAAAAAATTTCCAACGCCCCCCAAAAAAGCCCCGGAAAAGGAAACGTCCCATCCGCCCATTTGCCGGGGAAGGCCCCCGTTGGGGCGGTTTTAACTGCATTTTTTTATAAAGGTTAAAAGGGAAAAAGCATTAAAATGAAAAAATTTTGAAAATTTTTATTTATGTTTGCATAAAATTTCATAATTTTAAAAAGTAACCCCAGTTGGGTTAATGAGTAATTTTTTGGGAAGGGGTAAAATTAAATTGGAAAATTTTTTAATTTTGTTTTTTTTTTGCAAAAAGGCTTTTTTTTTTTGGCTCTTTTTCAGACAAAAATTTTTTAATTTTAAAAAATTAATTCGGGGCCCATCTTTTTTTTAAAACAAAAAAAATTTAAAAATTAAGAACCCGTTTTTTTTTTTGGTGGGTTTTGAGTTAGGCGAAAAAGGTTTTTTTGTTTGCAGCCCCAAAGGGGGCCCACGGGGGGGTTTTTTCGGGCCCCTTTCACAAAATCTTTTTAAATTTATTTTTAAAAAATTTTGAAAAATGGGGCCCTTTAATTGCCAATTTAAAAAACATGTAACGGGTTAAAAAAGTCCTTTTAACCCTCCCGAGAAGTTTTGTTGGGATTTAAATTTGGTTTTCTTTTAACCGGGCCCCTTTTTACTGGGGGGGTTTTTGTTTTTGGGGACCATTTTTTGGTTTTGGGTACTTTTTTCCCTAAAATTTAAATGCAAGGGGAAAAGGTAACCTGTAAAATCTGGTTTCTTTTCCCCTCACAAATTTCCCTTTAGAACCACTAGAGGGGAACCCTTTTTGTATTTAAAGGGTGTAAAATTGGGTAGCAGAGAGATCAGTTGGTTAGTTTTGTTCATTATTTTATTCCAGCTGGGGGGTTTGGGAGACGATCTAGGCAGTATCTTTTTCTAGCCAACGTGTGGAGAGATCCGTAGACAAGAAGAGAAAGTTTGCAAGCTGTTTCTCAAAAACAGACGGATGTTGTTCCCTAAGGAATGGGAAAGTGATCTGGGAGCAAGCGGTTTTCAGTTGACGAAAGGTTTCTGAGGTGCTCTGGACAAGTCTTTAAAGGGAAACAAAAGAAGGGGACTACGTTTTGGAAAACTCGGTTAACGAGAAGCATCATGAGTTTGGGAAAAAGGGAAAGCTGACACTAAAACCTCTGCTCCCTCGTGCTTATGTTAAGGATGAGAGTGGCGACGGGGAAATGGTGACCCAAGAAAGAGTGACTTCGGTGACAGATCCCCTTCACTGATTTAACGGACACGGGTCCGAAGTTTTGCTAGAACCTTTTAGGGGTTAGTGAGAGAAACACCGGAATCCTTCTGGCTTCATCAGAAGGTAGCCCTAAGTGCGCGTAAGGGGTCAGGCAGAACAGGAGGGGTTGCAGCCATGAGACTTAGTTTGGCGGGGGGAAGACTTCCCACCACAATTTTGGCGGGGAAGCTTCTTGTTTAGAGTTAAACTTTGACTTAGCAAATTAGGACTCATACATTTTAAAAGGGGAAAAGGGGGCCCTTTACCTACTTGGCAATTTACCGGGTGGCATACAACCCCGAGCAGCCCCCCGGGAAAACAAACTGCACCCTTCAACAGAAAAGGTAGGAAAGAGACTGGCGGGGTTTGACTGGTTTTTTACCTGCACCCGGGGCATCACCATTGACTTTGAGGACCCGTATCCCCTTGGGGGAGACGAAACATCTTGCTCCCCTTAACCCCCGAAAATCCTTTGGCGGGTCATGCGTCAGAAAACCCACGTGCGTCACAAAACTATCCAAAACCCCCCCGTAATTTTATCCCTTGTATGAACCCAGGGAAAACGGACCGAGCTGTGCTACCGTGACATCCCCCATGCATAAACGGGCTCGGGGGGCCGGTAACCCCCAAAACCCTGGTTTTTGGGACTATCTAACTTGGCGTCACGAAGGATACAAAGCTTACTGGATGTGAGTCCTGTGTGCCAAATTAAAATTTTTGTGCAGAAAAGCTGTTTTCATTTTTGTGTTTTTTTGGGCCATTTTCCGCCTTTTTGCCGCCTATTCGTCCCCTGAGGGTGGGAAGAAGGGCGGCCTTTGTGGGCGTACCCCCCCTGTGGCGCGAAAGCTAGGGGCGCCCTGTCTAAATGCTATTACAATACAAGAGCCTGCCCCACTGCAAGAGAGATCCGCCTTCTCTTCATCCTCTATGCCAAGAAGAGAAAGCGAAAGTCCCGCCTCCACGGAAGAGACCAGATTGTTCCATATGGAAAACACAGTCTGGCCTGGAGTGACATGGCGGAAGGACAGGAGATGCTGTGTGGAGGGATGGCGGTGCGCAGACCCCGTTCCCCTGAAGAGCTACTGCCTGTTCCTGAGCTGTCTCCAGGTCGGGAGACCGACCAAAACATGCAGAAAGTGGAGGAGGTGGATGCGGTGCTAAGGGACCTGACCCGACACCGTGAAGAAATGAGGAGATGGAGAAAAGCTGGCGTGCCCTGAAACAGCGGCTGCTGTGGGACGCAACGCAACCGTTACCTGTGCCACCATTGCCAGCGGCTGATGAGAAACCGGAGGCCGGCTCCAAAAGTGCTATCCTGACTCCGCCGGGGACGCGGCGGGAGAGAAGGAGGCTGAGGAGGCCCTGCCCGTTCCGGAGTGCCAGCCCGGCCTGGAGGCCGCAGCGGAATGCAGTCCCCCGGTAGGGACACCGGAGGAGGCTCAGCCGTCCGTGATGGAAGTCGACTGGGAGGAGATGGAGTACTTGGACGACGTAGAATACGCCGCCCAGCTGGAGAACGAGTGGCGATGCCGGGAACATGAACAGCGGCAGGGACAGGAGCAGAGAGAGGCGCAGCAGCTTCGCCAGAGATACCGGGAAAGGGATCTCGCTGATAAGGAAAGCGTCAGGAAAGATAAAGGTACGCTCCGGGAACCACGGCGCCAGGGGCCATTAGAGACTTTAAACTCCAGGGAGGCTGGGGGTTCATCCATGAGCCAGGCCTGTACCAGGAGATATTTGTCAACCGCAGGATGTGGAGTCTTACCTGCCAGATGGGCACCCGGGAAGGGATCTGATCATCGGGGATATAGTCACCTACACGCGGCACTGGGGCCTTAAGGGGTGGTATGCCTTGAATGTCTCCCGTGTCACCGACCCCGTCCCTGAAGCCGGCAATGCATCCCGTGTCTCAGAGTCCCAAGTCCCAGCCACGTCAGCGCCAGGCCGCGCACCTGCATCGTATACTGCGACCAATCCTGCATCGTATACTGCGACCAATCCTGCATCGTATACTGCGACCAATCCTGCATCGTATACTGCGACCTATTCTGCATCGTATACTGCGACCTATTCTGCAACGCAACAGAGCACAGCGACCCCTACTGAGCAAAGCCAGTATTCAGAAGAGGCACCTGTAAGGCCTCCAGCAAGTCGCAAAAGTAATCGCAAAAGTGAAACAAGGACTGTAGCTACCCAGACACAGGTAGCAGGACATGATATGTTAGTGATGCGTTCAAGATCGCACCGCTTACTTCCAGCCCCAGGAGTGGAAGACGTCATCGCAATCTGCAAAGAAGAAGACCAGTAGGACCCAGACAGGGTTTACTGCATCTGTATAAAGTTGAAGAAGAATTTGCACTTTATTGAAATGTTGATAATATTTGATGATGTTTGCATAATTTGCATAATTTTAAATAGTATACCCCAGTTGGGTAATGAGTAATGCAGCAGTATTATTGAAATGTGATTTATTTGAAATGTTTTATGCAAGGACTGCATGCTGAGGACTCTTGCAGCACAAAAACTTTAATTGTAAATAGTTCGCACTTCGGTGCCCCATCTTGGTTTTACACAAAGCCATATCTACCTCTGAAGAAAAACCCGTATGGTGTGGCCTTGAGTGAGGTCTGCAGCAAGGAAGTCCTGCAGCCCACCCAGGACCCACGTGGGAGGTTTTTGGTGCGGGTCCTCCACAAGAATCGTGTCCTGTATTTATTGATGTAAAAAGTATTTTGATATGTTTCTAATTGCCATTGTACACATTGTAACGTTAAAGTGTCCTTACCTCCCGCAAGGGAAGAGTTATTGTTGATGTTAATATAAAAATGTTTTTCTATTTCAGCCCGGGAGTGCTGATGATAACTAGGGGGGATGTGTGGCCCAGCTGCGCTTGGTACACATGTTCCCAGGAATATGCACAGAAAAGGTAACTGTAAAATCTGATATTCATTCACACTCACATTTCCCTAGATTACCACTAGAGGGAACCTTAGACTATTTAAGGGTGTGAGATAGGTAGCAGAGAGATCAGTTGGATTAGTTGTTCAGTTCATTAGTTCATTCCAGACTGGAGGGAGTTGGAGACGAGTCTGAGGCAGTGAGTCATTCTAGCCAGACGTGTGGAGAGATCCTGTCAGACAAGACAGAGAAAGATTGCAAGCTGTTATCTCAGAACAGACGGACTGTTAGTTCCCTAAGAATGTGGAAAGTGACTCTCGGAGCAAGCGTGTATTCAGTCTGACGAAAGGTCCTGAGAGCTGCTCTGGACAGAGTCTTTGAAGGAACAGAAGTAAGGGGACTACAGTTGTTGGAACATCGCGTTAACTGAGAAGCAGTCAGTGAGCTTTGGGAGAAAGGAAGCTGACGACTACACCTACTGCTACCTCGTGCTTATGTTAAGGATGAGAGTAGGGCGACGGGCGAGTGGTGACCCAAGAAAGGAGTGACTTCGGTGACAGATCACCTTCACTCGACTTAACCGGACACCGGGTCCGAAGTATTGCTAGAACCTTTACGGCTAGTGAGAGAAACACCGGAATCCTTGCTGGACTTCAAGTCACAGAAGGTAGCCCTAAGTGCCGATACGTAACGGGGTCAGGCAGAACAGGAGTCGGGTCTGCAGCCATTAGAGACTTAGTTCTGGCCAGGGGAAGACTTCCACCACAATGTTGGCCGGGCGAAGCTGTCTTGCTTAGAGTTAAACTTGACTTCACGCAAGTTAGGACTCATACACTTTAAAGGGAAAGGAGGCCTTATACCTACTTGGCAATTACCTGGATGTGCATACTCCACCCTGAGCAGCTTCCCGGGACATACCTGCACCCTTCAACAGTAAAGGTATGGAAAGAGACTGGCATGTGTGTGACTGGTTTATTACCTGCACCCGGCATCACCATTGACTTTGAGGGAACCGTCTCACCTGTGGGAGACGTAACATCTTGCTGCCCTGTAACATCCCCTCAGAAGATCCATTTGCAGCGCTGGTCATTGCGATCAGAAACCACAGGTGGCGTCACAAACTATTCCTAAAATCCCCTGTAAATATCCCCCTTCGTATGAGCGCCCAGGGCAACGGACCGAACTGTGCTACCCGTGACATCCCCCATAGACATCAACGGGCTCGGTGCAGAGTACCCCATAACCCTGGTGTTGTGCGACTCATATATATGGGGCGTGTGTCCCCATTTTGGGCTTTACACCTTGTCCATTTGGATTTCCATGGGCAGTTGTGAAACAGTCAGGTCTATGTCCTTCTCTGCCTTCATCTATTTTAGGTCTGCTGACACATAGAAAGGTGAACTACAAGAGTTAGGGTCTACCCTGATTGGGTACACTTGTCACCTTGATGGCTTTTACGCTTTTTTTTTATCAAAATAGTGTCAACTAAGTACCAGGTGTTATTTGCATGTACTATTACTAATTTTTACTTACTGCAATGTATTTGCTCATTTCTTTTAGTGTAGGTTTTCTATGTTTTTGTAAGCCTATGCAACTGTACACTTTCTACTTTTTTTATTTTTCTTTGAAAAAATGTGAATATATGGGTATATATGTGATATCTATGGGTGAATAAATCAAAATCATGGCCACTGTATAAATATAGACAAGCTAGGAAAAATAGGCAAAAAAGTTTAGCATTTATGGAATCCCATTACAATTTTTCTAACGCTTACTGGTCGTCCACAAGTTGAGTATGTTGTCTTATCTTCTCTCTTAAACCTATCTCAAGCAGAAGAAGACAAAAGACATACTTACATTACAGAGACATGGGGAAGGAGCACTCACATTTCACTCTTAGGATTGATAGGCTGTAAATAGATATTCGAGGCGTGCAACTATTATGACATTGCGCTCTGCAGAGTGCGGATTTATTCTTCAGTGGGATACATCTATCTGATTTACATTCACTATCCTTAATAGATTGCACAGCTAGTAATGTGTGACCGAGTAAAATAAGGAAATATCACACTTACCTCCCAGACCAGGCTGCTCCTCCGCTCCAAGCTCTATGTCCTTACACTATTTCATAACATAAGCAATGTCAATAGATTGCCCGGGAACACAGAGGTCAGAGTGGAGACGAGGAGCTGGTTTGGAAGGTAAGTATGCTTTTTTCTTATTTTATTGATTGATTAATTTGTTAAGTTCTGCTTAAATATCAACATTATAGTCCTTACCATTTTAGTATTGAGCAGTATTCACAGATCGTATCCATTTCCATAAGGCGCAGCTCCTAGAGGGCTATCGCTCAGTTAGAAGACAGAGCTGTCACAGCTTCATTACTATCGGAAGCCATGCAGATGCCATTATTGAATACAAGCCTAATCAACTAAATCTGTGTAGTAGGAAAAGATATAAATCTGTTATTTAGCGGAAGCTTTGCCATGATTGATTAAATATATGTTGAATTATACTTATCTCAATACAGCGTTTGCTCCTTTGCAAAGCTTACTAGCAATGTACATGCACTATACTCATCATCTTAAAAACATTTTCCAATGACTTTAAGAGATCTGTCACCTAGATTTCAAAGTACAAAGTGAATATATTATTAACTTGCAATCTTTTCTAATATCTAATCTGTATCTTCTCCCTTTCAGTTTTATTCCATTGCTTCTTGTGTTTCCATGTGCAAATGAGAAAAAGGATGATCCCTCTACACTGTGGCATCCAGGGACAGACACACTTTAGAAGGGTTCTGTACAAATCCCATTTGATGTTTCATGTCAAACTTTAACATTTTTGCCTCCCTCAAAAAAAAATTAAAATAACAAACAAAACAGAATTACAATCAGGAATAAAAACAGTATTTAGGCAGCTCAGACTGTATGAATAACCCAAGGATGTGTTTGTCTACGTCTAGATGTGTGAGGATTAAGATTAATAACGTTCATGATATGAAAACCTTCTCAGCTGCTCCGTGATGGAACGGTAGATGACATTCCTGCCGTGTGACCAGCGACTCCATGCTCCCGTCTTCTGCACTGACAGACCCAGACGGCATTTCCTTCGTAAAATAATTCCAGCTGTCTTTTATGTAACATCCCTCTAACTATAGCTATGTGCCATTAAATTCAGCCCACTGTTCAAATCACTTCTCTCTGTGAGCAGAACCAAATGTCCAAATGGTCAGGGGTGTCAATGGTCTCTGTGCGGTCTCTCTAGGAGAAATGTCGCCATGCAAAATATACATGTCCATATCATAACGTATATCCCATCGTAGGCACCAGACTAATAATAGAAATCTGAAAATTAATTCCTAAAATATTTCATCTGTTGATTTAATTTACAGAAAAATAATTTAGCGAGCGGATTAAGATTTTGTATGAAAAATTCCAGAATTGTGAAGGGAAGAACGCAAAGATAAGCGATCCCTAAAACAACATCCCCAATGTGATTCAGTATGTATACATGTGAAGAATGAGAAAATGGCACGGGCACACACATACTTCACTTCACTATGTCAATGCTCATAACATCGTACCTCTTTGTGTACTTAGACCGACATTTTCTTCTCTACCCTTAAGGATATGGCTTATAAAAAGGTTTCCTAATGTCTTTCATATGTTAAAACAAGACAGGACTGAAAAGCCAAGCCGAGAAAGAACACAAACTTTTGTGTAGAGAAACTGTATTCAGTGTAGAGCAATGGAAGATAATCCGTTGGAATCTGTTGATGATTGGCGGGATTAGGCCAAATATTTTTTAGCACTGCTAAATCTAAAAGACGCGGCCCTGCTAGATTTTCTGACCCTACTGACTACATACTTATTTCACAATGTGACTATTGACAACTTTATGTCCTGTGCTACAGCAATAGGTGTTGACATCTCTTTTTATTAGACAGCTTTACAGATCTCTACGCTTCAGTATTGGCTAGTGTATTTCTAAAAAATGCTAGCTTAGTGACTGAATCTTTGCGCCAAGTGAAAAAGTTTACAAAAGTTAGGCAATAACCTTGTTAAAAAATTCTTAAAATGCATTTTTCACCATCATATGTCATCAACTTTTTGTTAGCAGTAAGATGTAGGGTCAGAGATCCTGATTTCAGCGATGTATCACTTATTGGCTGCTAACTGCTGTTTTAATAAAATCACAGTTTTATCTGCTGTGGATCAACCAGTTTTCTGATTGCTGAGCATTGTATAACCCCACCCACACCAATGATTGGCAGCTTTCTGTGTACACAGTGCATAGGCAGAAAGCTGCCAATCAGTGGTGGGGGCGGGATTATGCAGAGCTCATGGACATGGAGCACTACATGGCAGCAGATTACTAGTCCTCTAGTGATAATCTCATGCTGATAAAACAATGATTTTATCAAAACTACAGCAAGCAGTCCAGTAAGTGGCACATTGCTGGAATCAGGGTCTCTGTCTCTACATTATGTTATGCTCAGATTTGGTAGCAAAAATCTAGTGACAGATTTGCTTAAAGTTAAAAGCTTAAATTTGTATTTCTTCATTAAAAGTGGTTTGCTCAGACTCAAGAGACTCGCTCGGCCCTTTCCTTTTGTATTCTCAAAAAGACTTTAAGGCTATGTGCACACGTTGCAGAAATGCTCCGTAATTTTGCGAAGCATTTGCGCAACTCCCCGCCGTGGGTAAAATGCATACGTAATTAGTATGCGTTTTCCCGCAAAACACAAGCATGTTGCAAGCGTTTTTAGCTTGCAGAATGCTTGCGCTTTTCCAAGCGATTTGAAGCATCGCTTGGAAAAGTGATTGACAGGTTGGTCACACTTGTCACGCATAGTGCTTGACAAGTGTGACCACCTTTTTAGTAATGAGGAATGTTAAGAATAATAAAAAAAATAAAAATATGGATATACTTACCCTCTGTCTGCCCCCGGAGTCCTCCGGCTCCTCCGCGGCGCTGCTGGCAAGTTCCGTTCCCAGGGATGCATTGCGAGAATGACCTCTGATGACGTAGTGGTCACTTGACCGAAACGTCATCTGCAGTGATTCTCGCAATGCATCCCTGGGAACGGAACTTGCAGGCAGCGCCGCGTGCACCGCTGAGGACTCCGGGGGCAGACAGAGGGTAAGTATATCCATATTTTTTATTTTAATTCTATTTTTACAGGAATATGGTACCCATGGCCTGGAGTAGAGCTTTTCTCTCCTCCAGACCCTGGGTACCATTCGCATATGAAGCGCTC
Source organism: Oophaga sylvatica (assembly GCA_033576555.1). Classification (NCBI taxonomy): domain Eukaryota; kingdom Metazoa; phylum Chordata; class Amphibia; order Anura; family Dendrobatidae; genus Oophaga; species Oophaga sylvatica. The sequence continues at coordinate 114,627,957 of JARQOD010000006.1, forward strand.
ACTTCATGCATGGTGGGCATAGCCACATGCGTAAAATGAGCGTTTCAATGCAATCCTATGGCAGCGGAATTGCCGCGATTACGCAAAAAGAATGAACATGCTGCTTATTTTTACACAATGCGATTAGGCTCGCAAAAATACGCAGCATGGGCACAGTAATTGCGTAATCCCATAGGATTGCATGGGATGCATTTTCTTAGCGTTTTTATAAGCGTGTACGCCGTAGAAAACCGTGGCAAAAATGCTTATAAAACGCAACGTGTGCACATAGCCTTAACAGGATTTCGGATACTTTATATTTTTTCTTGTCTGTACTGCTCAAGAATATATTAGCAAAGAAGCTAAGTAGGTTAACTACTGTTTCTGAAGAACCAAGACCTCCCATTTTATATTTAAGATGGGCACTGACGGTAATACGGTGGGTGTTAAAATGAAAAGATTTAAACAATGTATAAAACTGTGATTGTGATACAAAATGAGGGTTATTTTTAACTAGCAAACTTGTCGAAAAGTGTTATTATTAGAGAATATCCATCATTTTGTAAAATGGGGCATTAGTTAAAAAAATATTGCACTCTAACTTTAGGCAAGGAATTGCACAAAGTTTCCAAATGGTCACCTCTAAATATACCCTGGGATCAATTCATGCTTTTCACTTCACAGAACTAATGGCAAAATACAATGTTAAAGAGGTTTAAGTGTGAATGTCATTAGCCTGAAGGCCCCATGAACATTTCATGTCTAATAAATGCCTCTGGCAGCAAATACAACACATAGATGAAATGGACTTGACCATTGATGCAAATAACATATCCAGTTATTTCAGTCTCTATGGGACCTAAAGTACCATGTGAAATCATTTAACGCCGAGTTTCATTACAATCAATGGGGTTAAAACATTTGCTCTTCTAGCAATTCCATTGTAGGCTAAACTTTATTGATTGACCTTTAAGGGATTTGCCTTTAAGGATAATTGTTTGTTCAATATCATTTAAATCCCGCTTTACTGGTGGTTATCTTGTCATGAAGGCATCGGTGCATGAGGCTCCACTAAGTGCTCCTGTGTTGTGCGCACTGCTCCGTCCTGTTGCTGACATTAATAATTGATATGTAAGCTGAGATAAATGGACTCCGCAACAAGTTCCCTCTTACAAATGTAAACTGTAATGTGCCATGGATACCAATGCAGCGGATGTCCCGGTGCCGGCTAATAAGTATTAATACTACGCAAGTAAGAAGCTGTATATAAGAGTATGCACAGTGGTAAATGCCTAATGTGACAGTCCAATAATGAAGATTTAGGGTTGGAGTAAACACTAAAATCACTTTTGTGGATTTGATAAAATGTATCACCATGAGGTCATATTAAAAATACAAAAATAATTGTTCTTCGCTTTAAACACACAAGTAGACAACTCAACATCTAGGGTCCATTTATGGTCTTACCGTCAGCACTAAACATTCACCGGCAGGTACCGTAAGTATTTACCGACCTATGGTTGTTTAATAGCCCGTTCACACATGCAGATTGTGGAAATAAATTAGCACTGAACGATCTGTAATAGATCGCTCGGTGTGCACAGGCTGCCATGGTTCTCGGCAGCACGAGGCCTGTTTTAAAATATGATGTGCTGGCAAAAGCGAGGAAGTTTTCTGCAGCACAAAAGATAATAGCACCCAAGGAACGCTCATTGACGATAATCGTTCAGTGTAAATGTAGTTTGGGTTCTTTTATAATGCACGGATCCTCGTGTTGGTATGGATCAGATATAAACTGTTGATTTAGGTTCGATTTATCCGATTCGGCCAGAAAATTAGATTTGGACTAAACTTATTTCTTACAAATCGAAAGTGCTCCAAATCCTTCAATGGTTCTGAAAATTACACCCTGTTCTTCAAGTTCTTTGACGCAAAGACAGCCGTAATAATGTCAAAGCGACTTTAACATATGTGGCTATGGATATAACCAAAAAGAAATGACCTAGTCACAAATGGCGCTTCCATGTTTATGGCATGGGTATATTAATTCCTGTGTTCTCAGGTCCATATATGTGTATTCATCCACTGAATCTTTTTAATAGTTATGTTAATATTTGTTAAATAAAAACTTTTGGGTTTTTGCTTGGCGTGTGCTTCAGTTCATTTGTAGGTAGTATATGTGGCTATGGGTACACACTAACTTATCAATGGCTAAACTAGAACTAAAGGTGGTGTGGTGTTAAATAGTAAATTGTAGTCTAATGCAGAAAATACAGAAATAATGGGTGCGGCAAGAGACAAATTTGGCACACTAGACACGTGCAAAAAATGAGTGCCAAGCATGAGTGGAGTGACTGAGTGAATTACAGCACTGATAGCAGCAGCTCCCTGCCTAACCCTGGGACTCCCATCTCTATTCATTTTTGCCATTAACCCTATCTATTCTCTTCTCCACATACTAAATTCTGTGTACTTTCTGACAGAGTTGTGAATTCCTTTTTCCTATCCATTTTTCACACAAAATGGCAGCATTTCCTGTTTGGGGTGTGTTATGCTGGCTACGAGTGGCTTCTGACCTATAGTCTCTTCTGGCTTGCTGTACTCTAGGTTGGGGTACCTGCATTACGGGGAATCGCTGGTCGATCATGGGTGATTCTTCTTCTCTGTCTGATGCTATCTGTAACATGGTGATGGCCATTAAAAGAGATTCAACCATATTGAGTATTATTCAGAATTCTCAAACTTCGAAAATTTTGTACCAAATTTGATTTGTGCAGAATTGATTCGCTCATCCCTATTGGGTAAAAAAAGCAGCTAAGGTTTATTATTTGCATTGCCAAAACAGGGGAAATAAAACATTACAGAATTTGATGGAAATCAATGATTTGTGTGATAGTCCCGGGTCGTCCACAGAAAAATCTTTCTAATACATGACGGTCCAGAACAGGAGTGGAGTTTTCTGAACCAGACTGCCTACCTGTGCTCTCTATTCACATGTGTAGCATCGTAAATTAATATTTCTATGCACAACACACAGGTGACTTCCATGATCATGCTGATTTTGGCCATAATACAGTGTGAGAAGTGTGTGAAAAGCCTAATAAAAGCAGCAATCTCGGAGAGTGATATCATTTGTGTTTTGTTCTGGTAGATCTGTTGACAATAACATTGCATAATCGGCCTTTGTTGTCATTGTAGGTGTGCGTTTATCCAAGCCTAGATATTAAAGTTTGCCGAGGCACGGAAAACAAAACATAAAGAGACTACAATAAAAGATTCCCCGGAATGCACTGAGGGTTACACTAGGGTGGGACTGTCCAGAGAGAAGAAGATGGATATCTGGTACCGATATGTATACATATATTGATCATATATAAAGGCAAATTGCAAGAAGACAAACAATATTCAAGGTGCTTAGTTCCAGAATCTTGTGAAAACAAACTCTGAGATTTGTATAGCTGGCAGAGAATGTGAAGCTGACTTGTTTAACTACTAGGCCAAGTCTGAGGTCACCTTAGGATAGACCGTTGGTTTTGTTGATTGTCTTGTACTGTGTTAGCTTTTAAGTAGGTTAAAAAATATGTTTAAATGTAAAGCCATCATATTCCTAAGTGCTTTCTAGACACCATCCTCATCGCTGTCCCCATTGGGGCTCACAAACTACATTCCCTATCAGTGTGTGTTTGGAGTGTGGGAGGAAATTGGAGAATCTTGAGAAAACCCACACAAATATGGGGAGAACATACAAACTCCTTGCAGATGTTGTCCCTGGTGGGATTTTAACCCAGGACCCCAGTGCTACAGACCCTTCTTTACACATCTATCTACAGCCTCCACTACACATATGAACATTATTAGCAGTGCCGGTACAGCACAACATATTCTTCTACTGTTCTATTTACTGGCATAACTGAGTGTGACCGGCAGGAATAGGATGTGGGCCAGAACAGGCTGTTGCCGTATTTATTCCAACTGTATCCTATTTGTTAGATGCTTAATTATTCAAAGTGAAATAGAGAACATTGTGATATTATAAAGCTATCTGATTTATCCAATATTAAGCCAGTTTTGCTGGCTTATAATAGTAGCCAAAACATGTTTTACATAACATTTAACTTCTTACATACCTTAACTAATAGTTAAAATTATTTTTTAAGAAATATACAATTTTGAAACCTTCAATTTAAAGAGATATTTTTAATTTCTTTTATCATTTTAGATGATCAGCTTTAAATAGCATCTGTCATTTAATTTTTTTTCAAAAAATAAAATAAAAAATAATACATTTTGTAACATAAAGAAAAAAGAATAGATAAACACTGGCGCTATACCTGTTATGAAAATGAATATAAAAACCCAATGATGAATTTAATAAACCGGTGTCTTGGAAGCTGCAGGTGGTTAAGAAGTGGGCTCCGTGTTAACCCACCAAACTGAGTATAATTCAATAATAAATAAACCCCGCGCTAGACCTAAGAGCACTTAGAGGACAACGATAAATCTAAAAAATTGTAAGATACAATGCAAGATGCTGAACTCACTGAAATTGCTGGGTTCAAGAGAGAGAGAAAATCCTATGGGTAATGTTCCTTCCAGATGTATATAATGTTGATATGTTGATGGAGAATATGCACAGGGTCTGGATAGGGCAAAATAAGAAATGGTGAATTGGAAGTTTGCGAGATTATATATCAAAATAAATAACTGTAATTTTCTTGTACTTACAAACGTATATGGGTATTATATTGCGTTGATTAGCAGATTCAAAAATAATGCTGGACTAGATGTATTATGGATCCAAAAATAGGTTCAAGATATATTCCTGCTCAAAGCCGTTTTCTAAAGAAAGGTTAACGAATAATTATATATGGATATAGGTGATGTGTATAAAGATCACATGTGGCTACTATACTTACAGAGCGTATGGATGATAAGATTTGCTGTAAGAGGAGCCATAATGCTGAATGACAGTGAATATTAGAATGGAATAAAGTTGCGAGTGAATCTCACATTTAGCAATATTGCCACAGCTTCAAAGGTTTGCTGTAATATATAGTAATAATGTTTGCACAGAGAATCCACTAGAAAATACTTTGTAAGCTTTCTATAACATGATACTACTAGATATATTTGGCTCAGATGTATTGCGGGGGGTAGCACCGCATGGCAGGTAAGTAGTGAGTGTATCTCACGATTGGCAATATCACCGCAGCTTGAAAGTTTGCTGAGATAAATAATAATGTAAGCACAAGGAATCTGCTCAGAAATAGCCTAATAAACTTTCGCTGACATGGTACTCACTGCGTGCAGATAGATAGATTGATGAGAGACTCGCCGTAATGCTCACTAAGAGAGAGCGTTTGTTGGAAGAAAAGTCGACACACACTCGGCGTGCTCCGGCCGGAAGCAACGCCTGAGTTAGCGACAGTGAGGGGCGGAACAATGTGGTGACGTCACAGATCTGCTTCGCCTGTATGGAAGTGCAGGGGTGTGCAGGGGCTTGAATGTACTGACGCGTTTCAAGGGATCACAGTCCCTCTTCCTCAGAGCAAAAAAAAAAAGAGGGAGAGGGACTGTGATCCCTTGAAACGCGTCAGTACATTCAAGCCCCTGCACACCCCTGCACTTCCATACAGGCGAAGCAGATCTGTGACGTCACCACATTGTTCCGCCCCTCACTGTCGCTAACTCAGGCGTTGCTTCCGGCCGGAGCACGCCGAGTGTGTGTCGACTTTTCTTCCAACAAACGCTCTCTCTTAGTGAGCATTACGGCGAGTCTCTCATCAATCTATCTATCTGCACGCAGTGAGTACCATGTCAGCGAAAGTTTATTAGGCTATTTCTGAGCAGATTCCTTGTGCTTACATTATTATTTATCTCAGCAAACTTTCAAGCTGCGGTGATATTGCCAATCGTGAGATACACTCACTACTTACCTGCCATGCGGTGCTACCCCCCGCAATACATCTGAGCCAAATATATCTAGTAAGTATCACGTTATAGAAAGCTTACAAAGTATTTTCTAGTGGATTCTCTGTGCAAACATTATTACTATATATTACAGCAAACCTTTGAAGCTGTGGCAATATTGCTAAATGTGAGATTCACTCGCAACTTTATTCCATTCTAATATTCACTGTCATTCAGCATTATGGCTCCTCTTACAGCAAATCTTATCATCCATACGCTCTGTAAGTATAGTAGCCACATGTGATCTTTATACACATCACCTATATCCATATATAATTATTCGTTAACCTTTCTTTAGAAAACGGCTTTGAGCAGGAATATATCTTGAACCTATTTTTGGATCCATAATACATCTAGTCCAGCATTATTTTTGAATCTGCTAATCAACGCAATATAATACCCATATACGTTTGTAAGTACAAGAAAATTACAGTTATTTATTTTGATATATAATCTCGCAAACTTCCAATTCACCATTTCTTATTTTGCCCTATCCAGACCCTGTGCATATTCTCCATCAACATATCAACATTATATACATCTGGAAGGAACATTACCCATAGGATTTTCTCTCTCTCTTGAACCCAGCAATTTCAGTGAGTTCAGCATCTTGCAATGTATCTTACAATTTTTTAGATTTATCGTCGTCCTCTAAGTGCTCTTAGGTCTAGCGCGGGGTTTATTTATTATTGAATTATACACATTTTGTAACATATCTTATTAGAAAAATCTGTTTTCTCCTCCACTCTGAACAGTCACTCTCAAAATTCTCAATTCACAGCTAAAATCTGAATTCAGGAAAGACAGGTTTTCCCAATACTGTGATAGGAGACGGCAATTGGTGCTCACAAAGTTCTATGGAGAACGGCAACCTTCATTTCAGGAGAACTTGCAGCAGAATGTCTGTGTCAGCCACTAGCTATTCCCTCCTGCCCCTCCACTTTATAGAATTTTAAAAGCACCAACTGTCATCGATCTCAGTCATGAGAAAGTCTTTCTCAAAATTCTTTTTATTGGTGGAATTTTACAGTATAGAGGAGAATGCATCCGGAAAGCAATGAAGGGAAAGGAAGGCAACCAAAGGTAAAGAGAAAGGGGTTAGGGAGAAAGAGGAGAGAAGGGAAATGAAGATCATCTTAACATAGTTGCACCACAACAATTAACATACCAAGTGCAAAAACAACATAAAATAAAGTGTAGATTAAAAGAATTCTGGCAAAGTAATAAGACATCATATAAAGGGGCTTTTCTGCTTGGAGAAAAAATTACGTTACAAGAGAACCATTCGGAATTATATTTAGGTAGAGAGTCATTCCTTAAAGGGAATCTGTCACCCCATTTTTGGAGTATGAGATGTGGCCACCGCCATCAGGGGCTTGTCTACAGCATTCTGTAATGCTGTAGATAAGACCCCGATGTTACCTGAAAGATGAGAAAAACTAGCTAGATTATACTCACCCAGGGGTGGTCCGCCGTCCGGTCGGGTCCGAGGGGCGTCGCGGTCCGGTTTGGCGCCTCCCATCTTCTAGCGACGCCCTCCTCTTCTTTGCATCCCGTCACGGCTCCGGCGCAGGCGCACTGATCTGCCCTGGTGAGGGCAGAGCAGAGTACTGCAGTGCGCAGGAGCTGGGAAAGGCCGGAGAGGTCCAGCACCTGCGCACTGTAGTACTCTGCTCTGCCCTCATCAGGGCAGATCAGTGCGCCTGCGCCGGAGCCGCGACGGGACGCAAAGAAGAGGAGGGCTTCGCTAGAAGATGTGAGGCACCGAACCGGACCGCGACGCCCATCGGACCGGACTGGATGGCGGACCGCCCCTGGATAAGTATAGTCTAACTCGTTTTTCTCATCTTTCAGGTAACATCAGGGGCGTATCTACAGCATTACAGAATGCTGTAGATACGCCCCTGATGGCGGTGGCCGCATCTCATACTCCAAAAATGAGGTGACGGATTCCCTTTAAAGCTATGGACATTTCAGGGAAAGTCTTTTTTCAATAAATATATATTTTTTTAGATTTTCCCTATGAACTGAGAGAGAAATATCAATCCAGGAGGAAAAAGAAGCAGATTCCTTTTGATAAGATCTATTACAAAGTTTCTTATTTTCATGTGCTCTATTAATTTAGGAAATAGAAATTAAAATGACAGACACCCTTTAAATCTTTTCTCTCTTTGTAATGTCTTTTCTATGATAGTCCAAATGTTGTGAGATCCAAATTGTGGCATTTCACCTTTTCACGTGTGTTTCCTTTTGCAGTTGCTGCTTGGCATTGAGTGCTAACGTGCTAAAAGCGATGATTAATATGGAATGGAAGTGCTTCAGTATGGCTTTACTAGTCTAGAGCAGCAAGAAGAGTGACAGTTTCTACTAATCTGAAGTGTCACTCCTTAAGCATTTGACATTTTAGTTGCCATTTCATATGCTGTGCTTCACTGTCAGGTGTGAAAGAATATATGGATTAGCTCGTGTTATTGTAGGAATCAGCATGCTAGAGTACGGTAGTTTCTTGTACCTTTTTTACGTACGCACAAAGCTGGTAGATTTTGTTATGTCCCTCGTTTACACTTTTACTACAAATTGCAACAAGTAGACAAGTAGCAATGTCAGTAAACTTTTCCCAAATTTCATTTAAAAAATAAAAATAAAGAAAATCTGAATATTTTGATCACTTTTAATCTGTAACCTACTTATCTAATTGATGGAGTCCAGCACATCATCTGCTTTATATTGGCCTGTTGCATCATTTTATGAGCATATACAGATTTAATGATAAAGGAGTCTAGTTTATAAAATGAGATTATATACCACAGAATAATTTGATTATTGCCGATTGTATCTATTATGCGGATCTGGTCGGCAGCACATCTAATGTAAACAGGACATGTGCTGCTGGCAACGATGTAAAGCGCTTTATAGATACGATCACATGAATTATAGTACGAAGCCCTCACTATTATTGCAGAGTACAAAATGGAGTAAACAAGTGCAGATTGACCTATATTGTTATGCTTGTTCACAAGGGGTGTTAAGGCTCCAACACACATTAGACTAAAGTCAGCCGAACCTGCCGATAACCTAATTGTGCAGGTTCAAAACAAAGTGCCTACTGCAAGTTTCTTACATAAGTACCTTGCAATACGAGATCTGCAAGAAAACGCCCCAGTGGAACATGTGATTCCTGTATTTCTATCTCATTCTGCCAGATGTATGTCACTAGCCCAGAGTAAGACTGCTCATTATCTTTCTGTAACAATTGGGTTAATCATTTTAATGTTATATGCATATGTATGCATGAGCAAAACTGATCAACGCTGCAGCAGACGCCGAGTAACCAGTATCCAAGAAGATCAAAGAAAACTGGTGCTCCATACAACCTGACGGATGTGATCAAAAATATAGCTTTAGATCACATCCATGTTATATGATATTATCTAAGTTATCGCTGATGCCTGTGCTGGCCATGGCAACATGAAAACTAAGTATCACTGGTATGAGTCTAAAGAATGGCAGTGTAGGAAGTGGTCCTCATCTGAATATCCTATGCTACCTGCCATGGTCAGTCGCGGGATAAGGGTACGTCTTTTTCAGGTGGATACGATCTAGAACCCGCCTGAAAAAGAGCTAAAAAATGTCAAAAAGAATGAACATAGTGCACAGCTGTGTCAAAACGACTTCCTGTGAACATGTTCTGTTTTTCGTCACTGTTTAACCACTCGGAAATCAGTGAAATGGCTAAAAGTAACCAGTCCATTCTTCTGACGGCTTCCACCTCTAAAAAACATCCAAAGAGAAGTCACAAAAACACTACAGGTAAAACACTACTGGTGCTTTCCTGACGCATCTTCTGCTTCAAAAACTATTCAGGTACACCGGTGTCTAAAATTTGTTATGTGCACATACCCTAATACAGGTAAGTAGATCATACTAGGGGGGTAGTATTTAGGGAAGGAAAACTTTAACCAAAAACTAAATTTTCCATTTTGGCCCAGAATCTACTTTTAGGTAAAGGGATTTTTTCCCCTAATGATCCAGACAGAGGTGTAGACACGTTTTCCCACTGTCTTGGAACATTCGCAAATTTCAGTATAATTCTACCTCTTGTATGTGTTTTTTTTGGCAGATAGCAGTAAACTGAATAATACCTGAGGCAAAAAGGTTGATTTATATAGGGATTGTGTTTCATGTGAAGAAAGAGGTAATGGTAGGCAGCGTGAAAAGACAAGAACAAACATGCACAGACGATAACGGGAGGGGCAATCTGCATACATATTTTATAGATTCTTCACTGTTCATATGGAACCGTCCGTCATGTAATAGTCGGTACTCAGAATTCATATCACACTCTGCATGTGAAAACTAGAATTCCCACATTCTCACGCATTCCGAGGTTAATTAATAAATATAAAAGTTTTCCCTCTTCTAAGGTCATGGATTTGAGCTACCGGCACTATCTACACTATGTAGGACCATGCACATCTAAATAACAAAAGCATGAAGGTGGCATTCAGGTCATCAGAAGACCATCAAAACTCATGCACCAAATGAAAATCAGAATCCTATTACTTAAGGGAAGATGACATCCAGGAATATTATCTTCCTCTTGGTATGAATTTAAGTCAACCCCTCCAGTCACTTTAATATTCCCCATGTTTGCCCTGTGGTCCCACTGTACATATAGTATGGCACATAGCACATAGTGTGCATGTACAGTACACTACAGACAGGCCCAGATACATTTTTCTAATATTTTATATGTGTCAGATGCTTGTCCATCCTCTGGGACATGGACTTACTGTATCTTAAAGGGGTTGTCCACTACTAGGACAACCCTTTCTCGATCTAAATGTTTGTCCCAAAATAAAAAAGCTTATACTCATTTTCCATCCCGGCATCGTTCCAGTGTTGTCATCACTCATGGTCCCGGAACACTCGTGTGGTTGCATGACACATCGTGCCTGGTGCCCAATTAGCGCTGGCGTCACTGTCTGCGCCTTCGTAAAAATTGAACATGAAGAGGAAGACAGGGCTGCAGCTGAACTCTGACTTCCTCTTCATATTCAGTTTGTACGAGGTCGGGGACAGTGGCATCAGCGCTGATTGGGCGCTGGGTACCACGTGTCATGCAACCACATGGTCATAAATCAGCTGAGAGGAGTGAAACCACAAACTCCCTATCAAAACGATCACACTGATGGATTCTCAGTTAACTCATTCAGAATTCAGCAATATTTAAGGAAACTAAGAGCCTGTAAGAGCTAAACAGTGCAAATTTCTTAATGGATCACAGTGTAAAAATATTTTAGCACAAAATACTTGCACTCAGGTAAAAATAAAATAAATCCCCATCTTCCTTAAGCAACAATACCTAATCAAAGTTCATTCTATTAGAGATGAATGAATCTATTCAAAGAAAATCTAATTCATGTCAACATTATAGGAATCTTCTGAACCCGATGAATTCGAACAATTTGCGGTTCACTTTATATGGATTATCTAGAATGACGGCATGGCTGCCACCATTTTACACCTTGCAGAAGATAGCATCAGTCAGAGAAGGGTAACAGGATCTCCAGTGGTCTGTCCCATAATGCCTTGCAGCTATCATATCCGTGGTACAGCACAGTCAATCAGGTGGAACTATCATAGTCTGTGTAAAAGCAGAAGCAGGGAATGCAGCAGCCATATTATGGTGAATCTGTTTAATGAGAAGACGTCAAAGCACATATTTGAGCCATAGAGATAGTGAGAGAAAGCTATAAAACACTAAAGAAATGGTAAAGTTACCTTCACACACTGCAGCCGGTTTGTGTTTTTTGCTGCAACTGTTACAAAAAAATACATAGTTCTGTTGGGGCTTTTCAACATTGCAGCAAAATCCCTGGTGTTCTAGATAGGCGGCCGCAGAGTGTGAATGCAACTTAAAACTAGAGTGTGATAGCACAGATTATGGTATGATTCACATTTTTCAGGACAAATGGAGGATGTGGAGTACTTTTCATTTGCCAAAAATCAAATTTACGCCCAAAATAATTGGAAAATCAAGTGTTTCCAATTTCAAAAGATTTGCTCCAAGATTTTACCCAGGAAGATAATCCATAAAGAAAAACATTATCTCTGGTCTATTTTTTTTTATTCTCTAGTTGCTTTTTCCTATTTTTTATAAATGAAAATGAAATAACAAAGGTTTATGTCACCATATGTGACTCAGTATATAATAGGCAGGATTTAAAATAATAGCAGGTGCCATACAGTGATGGACAGGAAGAGCATGTCTACACTGCACCATAAATAATGGAAGCTTACTGCACGAATGTGTCACCTTGGCTCAATGGCTTCTTTTGGATCAAGAATTTTACATCAGAACAAAAGGTTTAAGAAATTGGCGAGATTCATATAGGTGATTGGAATTCTGTTTTCTACATTACATGTGGAAATGTGTCTTCCTGTAATATATCTGTTCTTAGGGGTCCCATAAATGTGAAATGGAGCATATCGCAATTCAACGTGACTTCCCCTAAATAGACTGCAATGATTACAGCAGATCCCGTATACTGACCTGCAGATTCATATGGCAGCTGCTTTTTCCAAGAACACGCATAATCCTTCCTGTGCGCTTGGATGTAATCAGGTTACTTCACTGCAAGCTGCATTGTCCATCAGGCTATTGTCTGTCTGGAGGATTTCATTGTGAAAAAGCCCAGTTCCTCAATTATACACACCGATCAACAATATCCATATTTCATTATACCATGTAATTCAACAATTATTCATTACAATGAAGGAATACCCAGACATTGGTGCCACACAAAAAGGCTTATTAGAAGCTCTGGCACATTGGCAGTGTTATTATAGGTAGTAATGTAGCTCATGCAAGACCAAATACCCTATCATAACTACGTTCAAGTATAAGGTGAGATACACTGGGTGAGATGTATTAAAATATTAATCTAAATTTACTGGTGTTCTGTCTCAATACTTGGCAAAAAACGTCTTTCATAGCTTTTTTTGTAAGGGGAATAGTTTAATGTGTGACTCCACGTGGAGCAAATTTTATGGCACAAAATAAGCCAACTGATAAGGTGGTGTAAAACTTTAAAACTTAGGGCCCAATTCATCAAAACCAGCATTGATCAGGCCGGTCTTGATGAGGGGGCATGCTGATGTCAGACGCTTTTGATTCATGATGAAACCAGAAATCCGACTCCACATCCTGCTAAAGTAGCAAACACCAAAACACCCTCGTACAGCCCCAATTATGCCCATTTTGGCAGAGATGGGAGAAACTGGGGTCAAGAAGATACCATCCAGAAGTCACAAAATTTTGGTGCAGTTCTAAATTCCACCTAAGTTTTGCAACTTTTCCATAGAATTTTGTTGAATTGGCCCTCAGACTAGTCTGTTTAATGATATGCCAAGTTTATCAAACAGCATGAATCACTTTCATAATTTTAGCACATTTTAGCCATTTTTTGTTTTGCTCTTTCATTTTTCTCAGATTCATAACTTTATATTTTTATGTTAATGTATGTTAGGGTTCGATTTCCCGCTGCTGCACAAGTGGAGTCTCAAACCCGTCCCGCTGCGGTCTCCCATTCATCTCCGGCCGCAGTGGAGCCTACTCAGCAGAGACGTCGGTCCAGGCGTCTTGCCCACTCCTCTACTGTGCAGTGACTTGCTGCTGCCTTTCCTGGATCTGCTATTATAGCCAGTGCTGGAGCAGTCGTCTTTGGGACAAAGTCCTGCGTTTTCCCATCTGAGCATGCCCAGAGTGAGATCTCTCATTGGAGATCAGGGGTCACATGTTCAGGTGCTGCAGCGGCTCCTATTGGTCCGCCAGGAAGGTCATGTAGCTACGTGTGTTTGTAACAGCTTCTCATTGGTCCTTGTTCTGGAAGGTCCTGTAGCTGTTGCTATAAAAGGGTAGCATGGCTGGGCCGCCATGCGCTAATATCAATCATTGTATGCTATGCGCCAGTGTGGTCATGTGTATGTGTGGATAGGGACCCGGCTGAAATAAGCCACTAGAATACCGACTTAATCGGTGAGGAGTTTGGTATGCTAGCTGGTCAGGGTCGGTGTCCTAGATGCCCTAGATTACCGGCGTAACCGGTGAGGAGTTTTGATTGCCGTATTCAGGGTCTGGTGTTCAGATGCCATAGATTGCGGGTGACTCCCGCGAGGACATTAGCACATGATCACGCTTTATGTACGCTTAGCACTTAACTGGTATCTGAGAGCCTTACAGGACACAGTGCTTTTTCTCAGCGGCCCTGTGACGTAACAGGGTTCGCTTTCAACGCTAGTCAGCGCCCTAGCGTGTTTTCTTTGCCACTCAGTTGTGTCTAGTGAGTGCGCACACATCGCCATATAGCGTTGCGGCTCCACTTCTAGCGGCTCTGTGGAGTAACAGAGTTCGCACTCATTGCCACAGCGCATTACGGCGTTTATGTTGGCAGCTCTGCGGGATAACAGAGTTTGCTTCTTGCGCCTTTTTGCCAGCAGCGGGCTTCGCCTGCACAGTGGACCCCGGGCTGCGAACGCACTTATTATTCATATTATTTTGTGCGTTCCGCCAGCCTTAACAAATGTAGCAATAGCTGTTGTTTACTTACAATGTTGTTTAATTTTATCACTTGGTGATTATCACTACCAGGACTAGGTCTCATGCTTTTGCTAGACCGACCACGCCCCCTCCTCTGATAAAAGCTCACTGTCAATATACAATGCACACAGAAAGCCTGGTGTGGACGGGGTTAGCTTTCTCAGCTCTGCTTCAGGATAGATCTAAGAACTCTGATTTTGTTACAGCTGTTGCACCTAGAAAACTAAGTGATACATCAATAAAATCAGGGTCTCTTTTCCTACATCATGCTGCTCTAGATGAGGTACAAAATCCTGCTGACAGATTCCTTTAAAGAGGCATTTGCCAACTATTTAACAGCACCAGCGCCACAGACCCCACCCAAAGTATGACTGAATATCTGTACGTTGTCATGTGGTTTGGTTAGGCCTGTCTAATTTGCATTGTCATAAAGTAAGGTACTGCACACTAAGCTATCCCGCTAGCGATCTCGTTTAGCGTTGCATACTAATGAGATCGCTAGCGGATTGTTTCTATATCGCAAATGCTGCCGCATTTAGCGATAGTTAACGTGCTATCGCCGTTACGATCTTCATAACGACTTTAGCGTACAAAGTACCGCTAAATCGCTAAGAAAAGTGCAAAAACAGCGATTAATAGTTACCCAGCGGAGCGCCGCGTGAAATAGGGTCCGGAAGATTCCAGCGACGAGCGAATCACAGCAGGAAGCTTGTCGCTGAAGCTGCCGCACTGAACAATATCGCTAACAGGATCGCTAAATAGTGACGTTTTTAGCGATTCCCGTTAGCGATATTGTTTAGTGTGGCATACCTTAAGACAGCATCTCTAAATATGCCCCAAGGCCTGAATTGTGGCAAATGACAGCAGGATTCTTTTTTAGGCATCATTGCAGTAACTATGGTAAATAGGTGCTATTACACCCTCTGAATGACCTTGACAAAAGATAGAGATTGTCCATTTAGTTATCTCAACAAGATCAATCACATCACTTTACAATAAAGGTGTAATAGGGCTAGTCACATGCCTCTTTTTTGAAAATCAGCCAAGAAGGAGGCACTTTTGAACATACTGATTACATTGTTTTCTAAATGGGATTTTTGGGGGATGTTCAATGGTGGCGTCAATCAGCTTATATCCTGCTGACTGGTAATTGCCCAAATTATACATGACTTACATTTTTTAAGAAATTTAGACATAGTTTTTAAAAACATTCTGAGCATTTTTTCAAGAAAAATAATTCAAATTGTGCGAACAAATAAACACCATCATTTTTTAATGTCAGAAACTAAAAACAATGTGATGGATGTACATGCTTTCTCAGTACTGTGGAGCCAAATATCTGATTCTCGCTGCCGTACAGTATCTTTGTAAACAAAACCTAGATGGGAGGGTGTAATTATGGATTGGAAAAATGTCACTTGCTCTTGCACGAAAGCCTTCATGTTTAATGACCTGGGTGTGCCTTTTATACTGAAGGGAGGTTGCCATTTGAAAACAGTAGCATGTGCTAAAGATTATGCACTTTGCAAAACATGTGACTCCAACGATACTTTTTAAAACGCCACAAACTCATGGCATTTGCATAAAAACACATTGGTCAGGGTTGAAGTTATCTGAATACTGAAAAGTAAATCTACAAAAGCAATCTTGTCTAAATATACAGCTTACAAGTCACTAACATGAAAAAGTAGGGAAGATTAAAGTGCAAGCATATCCTTCACTATGCAACATTATCTTTACTGCACTGATTTTGGCTTACCACTTGAATAATGTCTTGAGACTTGGCCTTGAACACATATTTGCACTTTTGCAAAGGGTGCACAAACATTTTGTTTTAGAGGCTTCAGAGTCAGTTTTGTGTATATTTTCAAACTCCAAGCTGTATAAACTTGAATACGTATTGGATGAAGCAGATCTGGTGATATGTATTTGTGTAAGGACTAAGGTTATCAATACCCTTTATCAAGGTGTGCAAAATTATTAGGCAGCTTGTTTTCTTTAAGCAAAATGGAGCAAAAAAAAAGTATTTAACTGAATCGGGAAAAATTGGTATAAGTCTTACTGAGGGGTGCAGAACTCTTGAAATCACTGTTATTGGGGTGTGATTTGAGGCGTGATCAAACAACCAGAAAGTTAGCAGGTTGTAAAAATATGTTGAGAAAAAATGATGAACATTAACTGTCAAAAATTTGTGAAGAATCAACTGTGAAGCAACTAGGAACCCATTATCATCCAGTTTCTTTCTTGCATTTTTTTTAATTTCTATCGGTCCCTCTGTGCATCCAGCTCCATATACCTCAATGGGTGGTCCTATTCTTATCTGCTAATACTACATTTCCCATCAGTACCTGCTTCTCCTCAGTGCTGCAGACCACCCCATGTCCTGTGTGCTCCCGACTAGCTCCACCTCTCTAAGTTATCATCAAGCTCCTCTGGGTTTAGTGTTCACATTAGTGTTCTGTATATTGTCTGCTCCTGTACAGTACCCTGCCTGACCATCTTTATCTTCTGTCATCTACATCAGTGTGGGTTTCCATTATTAGATAGTTCTAGCAGAGCTCAACTGTCCCGCACCCCTCCACAATGGCAGTGTAAAGGTATGTTGGTTGACTGCTGCAGTCAGATAAGTGATGTGAAATTACAAATACTTCTCTGTTGATGCATATGACAGAAGAAAATCCTCTGAAATATACTTCAATAGAGAAGTATTTTCATTGTTATATCACCAAACCCTTAATAGCAAGCAACAAACACAACTCAATCACTGCCCATGTACACAGAGACCCATATTCTAGTATTTCTCTCCTCTCAATCCCTGTATACAGCCCATTCTGCAGTATATCTGTCCTTTCTATCCCCTCTATATACAGCCCAACTAGCAGTATATCTCTCCTTTTTGTCACCTGTATAAAGATCCCATCCTGCAGTATATCTCTCCCATCAGCCGCATGTATATAGCTCTATTCTGCAGTATATCGCTCCTCTTAGTTACGAGCACACAAGCACCGCTGATTCCTGGTATGATCTCACCACTCTGATGAAGGAGGCTCAGCCACTTTAGGTGAGTATCATCCCTCACAGTAGAATCTCCATTCTAGACACAGTACAGATTTGTTGGCATGATGCCAGCTGAAGGAGTCTGTATTGTGCCGGATTACCAGGGCTCCTTTAACTACAGGACGTTTTCATGGTAACTTAGGGTAAATAGAGCCTGAAGGGTCATCCTTAGGGGTGTGATATGCGCAAAATGGATCACATTTAAAATTAGGATATATTGCTACAACTGAATATATACATGCACATTATTATAAGACCACATTGTGGTTTAGGGAATAACTCATTAAACATACCCCACAGTATATTTCTTTCCTTTAATGTAGCAAATAGAGAGCAAGATATGGAGCTGCCAGAAATCAGGTCACATGGACTTCAAAGGTTCATCTTCTGGACTCTGATTTACCTCATTGAAACAAATGGATGCACTGAGGAGCACATCTGAATACTATTTTAATGCGCCCATTCAGCCAAAAAAGGATGAGGATGACTGGCAACAAGATGGATGCAGTCTCAGAAATCATCAGTATGAAGATATAAAGAGAAGACCTAAGCATTTGGAAAAACACTTTTCACATAGCGGCAAGTGGCCCATATTATCTTAATATGATGGTCTTGGCCCAAAAGGTGATATTAATAAATACAAGTCTCATCCAGTTCACAATATAAAGATGGTTCGATGGTATAATAAAGATATTATGTCTCCATTACCATTTAAAGCACATAAAACTAATCTCGCACGCTTTATATGCTTCTGTTCGCTACATGTAAGGATGAGAATTCTATGTGTTACATACTGTACACCTCTTTATCTGGGTTGGGATAACCGATACATAAAGGATTATATACGTAATGTACGTTTTATAGGGTCTTTTATCTCTGTTAGAATAAATGCATATCTGTAGTGCCTTACATAAAAATATACAGTATTTGCAAATGAGACCTACACCTTTAAAGTAAAATTCCCTGCGTTTGCCAAGTACCATAGCTCAACACTTGGCACTACTAGTAAATGTTTATCAAACACATAGATATAGCTGCAAGCACTTGCCAAATACAATACCAGGATATGTTACTGCATCGAATGTTTCCAGCTATAGTGGTTTCTCCTGAGAATTTCTGAAATGCTTTTTCATTAGTTCAAAAAAGCAAAAGAAATAAAACAAAATAAGTAAAAAAAAGAAGTTAACATAAATGAAATATATTTCATCTTATCCACTGTCCATTTTAGGCCATTGCCCGTTCTCACTGCTTCCTGTCTAGATTCCAACTTCTTATTCCAAATCAATTGATGAAGCAAGAGTCTGGGGAACTTAAAATAAATATTTGTACCCAGGTCATGGAAACGACTACTAGAATTATTTTTCCTGTTAAGTTCCGACAAGTTAATTTTGGCTAATGGTGAACATATGAACGGTGCTTTTTCAAGAATGCTGTGTTTTCAATGGAAAGCATAAGGAAACATTTTTTATACATTTGCAAATAGAATCCATAATGGGTGCATTTATTAAATGAGAATTCTCATACCACATTCAATATTAAAAATCTTCTGTACCACTTAAAGTGTTGTTCTAGATTAAGGCAAATCTCCAAATAAACCAGATCTGTAAGAATCGCCAGTATATAATGATGCTTCTGTCCAAGATTACCATTTGCTTTCAGGGCACCATCATCCACCTATTTATTGTCTGGTTAGATGTGGTGTTATATGGCTGAGTGTCCGAACACTGCTGGCACCAGGTACATAATGTACAATCCCCCTCACCAGTGTTTAGATGCTGTAGCCACGTGACATCATGTCAATACTGATGCACAGTGGGAATGGAACATCATTTTTATTATATTGTGATTTACTAATATTTATTTTACTATTTTAACTGGCAATCTTATTTCTATGGATTGATCGTCTAATAATTTCCATAAGTTTGCTTTATAGAGGTGCCATATTCGACACTTTTTCTGACTTCTAATGCAATTCACAAAAATAACAAAGACTTTCTACATGTAAAGGGTCCAAGTTAATCCCTCAGATGAAAGGAATTAATTTGTATTCATTGTAATAAAATAAAAAATATATGAAAATGTCATTTTTATTCCATTTATTTATTTTTATAATATTTGTATTTATTTTCTAACCTTTGGTAACCAAACTTAGTTATTTGAAGGGTCCAAAGTACTGATAATGGGTTTCATTTTTTTATGTTTTACAAGTCTGCTGGAAGTCATGTGTGGACTCACATCTAGAGTTGAGCATTCCGATACCGCAAGTATCGGGTATCGGCCGATATTCGCGTTATCGGAATTCCAATACTTAGTTCCGATATTTTTCCTATATCGTATACCGGAATCGGAAGTTCCCATAATTCTTTGAGAGGCAATGTGATTTTAGACAGCCAATGAGGAATCCTAGGAAGTGTGGGCACATCCTGTACTGCTGCGGTCATGTTAACTAATGGCATGGCTGTGATTGGATGCTGAAATGATGTCAGAATGCACTATAAAAGGCGCCGCCGCCATTTTAGCATCACTGTGCTGTGAATTCAGTTAGGGACAGAACGCTGCTCTGCTGACTCTGAGGGACAGTTACAGATAGCGTTTTTGTGAATTGCTGTGTAGGCAGGCTATTTGAGAAACCGCTCTGTAAATCATCCTTTTTCCTTGCAGTGTTGTTTTCACAGCTCTGTGCAAGGTGTGTGTGAGTGCAGGTGACGCTGCAGTTTGCTCTGCATCCAACGCTGTTTGTAGTCATCTGCACGTGTCACTCACTGACTCTTTTTTTTTTTATTTTGTGGAATTGGTGCTGCTCCATTCAATTGAAATTAACAGTGATCTATTAGTGTGACGTGCTTCCATCCGTATCCAATACATTGGTTGCAAACACTATAGAAGTACACAAAGGGACTTTCACAGCTAGTGAACAGTTGTGTGCAGTGTTCACTGTAGTCTGAGGTTTTCATTTTTGGAGTGCAGATCACGCTCCAGTTAGTTCTTCAACCACTGCTGGTTGTAGTCTGCTGAGCGTGTGTCACTGCCTCATCCTTGACATTTTTCTCTAATTGGTGCTGCTCCATTCTATTTCAAATAACTCAAATCTATTAGTGTGACGCGCTTCCATCCGTATACAATACATTGGTTGCAAACACTATACAGTCATGGCCAAAAGTTTTGAGAATGACACAAATATTAATTTTTACAAAGTCTACTGCTTCACTTTTTCTAATGGCAATTTGCATATACTCCAGAATGTTATAAAGAGTTGATCAGCTTAACAGCAATTACTTGCAAAGTCAATATTTGGCTAGAAAATGAACTTTATCCCCAAAACACATTTCAACATCATTGCAGCCCTGCCTTAAAAGGACCAGCTAACCTCTTTTCAGTGATTGCTCCATTAACACAGGTGTGGGTGTTGATGAGGACATGGCTGGAGATCAATCTGTCATGATTAAGTAAGAATGACACCACTGGACACTTTAAAAGGAGGCTGGTGCTTGGCATCATTGTTTCTCTTCTGTTAACCATGGTTATCTCTAAAGGGTATGCCACACTGAACAATATCGCTAACGGGATCGCTAAAAAACGTCACTATTTAGCGATCCCGTTAGCGATGTTGTTCAGTGCGGCAGCTGCCAGCGACGAGCTTCCTGCTGTGATCTCGCTCGTCGCTGGAATCGCTCCGGACCCTATTTTCTCGTCGGCGCTCCCGCTGGGTAAGTATATATCGCTAGTGTGGCACCTTTTCTTAGCGATTTAGCGGTACTTTTGTACCGCTAAAGTCGTTAAGAAGATCGCTAACGGCGATAGCGTCGTTAACTATATCGCTAAATGTGGCCGCACTTAGCGATATAGAAACAATCCCGCTAGCGATCGCATTAGTATGCGTCGTTATCGTGATCGCTAGCGGGATTGTTTAGTGTGGCAGTACCTTAAAGAAACACGTGCAGTCATCATTGCAATGCACAAAAATGGCCTAACAGAGAAGAGTATCACAGCTAGAAAGATTGCACCTCAGTCAACAATCTATCGCATCATCAAGAACTTCAAGGAGAGAGGTTCCATTGTTGCCAAAAAGGCTTCAGGGCGCCCAAATGTCACGCTGTCTAATGATTTGAATACAATGTCAGTAAACTATTTATACAGGAACCACACTCTATACAACATATAGTTTAGCAACATCAGAATGTAAGTATAAAATAGATTTACCTGACACAATCTCTGCAGAACTTAGGGTTAATCTTGAGGACGATATAGTTGAACTCAGGGTTAATCTTGAGGACTTGATGAGCTGTAACTGGAAAGAGGAGGACCGGGTCTAACCTGACCCTGCACTGGGGTCCTAACTAATCCCTTACCTTGGAAGTACTGATAATGGTTCAGAGGTCCAAGTCTCCAGCCTAACCCTGTCTCCTGTCAGACCCTAAACCCTGTAATCAGTCCTAAGAAGGATCCTGATTACCACCAAAGGGATATGGGCTGATCTCAGCTAAATACACAGATTAGACATATAAGACAGACAGGATAGCACTCACTTGCATACACACTCAAACACCAAAGGAACATAAATGGTCTGGGAAATAAACTATAAGCAAGTTGAGCTTAAAACAACTAAGAGCTCTCAACTTAAGTCTATACAGATTCATTCCTATCTGTGGTCTGAATGAAGGATTTCACTGGCAACTCCCAAAGCAGACAACCAGGAATTTAAAGGAAACCAATCAACAAATAATCAATTGCATGCCGGGAGAAACTGCACCCAGTCCCAGCACCGAGCAAAGACAGAATTAACTCCCTAGCTGCCAAACACAAAGAAACAGCAACTCAGCTGTGAGAAGTCAACATGTGCAACCGCGACGATCTTCGTGGTAATGCACACATGACAGTACCCCCCTTCTACGAGGGGCCTCCGGACCCTCAGGGCCAGGCCTGCCCGGGTGAGTTCTGTGGAAGGTCCGAACCAAACGATCTGCGTTAACATCAGACGCAGGGACCCACGTCCTCTCCTCCGGACCATACCCCTTCCAATGCACCAAGTACTGAAGGGACCGGCGATTCAGACGAGAGTCAATGATTTTTGATACTTGAAATTCCAAATTACCATTGACCAACACTGGAGGAGGAGGTAGAGGTGACGGTATGACTGGTGCCACATACCTTTTAAGTAATGACTTGTGGAACACATTATGAATTTTAAACGTAGAAGGGAGTTCCAGACGAAATGCCACAGGATTAATTATGGAACTGATCCTGTACGGCCCGATGAATCTGGGACCCAGTTTCCAGGAGGGCACTTTAAGTTTTATATTCCTGGTAGACAACCATACCAAATCGTTCACATTCAGATCTGGACCAGAAACTCTCCTCCTATCAGCCATACGTTTGTAACGGTTCCCCATAGTACTCAAATTATTCAATACACCTCGCCACACAGAAGCAAGTGACGACGAGAAACGCTCCTCCTCAGGAACCCCAGAAGGACCCCCCCCATTGAAAGTACAAAACTGGGGATGAAAACCATATGCCCCAAAAAACGGGGACTTACCAGTGGACTCGCTCCGCCTGTTGTTAAGAGCGAACTCTGCCAGAGGCAAGAAAGAAGACCAGTCCTCCTGGTTCTCCGATACAAAACACCGGAGATATGTCTCTAAACTCTGATTCAGACGCTCTGTCTGACCATTGGTCTGTGGATGAAAAGCCGAGGAAAACGACAATTTCATCCCCCGACGTAAACAAAATGCCCTCCAAAATTTGGACACAAACTGAGACCCCCTATCTGACACCACATCAGAAGGCAACCCATGAAGTCTCACGATCTCCCTAATGAACACCTGCGCCAGAGTATTAGCATTAGGGAGTGCAGGAAGAGCAACGAAATGTGCCATCTTACTGAACCTGTCAACAACCACCAGTATGACAGTATTCCCAGACGACGGAGGAAGGTCCGTAATGAAGTCCATAGATAAATGAGTCCATGGACGCTCCGGAAGTTTCAAGGGTAAAAGGGTCCCAGACGGACGGGTATGAGGAGTTTTAGAGCGAGCACAAACCCCACAGGACGCGACAAAAGTTATAACATCTTTATTAGCGTTAGGCCACCAAAATCGGCGGGAAAGGAGATCTAAAGTAGCCTTACTCCCTGGATGTCCTGCTAAAGCAGAATTATGATGTGCCTCAATAACCTTTTGTCTCAACTGATTCGGGACAAACAGTCTCCCTGGAGGTCCTGCAGGGGCGTCCCCCTGAGCCTCTAACACCTCCTCCTCAAGCTCAGAACATACAGCCGACACTACCACCCCTCCTGAAGGATAGGAATAGGGTCGTCCGTTTTCCCAGCCCCTGGGAAACTGCGAGACAAGGCATCAGCCTTTAATTCTTAGACCCCGGACGATAAGTGACGAAAAAATTAAACCTGGTAAAAAACAACGACCATCGAGCTTGTCTGGAATTCAGACGCTTAGCGGATTCTAAATACAGCAGGTTCTTGTGATCAGTAATAGCGGTGACCGGGTGGACTGCCCCCTCCAAAAAGTGACCCATTCTTCAAAAGCCAATTTAATGGCCAAAAGTTCCCTATTGCCGATATCATAATTCCTTTCGGCGGACGACAATTTCTTAGAAAAGAAAGCGCACGGATGCCATTTACCAGGGGACGGACCCTGGGACAATATAGCACCCACTCCTACGTCAGACGTCCACCTCCACAATGAACGGCTGAGATACATCTGGTTGGATGAGAACGGGTGCCGAAGCAAAACATCTTTTTAAAGAGGAAAAGGCTTGGCAAGCTTTGTCCGACCACTTAGAAAAATCCGTCCCTTTTCTCGTCATGTCAGTGAGAGTTTGACGACAGACGAGAAATTACAAATAAATTTCCGGTAGTAATTAGCAAACCCCAAAAAACGCTGCAGAGCCTTAAGATCCCCTGGCTGATCCCATTCAAGCACTGCTCTCACCTTTTCAGGGTCCATCCGGAAACCGGAGGCTGACACCAAAAAACCCAAAAACTGAAGTTCCTGTACGGCAAAAACACACTTCTCCAGTTTGGCGTATAGTTTATTGTCTCGCAAGATCTGCAACACCTGTCTCACATGCTCCTGGTGAGACACAAGATCTGGCGAGTAAATTAAAATGTCATCCAAATATACGACCACAAACACCCCCCCAAGGTGACGAAAAATGTCATTAACAAAATGTTGGAATACTGCTGGAGCAGTAGTCAGACCAAAAGGCACGACCAGGTTTTCATAATGTCCCTCCGGCGTGTTAAACGCCGTTTTCCACTCATCCCCTCTTTTATCCTAATCAGATTATACGCCCCCCTGAGATCCAATTTAGAGAACATTTGGCGCCAACAATTTGATTGAAGAGATCAGGAATAAGAGGAAGTGGATACGGATCTCGAACAGTAATCCGATTAAATTCTCGGAAATCCAAGCAAGGGCGTAGGCCTCCATCTTTTTTCTTCACAAAGAAGAACCCCGCGGCCACAGGGAAGATGAAGGTCTAATATGCCCTTTGGCCAGACTTTCAGAAATATAATCTTTCATAGCCTGTCTTTCAGGACCAGAAAGATTATACAACCTAGCTTTAGGCAACTTAGCATCAGGAAGTAGATTAATAGAGCAGTCATACACGCGATGAGGAGGCAACTCCCGACACCCCTCCTCAGAGAAAACATCCCCAAAATCCTCCAAAAAAGGAGGCAATGTACTAGGCACGACCGCACTGATGACTGTGTTCATGCAGTTGCTTTTGCAAAACTCACCCCATTGGTTTATCTCTCTGGACTGCCAATTAATCACAGGGTTATGTTTAACCAGCCAAGGAAGTCCCAACACAATGGGAGTAGGTAGACCCTCCAACACATAACAAGATAATTGTTCCCTATGTATTGCCCCTATTCGAAGGTCAATGTTATGAACCTCATGAACAAAGCTACCTTGGCCGAGAGGCCTGGCGTCAATGGAGAAAATAGGGATCGGTTTGACCAATACACTCAGATGCATACCTTGAGCCTGAGCAAACTGAGCATCAACCAGATTAGCCCCAGAACCACTATCCAGAAGAACAGACAATCTCTTCACTCTAGTACCAACCACCACCTCCACTGGTACAAGGAACTGAGAAGAACCGGCGGATGAAATACATACTCCCAGGTTGTCATCCACCACACAACAGGGGATTAGCAGTTTTCCGGCGACTTTTTACTTAACAAGACACGGGATGGACAATCTCCAACAAAATGTCCCTCTTTCCCGCAGAAAAAACACCTTCTAGTCCTGCAGCGTGCCGCCAATCCCCTACTACGAAAAGATGTCCCTCCCAACTGCATAGGCTCATCCGAACAGACAAGGGAACCTCAACATAAGGGACTTTAGTAGTAGGTGGAGAAACAACAGGGAGTGGAGTTACCTCACCCCTCTCCCGCAGCCGTCTATCAGTACGGATAGCTAAAGCCATAGCAGCCTCCAGAGAAGGAGGAGACTCATACTGAGCCAAAACGTCTTTTAATTTGTCAGAAAGCCCATGACAAAACTGGCTCCTAAGAGCTGGGTCATTCCACTGAGTATCCGTGGCCCATCTACGAAACTCAGAAGCAAATTCCTCCGCCGGACGATCTCCCTGCTGTAACTTACGTAATTTGGTCTCAGCAAGAGAGACCCGATCTGGGTCATCATATACCAATCCCAGAGCAGTAAAAAATTGATCTACAGACTGTAGAGTCGGGGATCCCGGAGGAAGGGAAAATGCCCAGGATTGGGGGTCCCCTTGAAGAAGTGAGATAACAATTCCCACTCTCTGCTCATCACTCCCTGATGATCGCGGCCGAAGCCGAAAATACAATTTACATGCCTCCCGGAAGGTAAAAAATTTGTCTCGCCCACCAGTGAACCTATCTGGAAGAGCTACTTTAGGTTCAACTCTGGTTTGCTCCAGGGAGACAAAACTTTGGACTTAATGTCCGTCAGCTCCATGGATAATCCCTGCAACTGCAGAGCCAGCTGGGCTACTGGATCCATGGTAACTAGAGATAATTTTTTAAGGCCAGTGAAAATGTCACGCTGTCTAATGATTTGAATACAATGTCAGTAAACTATTTATACAGGAACCACACTCTATACAACATATAGTTTAGCAACATCAGAATGTAAGTATAAAATAGATTTACCTGACACAATCTCTGCAGAACTTAGGGTTAATCTTGAGGACGATATAGTTGAACTCAGGGTTAATCTTGAGGACTTGATGAGCTGTAACTGGAAAGAGGAGGACCGGGGTCTAACCTGACCCTGCACTGGGGTCCTAACTAATCCCTTACCTTGGAGGTACTGATAATGGTTCAGAGGTCCAAGTCTCCAGCCTAACCCTGTCTCCTGTCAGACCCTAAACCCTGTAATCTTATCTGTAATGTAGTCCTAAGAAGGATCCTGATTACCACCAAAGGGATATGGGCTGATCTCAGCTAAATACACAGATTAGACATATAAGACAGACAGGATAGCACTCACTTGCATACACACTCAAACACCAAAGGAACATAAATGGTCTGGGAAATAAACTATAAGCAAGTTGAGCTTAAAACAACTAAGAGCTCTCAACTTAAGTCTATACAGATTCATTCCTATCTGTGGTCTGAATGAAGGATTTCACTGGCAACTCCCAAAGCAGACAACCAGGAATTTAAAGGAAACCAATCAACAAATAATCAATTGCAGCCGGGAGAAACTGCACCCAGTCCCAGCACCGAGCAAAGACAGAATTAACTCCCTAGCTGCCAAACACAAAGAAACAGCAACTCAGCTGTGAGAAGTCAACATGTGCAACCGCGACGATCTTCGTGGTAATGCACACATGACACCAAGAAAGACCAGCAAGCGCCAGGACCGTTTCTTTAAAAGTGTTTCAGCTGCGGGATCGGGCTACTAGCAATGCAGAGCTTGCTCAGGAATGGCAGCAGGCAGGTGTGAGGGCATCTGCACGCACTGTGAGGCGGAGACTCTTGGAGCAAGGCCTGGTCTCAAGGAGGGCAGCAAAGAATCCACTTCTCTAAGAGAAAAAACATCATGGACAGACTGATATTCTGCAAAAGGTACAGGCAGTGGACTGCTGAGGACTGGGGTAAAGTTATTTTCTCTGATGAATTCCCTTTTCGATTGTTTGGGACATCAGGAAAACGCCTCATTCGGAGAAGACAAGGTGAGCGCTACCACCAGTCTTGTCTCATGCCAACTGTTAAGCATCCTGAAACCATTCATGTGTGGGGTTGCTTCTCAGCCAAGGGAATCGGCTCTCACAGTCTTGCCTAAAAACACAGCCATGAATAAAGAATGGTACCAGAATGTCCTCCAAGAGCAACTTCTCCCAACCCTCCAAGAGCAGTTTGGCGATCAACAATGCCTTTTCCAGCATGATGGAGCACCTTGCCATAAAGCAAAGGTGATAACTAAATGGCTCAGGGAACAAAACATAGAGATTTTCGGTCCATGGCCTGGAAACTCCACAGATCTTAATCCCATTGAGAACTTGTGGTCAATCATCAAGAGACGGGTGGACAAACAAAAACCTAAAAATTCTGACAAAAAGAAAGCATTGATTGTGCAACAATGGACTGCTATCAGTCAGGATTTGGTCCAGAAGTTGATTGAGAGCATGCCAGGGAGAATTGCAGAGGTCCTGTAGAAGAAGGGTCAACACTGCAAATATTGACTTGCTGCATTAACTCATTCTAACTGTCAATATAAGCTTTTGTTACTCATATGTTTGCAATTATTATATTTCTGTCTGTGATAAAAAACATCTGTCAAACACACATAAAAAACAGAGGGCAGCAGATCATGTGAAAATATAATATTTGTGTTATTCTCAAAACTTTTGGCCATGACTGTAGAAGTACACAAAGGAGCCTTTCACAGCTAGTGAACAGTTGTGTGCAGTGTTCACTGTAGTCTGAGGTTTTCATTTTCGAGTGCAGATCACGCTCCAGTTAGTTCTTCAACCACTGCTGGTTGTAGTCTGCTGAGCGTGTGTCACTGCCTCATCCTTGACATTTTTCTCAAATTGGTGCTGCTCCATTCTATTTCAAATAACTCAAATCTATTAGTGTGACGTGCTTCCATCCGTATACAATACATTGGTTGCAAACACTATAGAAGTACACAAAGGAGCCTTTCACAGCTAGTGAACAGTTGTGTGCAGTGTTCACTGTAGTCTGAGGTTTTTATTTTTGAGTGCAGATCACGCTCCAGTTAGTTCTTCAACCACTGCTGGTTGTAGTCTGCTGAGCGTGTGTCACTGCCTCATCCTTGACATTTTTCTCTAATTGGTGCTGCTCCATTCTATTTCAAATAACTCAAATCTATTAGTGTGACGCGCTTCCATCCGTATACAATACATTGGTTGCAAACACTATAGAAGTACACAAAGGAGCCTTTCACAGCTAGTGAACAGTTGTGTGCAGTGTTCACTGTAGTCTGAGGTTTTTATTTTTGAGTGCAGATCACGCTCCAGTTAGTTCTTCAACCACTGCTGGTTGTAGTCTGCTGAGCGTGTGTCACTGCCTCATCCTTGACATTTTTCTCTAATTGGTGCTGCTCCATTCTATTTCAAATAACTCAAATCCATTAGTGTGACGCGCTTCCATCCGTATACAATACATTGGTTGCAAACACTATAGAAGTACACAAAGGAGCCTTTCACAGCTAGTGAACAGTTGTGTGCAGTGTTCACTGTAGTCTGAGGTTTTTTTTTTGGAGTGCAGATCACGCTCCAGTTAGTTCTTCAACCACTGCTGGTTGTAGTCTGCTGAGCGTGTGTCACTGCCTCATCCTTGACATTTTTCTCTAATTGGTGCTGCTCCATTCTATTTCAAATAACTCAAATCTATTAGTGTGACGCGCTTCCATCCGTATACAATACATTGGTTGCAAACACTATAGAAGTACACAAAGGAGCCTTTCACAGCTAGTGAACAGTTGTGTGCAGTGTTCACTGTAGTCTGAGGTTTTTATTTTTTGAGTGCAGATCACGCTCCAGTTAGTTCTTCAACCACTGCTGGTTGTAGTCTGCTGAGCGTGTGTCACTGCCTCATCCTTGACATTTTTCTCTAATTGGTGCTGCTCCATTCTATTTCAAATAACTCAAATCATTAGTGTGACGCGCTTCCATCCGTATACAATACATTGGTTGCAAACACTATAGAAGTACACAAAGGAGCCTTTCACACCTAGTGAACAGTTGTGTGCAGTGTTCACTGTAGTCTGAGGTTTTCATTTTTGGAGTGCAGATCACGCTCCAGTTAGTTCTTCAACCACTGCTGGTTGTAGTCTGCTGAGCGTGTGTCACTGCCTCATCCTTGACATTTTTCTCTAATTGGTGCTGCTCCATTCTATTTCAAATAACTCAAATCTATTAGTGTGACGCGCTTCCATCCGTATACAATACATTGGTTGCAAACACTATAGAAGTACACAAAGGAGCCTTTCACAGCTAGTGAACAGTTGTGTGCAGTGTTCACTGTAGTCTGAGGTTTTTATTTTTTGAGTGCAGATCACGCTCCAGTTAGTTCTTCAACCACTGCTGGTTGTAGTCTGCTGAGCGTGTGTCACTGCCTCATCCTTGACATTTTTCTCTAATTGGTGCTGCTCCATTCTATTTCAAATAACTCAAATTATTAGTGTGACGGCTTCCATCCGTATACAATACATTGGTTGCAAACACTATAGAAGTACACAAAGGAGCCTTTCACACCTAGTGAACAGTTGTGTGCAGTGTTCACTGTAGTCTGAGGTTTTCATTTGGAGTGCAGATCACGCTCAGTTAGTTCTTCAACCACTGCTGGTTGTAGTCTGCTGAGCGTGTGTCACTGCCTCATCCTTGACATTTTTCTCTAATTGGTGCTGCTCCATTCTATTTCAAATAACTCAAATCTATTAGTGTGACGCGCTTCCATCCGTATACAATACATTGGTTGCAAACACTATAGAAGTACACAAAGGAGCCTTTCACAGCTAGTGAACAGTTGTGTGCAGTGTTCACTGTAGTCTGAGGTTTTTATTTTTTGAGTGCAGATCACGCTCCAGTTAGTTCTTCAACCACTGCTGGTTGTAGTCTGCTGAGCGTGTGTCACTGCCTCATCCTTGACATTTTTCTCTAATTGGTGCTGCTCCATTCTATTTCAAATAACTCAAATCTATTAGTGTGACGCGCTTCCATCCTTATACAATACATTGGTTGCAAACACTATAGAAGTACACAAAGGGGCCTTTCACACCTAGTGAACAGTTGTCTGCAGTGTTCACTGCAGTCTCTGCGGAATAACAACACTTAGGCCTTATAACTTTTCTGACTTTCTTTATCAATCTACCAAGATGAAGAAGGCAGGGAGTAAGGCATGTGGTCGTGGCCGTGGAGTTTCAGCAGGGAGAGGACGTGGGGATTCTGTGGCTGCTGCCGCCCCCAGTGACACAGCATCCACCAGTTTTCCCCGTGAGCGTTCCTTTATGGCACTTTTGTAGGAGCTCGGCATACCCCCCTGCTGCGGGAAGAACAAATTGAAGCCGTTGTTGGTTGGATGGCAGCCAATGCATCGACTTCAATTGCTTCCACCTCCTCTCAGGACCACAGCACTGTTGAGCAACCATCTGTCTCTTCACCGCCTGCCAAATTGCCCAGGCAGTCAGAGAGTTCTGTACAGGAGCCAGCTGAGTCTCTGCTTCTGTTCTCAGAATCTGTTGGCTTGCAAACAGGGGCCCAGTCAAGCAGCATTCTGGAATGTGAAGAAGAGGGAGTAAGCAGTGATGCGCAACAGCTGTGTCTCTCTGAATCAGAAGAGGCGTGTGAGCCAGTGCCGATGGTCAGCACACCGCAGAACGCATCTGATGATGATGAGACTCAGGTGCCAGTTTCTGTTGAGCATGGTGCTGGCCAGACCACCCAACAGCAGCAGGTGTTGGAAGAGGGTAGTGGAGATGATGAGGTCCAAGACCCAACATGGCGTGAGGAACAGGAAGGTGGTGGGAGCAGCTCTGAGGAAGAGATTGCCCCAACGGTCCAAACAGGAGGGAGAGGTAGGCTGCAGACTCGGTTGCCTGTAGCCTCCAGTTTGGCACCTGTTCGGAGCAGTTCTCTTCCAAAAGTCAAAACGGGCGCTCCCAGGACTTGCACTGCCTGGTCCTTTTTTGTCACACTTGCAGATGATATTTGCTATGTCAAATGCAAGCTGTGTAATCAAATATTAAAAGAGGTAAAAGTGTCAGTAACCTCAATACCACAAATGTTGTGAATGGGTTTGAGATGAGTTCTGAGCAGAGGCTCCCTCTGGTGGTTACAAGCGGTACTAGTGAGGATTGGGAATCAGGTGTTACTGATTGGTCTTATTTAAGGGAATCATTTTCCCATCAGGGTTGCCGGTGATCAATTGTTCTGGTCTGAATCCTTCTTTCCAGTTTCCCTTGTAGCCTGCTGTGTTGTGTCTGCATCTCCTGCTATCAGATAAGACAATTTCTTATTTGTGTTTTTGCTATATTTTTGCATTTTGTCCTGCACTTCTGTGGGGGCCTTCTGGGTCCCCTCCGGGGGCTTTTGCCCTCTCAGTTTAGTCCAGCCACTGTGTTTTGTAGTTTTGCTTTTTCCAGTTTTTTCAGTGGCTGCTGTTTTTGTTACACCAGAGAACTAATTTAGGTGGTAGAGGTCGTGTGATCTCAGGTGATTTTGAAATTAGTAGAGTTGGTGTTTTTTCAGGGTTTTCTGGGATTGCAGTAAGTACCCTTCCTGTCCTTTTCTATTTAGATAGTTTGGGCCCCAGCGTTTGCTCATACTATTTTCTTTCTGTGTCAGTATTTCCTCTTGTCTAACCGCCATTACATGTTTGGGGGCTTTCTATTATCTTTGGGGTTCTGCTCCGGGGCAGATAGCTTTCCTATTTCTATCTTTAGGTGTAGTTAGTTTCTCAGGCTGTGACGAGGCGTCTAGGACCATCGTAGGAACGCTCCACGGCTGCCTCTAGTTGTGGTGGTTAGTCAGGGTACTGCAATCCCATAGATTCCAACTGCTCTGGTGTATTTCCTTTTTTACCTGCACTCCTCAGCTACCGTAACATAACAGTATCACCGGCCATAAAAATTGTATGGTACTCACAGAAGGGAAAAAATATTTTGAAGGAAGAAAAGTTGTCAGAGATATTTTTCTGTTTGTTGCATTTTTTTTTTCCTCTGTATCTCTGGGTGCTGGGGAGGATCTTTTCTCCCAATGGAGTTTGCACAGTTGTCTGGCCGTGTGGATCAGCTTGCCACTGAGGTTCGGAGTATTGCTGCATATCTTGCTAGGTTGCCTGTTGTGGAACCTAGGATCCCCATGCCAGATTTGTTTTTAGGGGATCGAGCTAAGTTTCAGAATTTCAAAAATAATTGTAAATTGTTTCTTGCCTTAAAATCTAAGTCCTCAGGAAACGCAGCGCAGCAGGTTCAAATTGTCATCTCTCTCCTGCGCGGCGATCCTCAGGATTGGGCTTTTTCCCTGACACCTGGGGATCCTGTTTTGAGTGATGTTGATGCATTTTTTCAGGCTTTGGGGTTATTGTACGATGAGCCTAATGTCACTGATCAAGCTGAAAAAGCCTTGTTGGCATTAAATCAGGGCTTGATGACGCTGAGTTATACTGTCAGAGATTCCGTAGGTGGGCAGTCCTGACCAAATGGAATGACGACGCTTTGGCGGCCCTTTTCCGGAAGGGTCTGTCGGATAATGTAAAGGATGTTATGGTGGGATTCCCTGTCCCCTCTGGTCTCAATGATTCTATGTCATTAGCGATTCAAATTGACAGACGTTTGCATGAGCGGAGAAGTATGCGTGGAGTGGTGTTGCCTTGTGAGCCAGCTGCTGAGCCCATGCAGTGTGATGGAGTGGTGTCTGGGGCACAGCGTCATGAGTTTCGAAAGCGCAATGGGTTATGTTTCTACTGTGGTGATGCCTCTCATGCTATTTCAGTCTGCCCTAAGCGGGGAAGACGTTTTGCACGCTCAGTTGTCTTGGGTAGTGTTCAGACTAAGTTTTTATTAACTGTCACTCTGATATGCTCTCTGTCCTCATTTTCTGCTCAGGCTTTCGTTGATTCTGGAGCAGCTATTAACCTGATGGATTATGATTTTGCTAAACGTTGTGGATTTCCCTTGATACCCCTACAGAAGTCTATTCCCCTACTGGGGATCGATTCTACCCCTTTGGCTGAGAATAAACCCCAGTTTTCTACTCAGGTGATAATGAGGGTTGAACCTGATCACCAGGAGTGCTGCAAATTTTTGGTTCTATATAATCTGCATGACATTATCGTGCTGGGTTTCCCTTGGTTACAGTCTCATAATCCTGTTTTGGATTGGAAATCTGTGTCTGTAACCAGTTGGGGCTGCCAATGTGTTAATACCAACACTCCTGTTTTTTCTGCCTCCCCCCAGGCTGAGGATGTTCCTGACTTTTTGTTTGATTTTTCTGATGTGTTTAGCGAAAGTAAATCTGCATCCTTACCTCCCCATAGGAGCTATGACTGCGCTATTGAATTAGTGCCAGGTAGTAAATTCCCTAAGGGTCGCCTTTTTAACTTGTCTGTACCTGAACATGACGCTATGCGGTCTTATATCAAGGAATCATTGGAGAAGGGTCATATCAGACCATCCTCTTCACCCTTAGGTGCCGGTTTTTTCTTTGTGGCCAAAAAAAGATGGTTCATTAAGGCCGTGTATTGATTATCGTCTCTTGAACAATATTACTGTGAAATATCAATACCCGTTACCCTTGATTTCTGACCTGTTTTCCAGGGTGAAAAACGCTACTTGGTTTACCAAGCTTGACCTCAGGGGGGCGTATAACCTTATTCGCATTAAGCACGGGGATGAATGGAAGACGGCATTTAACACCCCTGAAGGGCATTTTGAGTACCTTGTGATGCCCTTTGGGCTCACTAATGCTCCTTCCGTCTTCCAGTCCTTCATGAATGACATTTTCAGGGATTTTGTGGACAAGTTTCTGATTGTTTATTTGGATGATATCTTGATTTTTTCTAATGACTGGGACTCTCATGTGAAACATGTTCGAACTGTATTCCAGATTTTGAGAGAGAATGCTCTGTATGTGAAGGGATCAAAGTGTCTTTTTGGCGTACAGAAGATCTCATTTCTGGGATTCATTTTGTCCCCATCTGTTATTGAAATGGACCCGGTCAAGGTTCAGGCCATCTGTGATTGGGTCCAACCTACTTCATTAAAGGCTCTTCAGAGATTTTTGGGTTTTGCCAATTTTTATCGTAAATTTATTGGTAATTTCTCTGTTATTGTTAAACCATTAACTGATTTGACCAGAAAGGGTTCTGATGTGGTGAATTGGCCTCCTGAGGCAGTCTCTGCATTTCAGGAACTTAAGCAGAGATTCACTTCTGCTCCTGTTCTACGGCAGCCTGATGTTTCTCTGCCATTTCAGGTGGAGGTTGATGCCTCTGAAATTGGGGCAGGTGCCGTTTTGTCCCAAAAAGATCCAGAGACCTCTAAAAGTAACCCTTGTGCCTTTTTCTCTCGAAAATTTTCTCCTACTGAACGTAATTATGACGTGGGTAATCGGGAGTTATTGGCCATGAAGTGGGCTTTTGAAGAGTGGAGACATTGGCTGGAGGGAGCCAAACATCAGGTGGTGGTCCTTACGGACCATAAGAATCTGGTCTATCTGGAATCTGCCAAGCGACTCAATCCTAGACAGGCCAGGTGGGCCTTGTTTTTCACACGTTTTAATTTTGTGGTTTCCTTTCTTCCTGGCACTAAGAATGTTAAGGCGGATGCCCTCTCGAGGAGTTTCCTTGCGGACTCTCCTGAGCTATCTGATCCCTCTGTTATTTTGAAGGAGGGTGTAGTTCTTTCCGCCATCTCGCCCAATTTGAGACTTGCTCTGGAGGGGTGTCAGGAGGATAGGCCCGAGCGCTGCCCTGTTGGAAAATTGTTTGTCCCGGACCAATGGAAAAAGAGTGTGATGTCTGAGATTCATTGTTCCGCATTGGCTGGGCATCCCGGAATTTTTGGTACCAGAGACTTGGTTAGTCAGTCCTTTTGGTGGCCTACCTTGTCTCGCGATGTCAGGGAATTTGTGCAGTCCTGCGGGACTTGCTCTCGCTCCAAGCCTTGCTCTCGCTCTAGTGGTTTGTTGATGCCATTGCCTGTGCCCAAGAGACCATGGACCCATATCTCTATGGATTTCATTTCCGATCTTCCTGTTTCTCAGAGAATGACCACCATCTGGGTAATTTGTGATAGGTTTTCCAAAATGATACATCTTGTGCCATTACCTAAGTTGCCTTCCTCCTCTGAATTGGTGCCGTTGTTCCTTCAGCACGTGGTTCGTTTACACGGCATTCCTGAGAACATTGTGTCTGACAGAGGAGTCCAGTTGGTTTCCAGATTTTGGAGGACTTTTTGTTCTAAACTGGGTGTTCAATTGTCTTTCTCCTCGGCATTTCATCCTCAGACCAATGGTCAAACTGAGAGAACAAACCAGACATTGGAGACTTATCTAAGATGCTTTGTGTCTGCTGATCAGGATGACTGGGTCTCTTTTTTGCCTTTGGCTGAGTTTGCTCTTAATAATAGGGCTAGCTCTGCCACTTTGATGTCTCCGTTTTTCTGTAATTCTGGGTTTCACCCTCGATTTTCTTCAGGACAGACGGAGGCTTCTGTCTGTCCAGGTGTTGACTCTGTTGTTGAGCGTATGCAGCAGATTTGGGACCAGGTAGTGGAGAGGTTGTCCCTCTCTCAGGAGAAGGCCCAGCGGTTTGCTAACCGGCATAGGACTGATGGTCCTCGGTTTAAAGTGGGGGACTTGGTCTGGTTGTCCTCAAAGAATATTCCTATGAGAGTAGCATCTCCTAAATTTAAGCCTAGGTTCATTGGACCTTATAAGATCATGGAGATTATTAATCCTGTTTCTTTTCGTTTGCTTCTTCCAGGGACATTTAAGATCCATAACGTGTTCCACAAGTCCTTGTTGAAGAGGTTTGTTGAGCCAGTGGTTCCTGCTGCTGTGCCTCCTGACCCTGTTTTGGTTGAGGGCAATCTGGAGTATGTGGTTGAGAAAATATTGGATTCTCGTTTTTCTAGACGAAGACTCCAGTATTTGGTTAAATGGAGAGGTTATGGTCAGGAAGATAATTCTTGGGTGTTTGCTTCGGACATCCATGCTAGGAGACTTATCCGTGCGTATCATAGAACTCATCCTGACCGACCTGGTTGCTCAAATGAGGGTTCGGTGACCCCTCCTCAAGGGGGGGGTACTGTTGTGAATGGGTTTGAGATGAGTTCTGAGCAGAGGCTCCCTCTGGTGGTTACAAGCGGTACTAGTGAGGATTGGGAATCAGGTGTTACTGATTGGTCTTATTTAAGGGAATCATTTTCCCATCAGGGTTGCCGGTGATCAATTGTTCTGGTCTGAATCCTTCTTTCCAGTTTCCCTTGTAGCCTGCTGTGTTGTGTCTGCATCTCCTGCTATCAGATAAGACAATTTCTTATTTTGTGTTTTTGCTATATTTTTGCATTTTGTCCTGCACTTCTGTGGGGGCCTTCTGGGTCCCCTCCGGGGGCTTTTGCCCTCTCAGTTTAGTCCAGCCACTGTGTTTTGTAGTTTTGCTTTTTCCAGTTTTTTCAGTGGCTGCTGTTTTTGTTACACCAGAGAACTAATTTAGGTGGTAGAGGTCGTGTGATCTCAGGTGATTTTGAAATTAGTAGAGTTGGTGTTTTTTCAGGGTTTTCTGGGATTGCAGTAAGTACCCTTCCTGTCCTTTTCTATTTAGATAGTTTGGGCCCCAGCGTTTGCTCATACTATTTTCTTTCTGTGTCAGTATTTCCTCTTGTCTAACCGCCATTACATGTTTGGGGGCTTTCTATTATCTTTGGGGTTCTGCTCCGGGGCAGATAGCTTTCCTATTTCTATCTTTAGGTGTAGTTAGTTTCTCAGGCTGTGACGAGGCGTCTAGGACCATCGTAGGAACGCTCCACGGCTGCCTCTAGTTGTGGTGGTTAGTCAGGGTACTGCAATCCCATAGATTCCAACTGCTCTGGTGTATTTCCTTTTTTACCTGCACTCCTCAGCTACCGTAACATAACACACAAATATGTGGAAACATGTGCGGACAAAGCAGGTAGTTGAGTTACAAAGACACACTGGAGATGTAGGCCAACCTACAGCACCACCTACATCTTCAGGTCGTGTTGGAGCCTCTTCCTCCAGCTCACACACAGCTGGTTCGGCTTCCTCACAGGATCGCCATGGAAGAACCTTGGTCACTGTTGTCCAGAGACAAAGTGTTATTCCACCCACAGCAGCAAGTTCCCTGTCATCCTCACACTCCCAGGCCACAAAACAGCCATCGGTAGCACAGGCATGGGATAAAAGACGGCCATACTCGGGAAACCATCCACGAGCACAGGCTCTGAATGCTGGCATTGCAAAACTCCTGTCCCTTGAAATGCTGTCATTCAGGCTGGTGGAGACTGACAGTTTCCGTAACTTAATGGCATTGGCAGTCCCACAATACAATGTTTCAAGCCGATTTTATTTCAGCAGGCAAGCCGTCCCTGGTCTGCAAAAGCATGTTGAGGGAAAAATTAAACATGCGCTACTAAACGCCGTCAGTAGCAAGGTCCACCTGACCACCGATGCGTGGACCAGTACCCATGGCCAGGGACGATACCTTTCCCTCACTGCCCATTGGGTCAATGTTGTGGAGCCGGGTACAGATCTTACGAGTGGCGCTGTACGTGTTCTGCCAACTCCAAGGATTGCAGGAATCAAGTCTGTACACATTGACTCCTCCTCCTACTCCAGTTCCTCAGAATCATCGCTGCAGGAGCCGTCACGGTCTACCTCCACATGGACCCGTGAACGCTTACCTGTTGCGACCGATATGAGCACAGCCGTGGCCAAACGTCAACAGGCCGTCCTGAAATTAATTTCCATGGGGAATCGAAGCCACACAGCGCAGGAGCTCTGGAATGCCATCAAGCAGGAGAGCGACGTGTGGTTTTTGCCAGCGAATCTCCAGCCAGGCTTGGTAGTGTGTGACAATGGCCGAAATCTGGTGGCAGCTCTGGGCCTTGGCAACCTCACTCACATACCATGTCTGGCACATGTGCTCAACTTGGTCGTGCAGAGTTTTTTGAGGGACTATCCGGATGTTGATGCACTGCTGCACAAGGTCCGCCTAGAGTGCGCTCACTTGCGACGTTCCAGCATGGCCAGATCGCGCATTGCAGCTCTGCAATGCAGATTTCGCCTTCCTGAACATCGCATCATATGTGACGTAGCCACCAGGTGGAATTCCACGTTACATATGTTGGAGCGGTTGTGTGAGCAGCAGCCAGCAGTAATGGAGTATCAGCTGCATCAGGCGCAATCAACTCGCAATTTGCGCCGTTCACACTTCACCACTACTGAGTGGGCCTCTATGAAGGACATCTGCTACGTTTTGCGTGCGTTTGATGAGTCAACGCGGATGGCGAGTGCAGATGATGCACTAGTCAGCCTGACTGTCCCCCTTATCTGCCTGCTTCAAAAAACACTGCAAGCACTAAGGGATGAGGTTTTGGAAGAGGTGGAGGATGAGGAGTCACAAATTCCATCACCTTCTGGACAGTCAGCGCAACGTGGTTCCTCACAAAGGGCTGGGCAGGGCTCACTTTGTGAGGAGGATGAGGAGGAGTCAATGGAGGAGGAAGACATCGCTCCAGAGGGAGGTACACAACGCTCTAGTCAGTATGTAGAGCGAGGGTGGAGTGATGCAGAGCAGGCAGAGATTACGCCTCTTGCAGGGGACTGCGTTTCTTGGCCAGTTGGGAGTCTGCAGCACATGGTTGATTTCATGCTGCAGTGCCTGAGAAACGACCGCCGCATTGCCCACATTCTCACCACGTCTGATTATTGGGTGTACACCCTCCTAGACCCCTCGCTACCGGGACAACTTACAAAGCCTCATCACACCGTTGAACCGGGAGCGTAAAATGCGGGAGTACCAAGATACACTGGTGCAATCCATAATGTTCTCCATTCCAGCCGAGAGCACTGCTGCTGCTGCTACTGCTTTACAAAGCAGCTCTGTGCGTCGAGGCAGTGGAGACAGCTCTGCAACAACAGGGAGCACAAGCAGCGCCTCTGCACAGGGCAAGACCAGTATGTTCCAAATGTGGCGAAGTTTTGTGGCAGCTCCACCAATGTGTACACCATCCGAGACGGCTCCAGTCAGCAGGAGGCAACGTTTCCGTAAGATGGTGACAGACTACATGTCTTGCCCTCTCAGTGTACTCCCAGATGGCTCTTCCCCATTCAAGTTTTGGGTCTCTAAGCTGAATACATGGCCAGAGCTTAGCCAGTATGCATTGGAGGTGCTAGCTTGCTCTGCTGCCAGTGTATTATCGGAGCGCGTCTTTAGTGCTGCAGGTGTTGTACTAACAGACCGTCGCATGCGACTATCCTCCGATAATGTAGACCGGCTTACTTTTCTGAAAATGAACAAGGCATGGATCTCACCTGAATTTGCCTGTCCGGTTTCCGATTAAATAACTGGTTGGCAACGTTATCCATGTCTCCTGTTATGTATATCTGTTGTAGGGATCCGCTCTGGTAGGCAGGGGCCGGGCCGCAGTAATGAGGTAAACACACAGGCGTTCAGTTCAAAGTTCAGTGGTTTTAATGACGGGTTCAACAAAAGTCCAGATAACAAAATCAAAACAGAACATAAATCACTCCAGTTTGGAGAACCACTGGTCCCAGACTCACCCTTGCTTGGGACGGCCTTAACTAAGCGGCTGCAGGTCAGCAGAGACCGCCAGGTGCCATTCCGGGTGGTCTGGTACTCGCTTCCTGGTGCACACTGACACACTGTAACAAAACACTCTTCCAGCCTGTCTCCATCCAAACTCCTTCCTTCCTTCCCCTCCTCATACTCCCACAGCTTCTTGTTAAATAGGCCTAGTCCACACCCTTAGGTGAGGTACACATCAGCTGACCTGATCACGTGACTATGACCTCATCACAGGTCCTTGTGATTATGGAAAATCCTGACCAAACTTCAGTCTGCTAGAAGAAATATATCTCCCATTCAGCAAGATCCCCTTTGGTGTACCACATACCTCCCCCCTTTGTTCAACCTTAGGAGGGTGGACACATGACATACAGTGAACTCTGGACAGTGCATCTGCGTTCCCCTGTAATTTACCTGCCCGATGTTCTACTGAAAATTTGAAATTTTGCAGGGACATAAACCACCTGGTGACTCGTGCATTTCTCTCTTTGACTTGACTCATCCAAGTCAGAGGGGAATGATCAGTTACCAACCGAAACGTTCTCCCCAACAGATAGTAGCGCAATGACTCCAGTGCCCATTTGATGGCCAGGCACTCTCTCTCTACAATGCTGTATCTGGTTTCAGCTGGAGTAAGCTTTCGACTCAGGAAACTAATGGGATGCTCCTCCCCATTAACCTCCTGAGACAGCACGGCACCCAGATCTACCTCTGACGCATCAGTCTGGACAATGAATTCTCTTTTGAAGTCGGGTGTGATCAGAACTGGTGACCCACACAGTGCCCCTTTTAGTTTTACAAACGCTTCTTCAATCTGATCATTCCAGCCAACCATTACTGACTTCCTCCCTTTCAGGCAGTCAGTTAACGGCGCCGACAGGGTTGCAAAATTGGGAATAAACTGACGGTAATATCACACTAACCCCAAAAACCCTTTCACTTGTTTTGTGGTGAGGGGACGGGGCCAGTTTTGGATTGCCTCCACTTTGTTTATTTGAGGTTTGATAACTCCTCTCCCAATCACATACCCCAGGTACCGAGCTTCCTCCAACCCTATGGAACACTTCTTTGGGTTGGCAGTTAGCCCTGCTTGTCGCAGAGAATCAATCACCGCCTGTACCTTGGCTAAGTGACTTTCCCAGTCTGCACTGTACACCACAATATCGTCGAGATAGGCCGTGGCATATCGGCGATGAGTACGAAGAACAACATCCATTAACCTCTGGAAAGTCGCTGGAGCGCCATGCAACCCGAAGGGTAGGACTATATACTGGAACAGTCCCTCGGGTGTTACAAAAGCAGTTTTCTCTCTTGCTGCTTTTGTTAGGGGCACCTGCCAATACCCTTTTGTGAGGTCAATGACTGAAAAATACCGGGCCTGCCCAAACCGCTCTATTAACTCATCGACCCCGGGCATGGGGTAGGCGTCAAATTTAGAATTTTCATTGTTTCTGAAGTCATTACAGAACCTTAGTGTCCTCGATTGCTTGTTTTGGCTATTACATGGTGGCCCCTCCTCTGGACTCTTCAATAACCCTAACTGCAGCTCTTCTTACCTCTTCTGAGATGGCTTGTCGCCGGGCTCAGGCACCCGATATGACTTTATCGGACTTTGGCCTGCGCTTCCGTGACAATGTCATGTTGGATTAGGAGGTACGGCCAGGAGCTCTGGAAAACATCGTATTTCGGCTAACAAACTCTCGGACCTCCTGAACTGTCTAGGAGACAAAGTGTCTGCTATTTGTGACGGCGGGAAACTTCTCTTGCCTCTCCTGAGCAAGGGAGCCCTCTCTACTGGAAATGCAGGCCGTGGACAATCCTCACCAAGAGGGTCTCTGTCTTTCCATGGTTTGAGCAGATTCACATGGTATACCTGTTCTGTCTTTCTTCGCCCTGGTTGGTGTACTTTATAGTTTACGGGACCCACCTTCTCCATAATCTCGTAGGGTCCCTGCCACCTTGCAAGGAACTTACTATCCACTGTAGGCACAAGTACCAACACCCGATCCCCAGGGTTAAAGGACCTTACCCGTGCCTCCCGGTTATAGACCTGCCTCTGTGACCTTTGTGCTGCTTCCATATGTTCTCGGACTAATGGTAGGACTGTCTCCATTCTCTCTTGCATTTAGGCCACATGTTCTATCACACTTTTGTGGGGAGTTGGTTGGTTTTCCCAGGTCTCTTTAGCTATATCGAGTAAGCCACGGGGATGTCTGCCATATAATAGTTCGAAGGGCGAGAACCCCGTAGATGCCTGGGGCACCTCCCGCACTGCAAACATCAGGTATGGCAACAAGAGATCCCAGTCCTTACCATCTTTAGAGACAGCTTTTTTCAACATATTCTTCAGGGTCTTATTGAACCTTTCTACCAACCCGTCTGTTTGAGGATGATAGACCGATGTGCGCAACTGTTTAACACTCAACAAGTGGCAGAGTTCCTTCATGATTTGTGACATAAAGGGGGTCCCCTGGTCTGTTAAGATTTCTTGAGGGATTCCCACCCGAGAGAACATACCCATGAGTTCTTTTGCGATAAGTTTGGCAGAGGTGTGGCGCAGGGGAATAGCCTCAGGATACTTGGTAGCGTAATCTAGAACTACGAGGATATGTTGGTGACCCCTCGCTGATTTATTAACAGGCCCCACCAGATCCATGGCTATTCTCTAAAACGGGACCTCTATAATTGGTAATGGTACTAAGAGACTCCGAAAATGAGGCTGCGGACTGGTTACCTGACACACGGGACAAGAGTTACAATACCGTTTAACTTCTTCATAGACCCCTAGCCAGTAAAACCGTTGTAGAATTCGGTCTAGGGTTTTCTTTTGACCCAGATGTCCCCCCAGTACATGCGCATGCGCTAGGTCCATTACCAACTTACGATACGACTGGGGTACCAGCAACTGCTCGTCAATGTCCCCACGTACTTTTTCAACCCGATACAGCAAATCTTGGTTCAGCTCAAATCGGGGAAATACTGTAGCTGCCCCGGGTTGTTGGGGTTCCCCATTGACAACCAGTACATTTTCCCGAGCTCGAGCCAACGTAGGGTCCCCGATTTGCGCCGTACCAAAATTGTCACCTGTCACATTTAAGTCTGACAATTCCGGTCCCGGTGGCAAATATTCCATCTCCCCAGCTAACACTTGTATAGGAGAGGGGTTTTCCTCCTCCACCGAAGGCAAAGGTACTCCTACCGCCAGCACAACTTCCTCTGGGCCACCAGGTTCATGCCCGATTTCTGGAGAATGCAACCTGGTTGCCACTGGTGCCGACGACTGTTCCGTGGGAGGGGTAATTACAGGCCAAAGCACAGAAAATAACGGAAAATCTCTCCCCATTATTACCTCATAATGCAAATTAACCACCACCCCCACCTCGTGGCACCTCCTCCCCGCTGGCGTGTTGATCATCACCAGGGCGGTAGGATAATGTTTTAGGTCCCCATGTATACACAATACACCCATTTTCCGACCAGTATACTCGCTGATTTGGACGTGGCTGGCTCGTATTAGGGTTACGAGACTCCCTGAGTCCAGAAGAGCTACAGCAGGGTTACCCTCCACCTCCACTTTACACAAATGGTTCATACTGGTTTGCCCACTGCACACATGTGTTCGGCATAGTGAGACTGATAGTACCCATAGTTTGTGTCCATGGGCTCAGTCAGGTGGGGGCAATCAGCTCTCACATGTCCTGGTTCTTGGCACCGCCAACAGATTATGGGGCCTCTTTCGTCCCCAGACGTGTCTTGGGCGGCCTTCTGAGTCTCTGCTCGCCGAACGGCATGTGAAGGTTTGGGGAATTTACTCATTACCTTCCAGGTAGTCTCTCCCTGTATCTCCTTGGTAGCCCCATATCTTTCAATGAGGTCTACCATTTGGAGACCATCAGTAGGGGCTGCCTGTCCAACCCAGGTTTGCAGGGTGTGGGGCAAAGTCCTACAGAATTTATCAGTCACTATACGATCCAGCAT
This sequence comes from Oophaga sylvatica, assembly GCA_033576555.1. NCBI lineage: Eukaryota > Metazoa > Chordata > Amphibia > Anura > Dendrobatidae > Oophaga > Oophaga sylvatica. Next base: position 114,672,359 of record JARQOD010000006.1, read on the forward strand.
AGCACGGGGTGACAACACCTCCGGCTGCAACTACTTTTCCATCAGGTGTATCAAGTCATAATACTGGGACCGAGCTGTCTCGGAAGTGGAAAACTTCCACTGGTGTACCCGCTGGGCCCGGACTAACACATTTACCCCAAGACGTGCGAGTATCTCACCCTTGACGATCTCATAGTCCGTCTGATGCTTGAGGGGTAGGTCCCTATAGGCTTTCGCGGGTCCTGGAGCCAAAAACGGAGCCACGATCTCGGCCCACTGGTCCCGGGGCAGTCTCTCCCTCTTAGCCACGCCTTCAAACATCTCCAGGTATACCTCGACGTCATCTGATTGCTCCATCTTTGGCATCGCTGTACACACCACTTTCCGGACATCCTGGCATCCCCGAGCAGCTCCTGCTGTCTGCGGCGCTGCGATGTGCTGCATCAGTAGACTATTGGTTTCCTGTTGCTGCTGCATAGCCTGCTGTTGTTGCTGTGTAGCCTGCTGTTGCTGCTGCATAGCCTGCTGCTGCTGTCGCATGGCCTCCACCAGCATCTTTACTGTGCTCTCCATCTCCGGACAGTTCTCCACCGGGTTTTGCGTTACTTTTTCACCCAGGACATCGACTGTCATGCAGAGGAAAAAAAAACAAACAATACCACAACCTGACCTCACTGCGTGTGCCCGCTTTCAAGCCACCAATTGTAGGGATCCGCTCTGGTAGGCAGGGGCCGGGCCGCAGTAATGAGGTAAACACACAGGCGTTCAGTTCAAAGTTCAGTGGTTTTAATGACGGGTTCAACAAAAGTCCAGATAACAAAATCAAAACAGAACATAAATCACTCCAGTTTGGAGAACCACTGGTCCCAGACTCACCCTTGCTTGGGACGGGCTTAACTAAGCGGATGCAGGTCAGCAGAGACCGCCAGGTGCCATTCGGGGTGGTCTGGTACTCGCTTCCTGGTGCACACTGACACACTGTAACAAAACACTCTTCCAGCCTGTCTCCAGCCAAACTCCTTCCTTCCTTCCCCTCCTCATACTCCCACAGCTTCTTGTTAAATAGGCCTAGTCCACACCCTCAGGTGAGGTACACATCAGCTGACCTGATCACGTGACTATGACCTCATCACAGGTCCTTGTGATCATGGAAAATCCTGACCAAACTTCAGTCTGCTAGAAGAAATATATCTCCCATCCAGCAGGGGTTCAGTAATGTCAGCTGTTCCCCTGCTGTGTGTATGGCAAAAAGTCCTGCTGCCTCCACCCTCTTCTCTTCTCATCCCTGGGCTCCAACAACGCCAGTTGTTGCCATGAAGTGCTGTTAGCACAGTCAACACTTGCTCCTGTGTTACTGGGGTTCACTAATGTCATCTGTTCCCCTGCTGTGTGTACGGCAAAAAGTCCTGCTGCCTCCACCCTCTTCTCTTCTCATCCCTGGGCTCCAACAACGCCAGTTGTTGCCATGAAGTGCTGTTAGCACAGTCAACACTTGCTTCTGTGTTACTGGGGTTCACTAATGTCAGCTGTTCCCCTGCTGTGTGTACGGCAAAAAGTCCTGCTGCCTCCACCCTCTTCTCTTCTCATCCCTGGGCTCCAACAACGCCAGTTGTTGCCATGAAGTGCTGTTAGCACAGTCAACACTTGCTCCTGTGTTACGGGGGTTCACTAATGTCAGCTGTTCCCCTGCTGTGTGTACGGCAAAAAGTCCTGCTGCCTCCACCCTCTTCTCTTCTCATCCCTGGGCTCCAACAACGCCAGTTGTTGCCATGAAGTGCTGTTAGCACAGTCAACACTTGCTCCTGTGTTACTGGGGTTCACTAATGTCAGCTGTTCCCCTGCTGTGTGTACGGCAAAAAGTCCTGCTGCCTCCACCCTCTTCTCTTCTCATCCCTGGGCTCCAACAACGCCAGTTGTTGCTCGGAAGTAATTGGCACGGGTACTGACTCCTGCCCAGCCTGGTTACAGCACGACAGCTGTTTCCTGGCAGTGTCAACGTCAATTAGCCTCCAATAAGTTGTCCTGTCGTGTTGCATTTGGGTTAGCCGACTCTATGGTGCCTGCAGTTTAGGTGATTCCTATGTGTGCTGTGGGATATGTAAATAAAGGCTGTTTCCGTTGTGACAATAGGACAAGCACCCACTGTAGGACTGTGTGATTCGGTAACTGCGGACGGCTTGCGGCCTGTCAACTTACATTTTCATGGGTGCCTTATGGTACCCGTCCGGGTTCCAGTACCGTCAGCTGGTTCTCCGCAGTGCCTTTGGCCTAGGTGCCTCCATCTCGGTATCCGAGTTCCAGCAACGTCTGCTGGTCCTTGGTAGTGCTTTGGAGCACAGGTACCTCCTGCTTAGTAACCGTGTCCCAGTAACGTCAGCTGGTCCTCGGTTGTGCCATTGGCTCTTTTCCTTCTGCTGCCCCTCCGGGTTCAAGCACAGTCAGCTGGTCCTCGTTACTTCCATTGTCTCTTGTACCATCTGATACCCGTCCGGGTTCCAGTAACGTCAGCTGGTTCTCGGAAGTTAGTCAGCCTTCTTGTACCTTCAGCTACATTTACAAATTTAAGATTTTTTAAATGTTTTTTTGGGTAATCACTCTGGGTCTCCAACAATGAAGACGACGACCCTGATGACCACCCCGAAGAAGATGACGACCAAAAGGGACAACGAGCATCAAGCCAACCAGCCTGAACACCATCACAAAGAAGAAATAAAAGATTACCCAGAAGAAGATCACCAACAGGACAAAGAAGGTTAAGACAAACTACAAGATACAGAACAAGAGACAGAAGAACAATAAGCAGAAGATCAAAAAGCAGAAGAACATGAAGTATAAGACCAAAATGAAGAGCAAAATATATGCTCTAAATTATAAGCAGAAGAAGACTAAGCAGTGTATGGGGGTGAGTCCGTTCCTCCTCGTGGTGCCCCTGGAAAATGCCTGCTGCTGCAGGCTAAACTGAACACGGACAAATACTGTTGTAATTTAAATCTTTTGTGACAGCAAGAACGGAAGGAAGAAAAATTCATACTTTTACAGATTACAAGTACAGGAATCTCTGTCACAAATAAGAATATGATGAAGAAGATGAAGATGAAGTAGAATATGAAGAAGAATAATAGTTTAATAAGAACAATATGAGTAATGTTAACAAAAAGATGAATAGCAAGAAGTTTAAGAAGAAGATAAAGAAGGTGAAGATGAAGAATAATTGGATGAAAAAGATGATGCTGCTGAAGATTATGAAGGAGAAAGTGTGGCAAAAGTTAAAAAGGTGAAGAGCATGGAAGTTGTGAAACATACATATTTGCCAAAATAGAAAAAAGGTTACAACATTGTCAATTTCTTCGTCAATCCGAACATCTTTAAAAAAAAAAATATTAATGCTATTCCATTTGATTGGGTTAAACATCTATGCCTTTAATGTCTCCTCAACCTCCTCCAATACATTCTACATTACTCTTTGTTGTTTCCTTCATGTACAATTAACCAACACGGCAAGAATGGGTTTTTTTTAATTCCGATATTTTGTTCCCATAGACTTACATTGGATTTCCGATATCGGTATCGGGTATCGCCGATACTTTTTGGGTATCGGCGATACCAATTCCGATCCGATACTTATTGGTATCGGAAAGTATCGCTCAACTCTACTCACATCCCATTATGCAAAGAGAGGATAATCCCAACAGCAAAAAATAAAATATTAAAAATCTAATATCAAACAGATGAATGAACAGATCGACGGGTGACAGCCCATAACATTTACCATTCCTGATGAACACTTTTCATTTCGTTTCCTCAGATGGCTTCTCTTGAATTGAAATGACTATGCAGTACAAAGGATTGGTTAGGTCACAAGTAATGGGTCACTAAATACTGAGAAATGTAATCAATAGCTAGCAGGGATCAAATGAATGAATGTTATTACGAAGTGCTGAGTTGCGCTTGGAAAGAGAGAAAGACTATCACCTGGATATCACTCACTGAACCAATTGTTTGCTAAACATCTCGAATGCATTGGCTGTTTTCTTGGCTATTTCATACTTGAACATTTAATTGGCGGCCATTTAGAAATTTCTCATCAAAACACTTTCTAAAAAAGCAAATAAAATCCAAAAATAATACAGCTGAAGCTTATTTATGGAAGGATGCCTTTTCACTTTACTGGGGTCACTGCCAGTTTTATTACCTGAAGAATTTAGGTTTAAAAAGATACGCCATCAGTTTATGATCAGTGGAGGTCAGACGTCTGAGACCCTCATGAGCTCAAAATCTTAATTCAGTCCGTTCTAAGTTTTTAATCTGTGTTGCACCTCAGTTTCCTGATAGTATTAGGAACAGCAAGCCAGCAGGTGACCGGGACCTGCTCCACAGGGAAATCACATTAGAGCTGCATCCCTTTTTTTTCTTATTATCCAGATGTTGGACCCCCACAGATCATAAAGTGATGGCACAACCCAAAAATGGTTGCCACAACTTTTTTTACCTGTATACTTAAAGGGTTTACCCTCTACTAGGACAACCACGTCTTGATCTAAATGTTTGGCCCTCTAAACGTTAAAAAGCTTATAATCACCTTCCATGCCGGCGCCATTCTAGCAGTATCAGCTGCAGCCCGGACTTCCTTTTCATGTTCAATTTGTTTGAAGGCAGGGACAATGATGCCAGCACTGATTGGGCGCAGGTCTCACGTGTCGTAACAACTGCCCAAGAGCCCTGGGACCCTGAGTGCCGACACTACTGGAACTGTGCCAACACAGGAGGTGAGAATAGAATTTTTTATTTTATAGGGGGTCAAACGTTTTGATCATGAAGGGGCCGTCCTAGTAGTGGACATCCCTTTTAGGGAATTTAATGTCTGTCGATACATGCTGAAGCTGTTCTTAATATTCAACTCACCTATGCATCCAACAATATCTCAGTTGTCAACAACCAGGAGAGTTTTTGTCTAGCTATTGACTAACAGCTTAATCCAGAGTTGGTCAATTCATTCCCAGGCTGGATAGCTACCATTTAGGAAGACAGCTAAATTTTTAGAAGTAAACTCTATTTGTGAGTGATCAATGTAGACTGTCCTTACAGTAGGGTCTCATACGGCCACATTGATGTTACTGAAGGCTTAAAAAATAGTGAAGGCCACAGAAGTAACATCCACATAAAATTAGTCATACAAACTGTATGTGCCCATAACAAAGGATTACCAATAAAATTATGGCAGAGAGGTGTCTGGACGATGGCTTACTCCATTCTTCCTACTTAAAACATGTCGTTGCTTGGCTGAGATCTGTGCATGTGTATGGTGGAGCCAAGAGAGATAGCCCATTCAGCCATCTGCTATCTAAGGTATATGGATAACTTTTTCAGTTTTTGATATAGTTTACATAGTTACAAGATGGAGAAAAAAAAGCCCATAAACCTTATAATGCTCTTGAATCTACTTTGTAAGACACAGGGGAAGACTAACCCAATCTAACCTCATTTTGGCACCTATACATTTGTTCCTGACAACATCCACGAATGGCTTTACAAATATTTCAGTTGTCGTCTTTTCAAGACAAAAGAAAGGAAACAGAACAGAAGTTTCTTGCAACACCCATTAATATTACAGCATCCATTTTATACAGAAAAAAAACGAGAATGTCTTCTTCCGACACTCTTTCCAGTAACGCAAGTATTAGTTGTAGAATTTTACCAGCCCATTGACTGTTTATAGGAAGACAATAAAATAACGGAACAGCTGATTCAGAGACACGTCAGCACGCTGCTTCAACCTGTTTGTAAACAACGGACTGAATAAATCCCCTCTGTGTTTAAACCATGCGCGCTGTTTGCAACCTCTTCAAGATAAATTATAATCACTGGCCTCCAAGCTTTTCCATTTTTGGTGCGGAGCTGAGAAAACATCTTTTTGGAGCACAAAATCCACACCAGGCAAACAAGAAAGGGAACTGCTACAATGTTCAGTGAATCACCTCTTTTATTTCGGCTTATTGTAAAGCGCGTTGTCAAATGAAGACATTCTTAAAATCTTTATCAGCTTATTAGGCTTGATACGAAGTCATTTAATGTCCTCAGTATCAGACGCACTGGAGTCAAGTTGAATATTTTTTAAGATAAAAAAGCTTCTCCTTGGACTCTGCTCTACATCATCAGTCTATTTATAAGGGTTAAGAGAACTCAAGGAAAATGTGAGAAGAACCAGAGAACTGCTACATTAAAAATGCAAGCCGTCTTCTTGGTCAAAATCCCAGCTGACTACAGACTGCCATAAAGTGAAGCAGACTATAGACTGCCATAAAGTGAAGCAGACTACAGACTGCCATAAAAAGTAACAGTTTGTATAATGGCAGTAATATTCAGTATATAGGGAATTAACCACAGCACTATAATTGCATTTAGAGTTCATTAGTCCATAACAAGATAAGTACAAATTATATCAGAATGCTCCAAATAACATTTCAGTCCTTCCGAACCTTGTTCACATTGGTATTCTATAACAATAATAAAGTCAATGTCACAAACGATTAACAGAAATTTGGAAATGATTATCACTATGTACAGATAGAGACTGGGAATATAACGATATAAAGAAAATCACATTCTAACATCGGAAGACACATATAGAAAGCAAACGTGTAGAAAATAGGAATCATCTACTGGAACAAAAGAAACTATATTAAAGGGAACTTGCAATGAAAAAAAACACTAAGGGTCTGTGCACATGTTGTTGATTGTGCTGCAGATCTGCAGCGGATTTGGCCCTGCGGATCCGCAGCAGATCCACAAGTCATGTACTGTACAATGAAAGTGAATGGGAAAAAAAAAAACGCTGTGCACATGCTGCGGATTTGCTGTGGATTTAAATCCGCAGCATGTCAATTCTTTGTGCAGATTCTGCAGCGTTTTTACACCTATTCCATTATAGGTATAAAACTGCAGGGCAAATCTGCACAAAAACCGCAGTAAATCCGCAGGTAAAACGCAGGTCATTTTACCTGCGGATTTAGCAAAATCCGCGTGGAAAAAGTGAATCTGCAACGTGTGCACGGGGCTAATAGCCTGCAGATATGGGCTAAGTCTGCGGCTAATAGCTTTCTGTAGCTGCCCATACTGAGAGCCCAGCTGCCTGGAGAAAATTAACATTATTCCTCCTGACAGCCTCCAGCTATCAGTGATAAGGGTGGGATCGGCATGGCTTCAGTCTTTGCCCATCCACAGTGAGTGGTGATTGAAATCACACCCTGGACCTGACTGACAGCTGGCTCTAATTAAGTAGTGTAAACTGTAGAAAAATGTAAAAAAAAAAGGACAAAAAAAGAAAATGGAAAATTGTATATGTCTATCTATCTATGTATCTATCTATCTTCAATGCCCAAGTCACTGCAGTCATGCATTCATAATTGTGTCTTGTCTATATCATTCTCTTATGCAATAATACATAAGTATTGTTAATATTTTCTGCTCTGTTACTGATTAAGAAAAATGGTTTCTATCCATATGTATGAATAAGATTTTTTTCATATTATTATTACATCTCGGAAGAAGAAATGTGGAAAGAAAATTATGCAAAAAGTGTGAAGTCAGTTAGTTATTTATAATGTTGAAAAAAACTCTAAGTCCTAGGAATCAATCATGACAATTCCTTCCCTGCCTAGCTCAGCGCTAGACCCACAAAAATAAATATATCTTAATACTTCAAAATGGTTTTCAGCATATAGGGAGTCATCCATTTAGGGCGCTCATTTATTATCCCTACAATAGGAAGGCTATAAAAAGATGTCTTGCTTTAGAGGACTAGCCAGACAATTCTATGGTCAACCCATCCTTTGCTATACTAACAGTGTAATGCTTTAGTTACCCTGTGGAGGCACTGCAGGTAATTTGAACATTAAGGTACTGCCACACTACACAATCCCGCTAGCGATCTCGTTAGCGTGCATACTAATGAGATCGCTAGCGGGATTGTTTCTATATCGCTAGTGGCTACCTATTTTAGCGATGTCGTTAGGACGCTATCGCGGTTAGCGATCTCCTTAATGACTTTAGCGGTACAAAAGTACCGCTAAATCGCTAAAAAAGGTGCCACACTCAGCGATTAGATACTTACCCAGCGGGAGCGCCGACTATAAAATAGGGTCCGGAACGATTCCAGCGATGAGCGAGATCACAGCAGGAAGCTGTCATGGGTGTATCGCCACAAGGATCGTCGCGATTACACACTCTGACTTCTCACAGCTGAGTTGCTGTTTCTTTGTGTTTGGTAATGAGGGAGTTAATTTTACTTAGCTCTCTGCTAAGACTAGGTCCAGCCTCGCCCGGCTGCTTTTGATTATGTTCTAATTAGATTCCTTCATATACCTGCCAGTCTGCTTGTTAGATGCTGGTGAAAGCCTTTATGTAGTCTAGCAGACTGGATCGGTTCTGAGAATACTAAGGGTATGCCACACTAACAATATCGCTAACGATCGCTAAAAAACGTCACTATTTAGCGATTCCCGTTAGCGATATTTTCAGTGCGGCAGCTTCCAGCGACGTGGCCCGCGTGATCTCGTCGTCGGGATCGTTCCGACCTATTTCATCGCTGGCGCTCCCGCTGGTAATATCTATCGCTGTGTGCACTTTTCTTAGCGTTTTAGCGGTACTTTTGTACCTAAAGTCGTTAGAAGATCGCTAACGGCGATGCGTCGTTACTATATCGCTAATTGACTGCATTTACGATATAGAACATCCGCTAGCGATTCATTAGTATGCAACGCTAACGAGATCGCTAGCGGATGCTAGTGTGGCAGTACCTTTAAGCTAAGAGCTCCTTAGTTGTTTTTACTCTTATAGCTTTAGTTTATCTCTGAGACCTAGGTGTTCCTACTGTGTGTGAGTGTTGTATGTAAGACTTTATTTACTTTATTTCTTGTCTTTCTTGTATGTCTTTCTGTTCATTAACCGTTTACCTGTTCATTCCTTTGGTGGTAATCAGGGTTCTTCTTAGGACTAGATTACAGTTGGCAGGATTGATAGGAGACAGGGTTTACGCTGGTGGCCTGGACCTCTGTACCTTTAACAGTACCTCCAGGTAGAGGGATTAGTTAGGACCCAGTTTAGGTCAGCATAGACCCCGGTCACCTCTAGCCGGAGACAGCGTATAACGGATTCCGTATTGACCCACTGGACTTTCTGTCAGGTATTCTATGTTATCTATATCTATGCGCATGTTATATTGTATGTTGCCCTTTTGATATAGATTACTGTCATCACATATTATATCTGCTATACAGCGTGACATTTTCACCGGCCATACAAAGATTCTCTCCAGCTGTCATGGATCCAGTAGCCAGCTGGCCCGGCAGTTGCAGGGGTTGTCCATGGAGTTTGCAGACATTAAGTCCAAGGTTTTGTTCCCCCGAGCAAACCAGATCTGAACCTAAGGTTGCTCTCCCGGACAGGTTCACTGGTGGGCGGGACAAATTTTTTACTTTCCGGGAGGCATGTAAATTGTACTTTCGGCTGCGGCCTCGGTCATCTGGGAGTGAAGAGCAGAGGGTGGGAATTGTTATCTCGCTCTTACAAGGGGACCCTCAATCTTGGGCATTCTCTATTCCTCCAGGCTCCCCAGATCTCCAGTCAGTGGATCGATTTTTTACTGCCCTGGGTCTGGTATATGATGATCCGGATCGAGTGTCCCTTGCTGAAACAAAGTTACGTAAAATACGGCAAGGAAATCGTCCAGCGGAGGAATATTCTTCTGAGTTCCGTAGATGGGTAACAGATACTCAGTGGAATGACCCAGCTCTGAGGAGCCAGTTTTTCAAGGGTTGTCTGACAAATTAAAAGATGTGTTGGCTCAGTATGATTCTCCTCCACACTGGAGGCTGCTATGGCCCTCGCTATTCGCATTGATAGACGAATTCGGGGAAGATGCGAGTGTAACTCCGCCTCCCGTGATGACTCCACCTACTACTAAAGTCCCTTATACTGAGGTTCCCCTGGTCTGTTCTGAGGAACCCATGCAGTTGGGAGGGACATCTTTTTGTAGGAGGGAATCGGCGGTGCGCCGCAAGACTAGAAGGTGTTTCTTTTGCGGGAGAGAGGGACATTTTGTTGGGGGGTGTCCATCCTGGGCCTCTTTGAGCAAAGGAGTTAACCTGGGAGTGTGTATTTCGTCCCCAAATCCCTCTCAGTTTCTCGTGCCTGCGGAGGTGGTGATTGGTACTAGAACTGAGAGGATTTCTGTTTTTCTTGATAGTGGGTCCGGGGCTAATCTGGTGGACGCTCGGTTTGCCCAGGTGCATGGTATGCAACTGAGTGTATTGGCCAAACCGGTCCCTATAGTCTCTATTGATTCTAGACCTCTCGGTCAAGGTAGCTTGGTACAAGCTGTTCATAACATAGATCTTCGAGTAGGGGCAAGACATAAAGAGCAATTGTCTTGTTATGTGTTGGAGGGTCTACCTACTCCTATTGTGTTGGGACTTCCTTGGTTGGCTAAACATAACCCAGTGATTGATTGGCAATCCGGAAAGATAAGCCAGTGGGGTGAATTTTGCAGGAATAACTGCATGAGCACGGTCATCGGTGCGGTTGTGCCTAGGACTTTGTCTCCTTTTCTGGAGGACTTTGGGGAGATGTTCTCAGAGGAGGGGTGTAAAGAGTTACCTCCTCATCGCGCATATGACTGCTCAATAAAGTTGCTTCCTGATGCCTTATCTCGTACTTTCCCAGGGGCCGGGAAGACGGATGATCCGGTTCCTATTCCTCAGGAGGGAGTTGTAGTGTCAGCTGTATGCTCTGAGCTTGAGGGGGAGGTATTGGGGGCTCAGGGGGACGCCCCGGTGGACTTCCAGGAGACTGATAGTTCCAGATCAGTTAAGACTGAAGGTTACGGGGAACCGTTACAAACGGATGGCTGATAGGGGGAGAGTTTCTGGTCTAGATCTGAAGGTGAACGATCTAGTTTGGTTGTCTACCAGGAATATAAAACTTAAAGTTTCCTCCTGGAGGTTGGGTCCCAGATTCATCGGGCCGTACAGGATCAGTTCCATAATTAATCCTGTGGCATTTCGTCTGGACCTCCCTCCTACATTTAAAATTCATAATGTGTTTCACAAGTCATTACTTAAAAAGTATGTGGCACCAGTCATACCGTCACCTCTACCTCCGCCTTCAGTGGTGATCAATGATAACGTGGAATTTCATGGGTCGAAAATCATTGACTCACGTCTCAGTCGCCGATCCCTTCAGTACTTGGTTCATTGGAGGGGGTATGGTCCTGTGGAGAGGACGTGGGTCCCTGCGTCTGATGTTAACGCAGATCGATTGGTTCGGACCTTTCACACAACTCACCCGGGCAGACCTGGCCCTGAGGGTCCGGAGTCCCCTCGTAGAGGGGGGGTACTGTCATGGGTGTATCGCCACAAGGATCGTCGCGATTACACACTCTGACTTCTCACAGCTGAGTTGCTGTTTCTTTGTGTTTGGTAATGAGGGAGTTAATTTTACCTAGCTCTCTGCTAAGACTAGGTCCAGCCTCGCCCGGCTGCTTTTGATTATGTTCTAATTAGATTCCTTCATATACCTGCCAGTCTGCTTGTTAGATGCCGGTGAAAGCATTATGTAGTCTAGCAGACTGGATCGGTTCTGAGAATACTTAAGCTAAGAGCTCCTTAGTTGTTTTTACTCTTATAGCTTATAGTTTATCTCTGAGACCTTAGGTGTTCCTACTGTGTGTGAGTGTTGTATGTAAGACTTTATTTACTTATTTCTTGTCTTTCTTGTATGTCTTTCTGTTCATTAACCGTTACCTGTTCATTCCCTTTGGTGGTAATCAGGGTTCTTCTTAGGACTAGATTACAGTTGGCAGGGATTGATAGGAGACAGGGTTTACGCTGGTGGCCTGGACCTCTGTACCTTTAACAGTACCTCCAGGTAGAGGGATTAGTTAGGACCCCAGTTTAGGGTCAGCATAGACCCCGGTCACCCTCTACCCGGAGACAGCGTATAACGGATTCCGTATTGACCCACTGGACTTTCTGTCAGGTAATTCTATGTTATCATATATCTATGCGCATGTTATATTGTATGTTGCCCTTTTGATATAGATTACTGTCATCACATATATATATATCTGCTATACAGCGTGACAGAAGCTCGTCGCTGGCAGATGCCGCACACAACAACATCGCTAACGGGATCGCTAAATAGTGACGTTTTTTAGCGATCCCGTTAGCGATGTTGTTTAGTGTGGCATACCCTTTAGTTTCCGGGGTCTAACATCGTTCATTAAGGTCCACACAGTTATGGTCATTTTATTGTTGAGGTACCCTTGTAGCCAAAAAAAAACACCCAATTAAAATAAATAAACCTGAAATTCAAAGGAGGTAAAAGGTTAACCCTTTGCATCCACTGTTTGCATTCCACAAATGACATT
>JARQOD010000006.1:114684861-114778976 GCA_033576555.1 Oophaga sylvatica
TTTTGTACTGTGTGCTGGTTTGTTTGTTATAGCCCACCCAGTATGCAAGGGGGGAACCTCGGCCCCCAGGGCCCTTTTACGGCCCTCGAGCCCTTTTATCAGGCCCCCGGGCAATTCTCAGGACCGCTGTGTTTGGAAAGGGGGCTGTTTTTTGATCGCCCCTTTTAAAAAAAATTTCTTCTTGGTCTGTAAGCCACACACTAGTGTTCATACGAAACTGAAGGGGCATGAATAAAAAGTTACGTCCTACACCAGTGCCAATCAGGATTACTTTGGGGGCGGAGTTTTACGGCCCCCCGAAGGATGAAAAAAAATATCCAAAGGGCCCCCTTGGCGAAAATATTCCCACCCCTGCATGGGCTGAATTTTAACCTGTGCCTTTTAACAACAAAGAGTATTGCATTGTGGGATTGAAGCAAGGTATGCTGGGAAGAAGAAGCCCATTTTTTCCCATGTCTGGGGGAACACACGTGTTCATGTGCTCCCGTACCTCCCCCAATTTAGTTTGCTTCCTGGAAAGATATCGGTAAGATCAATATTTCTCTGCAAGCAGTGTTTAGGAGGTTATTAACTTATAGCACCAGTGATGGGAGAGTTATTAGAACCCTTGTAAAGTTTGTCATACTGTATCTCCCGAAAATACCGAGTAAACCAGATTTTCAGCCCTTTTTTGGGGCTGAAGTCCCCCCTCGGTTATCGGTCTATACCGGGGGGTCGGCGGGGGGGGGGGAGCGCAGCGACTAATACTCACCCCCCCCGGGAGCATTTCGCAGCCCCTGCTTTCTCCCAGGTCTCCTTTTCCGTGTTCACCATCAGTGGTACGCCATTAAATCAGAATAGCACATTTTCAGCTTAATGAGCACCACATGACCGCTGAAGTTAGGATAGCGCCGGAGACCGTGGGGAAGAGTTTGGCTGCAGAGATGCCCAGGAGAGGGTGGTAATTCCATATTACCTACCCTCGTTCCCCCACTGCTCCGCGTGTTTTTGGTTTCTCTGGCTGTGAATGTTCAGGTAAAGGGGGCGCGACGACGTGTTAGTCTGCCAGCCCTCTGCCTGAGCATTCAGTGCTGGGGGAAACCCGGAAGACAGTGGCGCATGCGGTGGTCCAGGGACAGGAAAAATATCGCAGGTGCGGGCCTGGCCAGCGGTGACACCAGCACCTGTCCCCCATAGCGCGCTGGTGTCCCCCCGTAGGACACAGGCACCTGGCCCCCCGGGTGAGGGTGAGTATGTCTTTTTTTTTTTTGCGCAGCAGCGGCGATAAGGGGCCTATACTATGGGGATAATCTGTGGGATATGGGATAATCTGTGGAAAAAATTGGGGGTAACTTGGAGCTAATCTGTGGAACATATGGGGGTAACGTGGAAAATATGGGGATAACTGTGGAACATATGGGCTAATCTTGGGATTGGGGCATAATTGTGGAGCTTTAAAGGGGGCATAATTGGGACTTGGGGCTAAATTTTGGGTTTGGGGATAAACTGTGGAACATATGGGGCTAAAACTAGGGCTATGGGGATAATCTGTTTAACATATGGGGCATAATCTATGGGGCATATGGGGGGTAAACTGTGGAAATTGGGGCATAAACTGTGGAGATATGGGGATAACTGTGGAACATATGGGGGAATAATCTATGGAGCATATGGGGCTAAAAATGTGGAAAAATATGGGCCAAAAATTTTGGAAAATATGGGGCATAATTATGGAGCTATGGGGCATAATCTGTGGAACATATGGGGCTAATTGTGGAAATATGGGGGATTCTGTGGGCTTGGGGGATAATCTGTGGAGCATTGGGGGTAATTGTGGAGCATAGGGTCATAATCTGTGGAGCATATGGGGGACAATACATGGGGCAGAATATGGGGCAAATCTATGGGCATCAAAAGGGGGCAAATACAGGGGGGCATATGGGGCACAATACTGGGCAGCATTTGGGGGGGATAATCATGGGGCCCCGAATTGGGGGAATAAAAACATGGGGCAGCATTGGGGATAAAACATGGGCAGCATATGGCATAAAATTTTGGGGGAGCAAAAGGGGATAAAATATGGGGAAAAAATATGGGGGATAAAATATGGGGGATAATCATGGAGCAGTATATGGGGCTCCCGATTCAATAGGCATTCAAAAACATTTTAACCCACTTTAATTTTCTTTTTTGGTATTTTTTTAATTTTGAAATGTACCAGTAGCTGCCTCATTTTTCCCCCCTAGGCTTTACTAAGTCAATTGTTTTCCCGTTTTTGTGGCAAAATTAGGGGGGGCGGTTATACTTGGTCGGTTATATGAGTATATACTGTATTTCCCTTAATTATAAAGTGGCAGCTATGTATTATTGCCCAATATTATATGTCATTTGTATTTTTAAGTTTTACCTGCATGTTCATACTGTTCATCAATAAAAAGTTAGACTACAGAGGCAGTCGCTTATTTGAAAAAAAGAATCATGGTTTAGGCTGTATGCTAGATTGCACCCGTGTCAAGTTTATAAGGCGAAAGTAAAGGGGATGCTAGACGCCTGCGATAGTAAATACGATTTAAGGGCCGTTTGAAACCTACACCCCGCCTGTGCATACTGCATCCGCCATACAGTCAAAGCCAAAGAGTGCAGCCTGACATCAGGCGTTCATCTTTCCCCGCCAGCGGAAGCCCCCGCCATAGCTTTTTCCCGCTAAATACTCAGCGTAGAGCTAAGGCACAATGTCTAAAAACAGCACATCCTCACTCAAAAAAGGCCCCGAGAAAGTCCAGCAGGTCGTCATTAGCAGAGCTGGCTGCTGCCCCCCGTGCAAGCAGGGGCGAAAAGAAAGTTTCCCCTTTCGGAAAGAGAGATGCCCCAAAAAGTGGGCAACGAGCAAGATGCAGAACCGCACTTTTGCGGGCCCGAACCGACTCTGCAGGAGGAAAGAGGCCGAAAACCGCCGCTTGCAAGCCAAAAACTGCAGTTTGCAAGCAGAGCTGAAAGACTTGCGGCAGAAAAAAGGGGAGAGCAGCTGCAATTGAAAAAGCAGGTATTTGGAAGTAGAAGGATCCTGATTGGGGAATGACGCAGCAACATTCGCTGACCAGATCTAGGACAGAAAGATCGTGTAGCGTGTCACAGAGTACGTCGTCAACTTCCGGCAAGTGACAGCCCTGATGCACCACATGACCAGTGGTACCAGGATCCAACCCCGAACTTCTTACCACAAAAAGGAGTGTCCAGCGCAGAGATGTCGAACAGCGGTGTTCCAGAGCAAAAGGGTACAGCCCATCCTGCCTTAAGAGACACCTCCGTCCCCGAGAAGGTATGCACAGACTAACGAAGTCAAAAGGGCCTCACGGTATGATGATACACCACACACTAGCGATTTTAAAACCCCAGCTCGTGCCAGCCTGACCAAGCCCCCATGACTTTGCAAACCCTTCCCCGCCAGAATGGTTAAAAAGGCTTGTAAAGTTCATGGATAAACCCAAAAAACTTAGGTAGGCAAACTCATTCCGGAAGCCTTCTGGTCTGGACCTTTCTAATAGTGATGAGTTAAGGTATCCCACACTGAGCTACCCCCTACGTTCGTTGCGTGCTTTCAATGAGATCGTAGCGGGATTGTTTCTATACGTAAAGCTGCGATTTGCGTATATTTAACGACGTATCCCCGTTGCGATCTTTTTAAACGATTTAGGGAAAACAAAAGTCCCGCTAAATCGCTAAAAAAGGGGCCACCAGCATAAGTATTTCCCCAGCGGGAGCGCCAGCGTGAAATGGGTCCGGAACGTTTCCCAGCGCGAGGGTTTTCACGCAAAAAAGCTGCCTAAAAAGCCCCGCACTGAAAAATATCGCTAAGGGGATGAAAAAGTGCGTTTTTTGCGACCCCGTTGCGATATTGTTTAGTGGGGCATCCCTTAAGCCCCGGTAAAGTAGCTCGGAAGTGATTTGGTTTCGAGCAGCCAAAAGATAAAGGGCTCAATATAAAACATCCACCAAGGTCACGAAAAGATGGGGAAAAAATTGATGAATGCTTGGGGGCAGTAGAAGTAAAAAGAGAATTTTATACAAAAAAATTGATGATTTTCCTAAAATAGGACCTAAAAGGTTTTCAAAAAACTTAGAGAATTGAGGATTATTGATAGAGTTTTCAGGTTGCCCGGAGGAAAGGGGACTTACCCGGATTGGATTCTTAGACACCCCTAGGGGTGTCAATCCCATAAAACAAAAACTTCCTTACAAACCCACAAGAAAAGTGGGTTATTATGGTTCCGGGTTAAACAAAATATAATTCCCTTCCCTTTTCATTGTATTTGTAGAATTTGTCACCCCCAAAAAGTAAGATCAGAAAGACCCCCAGTTTTGATTCTTCTGCATGTTCCATCCCCCCCGGTTTTTCAAACCCGTAGGCACCCCCTGGCAGTCAACAAAACAACATTTTTTCCACAGGCATTCCTCACAAAGTGAGAAACCCCCCCCGACAGAAAAAAGCCTCAGGATGCAGAAACATTGTCCTCTACCAAGAAAAACCCCACCCCCTACTAAAATGCGAGCCCTCAGGGAGAAGTTTTTGGGGGTCGCAAAGGTTTCCTCAAAGGAACAACTCTGCTTCAAATGCTGTGCCCCCAACCCCTTTACCTCGCGGAACTGTGAGCTAGCTGAAATGTGCAGAATGCACAGCAGGGATCAAATACAGCCTTGCACCTGGACCCCCTCCCCGAGTGTTGTCACAAGTAAAGGGGCACGATGGGGAAAGGGAATAACACTGATGAAAGTTACCCGGTGGTCAGCTCTCAAAGTATGGAGGTCTGTAAAAGGCTACAGGGGAAGGTCCTGTTCAAAAATCTCCTTGTCCAAGTCTACCCCGCAGGCCTCAAGGACAAAGCGCTCAAAAATATATGAATCCTAGATGCCAAAGTAACAGGTTTTGCAGGCCATCTTCTTTGACAATTCACATTGTAGGCCCGGTTTCCATACCTCTGGGACGTGTTCGGGGACCTTGAAAGCGGGGAGAAAAGCGACCCGGGTACAAGGTGGAGTCCTAGATGATAAAACCCGCCCATCGTACCCAAACCTCCGGAGTGCAACCAATTCCGGGAAAAGGTCAGAGATACCTCACCGGAGGTGGCGCCAATCACCCCCCTTGAAGCGTATAGCCCCCCTGATACCTGAGTTGGTCAGAAGCCCCCAAAGCCCCCACTCCTGGGAAGAGATTATACGGTCCCCAAGATAGAGAAATATAAAAAGGCCCCGAAATGCTTCGTACGCTCAGGGCTCGACCTTGGATGGGTCATCATAAGAGATGTCTGTCTAGGAGGCACACAAGCCGGCCTAGTCAACAGTATGCTCACCAGCACACTACAAAAGGGGGCGTCCTTTTCTTTCCAGCCATACAAATAGTCTGCGGAAATGGAATTCCCAAACAGCACTCCCCTACCTTGCCCTTTCTCAGTACCTACCAACGAAAACCATCCCTGTGAAGGGAAGAGCCACATGGGTGTACAGTCTTCCGGGACAAGGAAGACGACAAGGAACGATGTCCATAAAAGATGGATGTTCCTGGTCGGATAGACAAATAGTCAAAGACAAATCGAACATTTGGGCGCCCCCTTTCCATTTGACCTCAGAGAAGGTTGCCTCCCCAACAACAGGGAACAGTCTACACCCGGGTTTTTTTTTCCCTCGACAAAGCTTAAGAAGTCACCTGAGAAAGGGGGAAAACACTTCTTTCCCTTCTGGGAAGGATTTCCAGAAAAACCCACGCAGAGATTGCCCTGCATTTGGGGGCCCTCAGGGGTTTTGTCCCTGCCCATTTCGGGAATCCAACCCAAAAACCCAGGTCAAAAAAGAGTGGATTCGACTAAAGTGCCAAATGTAAAAAGGTCTCATTAAATGATGCCCAAACGCGGGCCCCAGACCCAAAAAACAGACTTTTGGAAGTATACTCTCTTTTCGAGAGATACGTGGCATTTACGGTGACATACAACAGATGTTCCACTGTTTTCTCGTAAAAAAGGAACACGAAATACTTGGGGTTCTTTGGTTGTGACAACGCCCCAAAAACAAAGACATCCAGGTACCGAATGAGGGTAACATCTTGGGGAACAGCCCTTCCCCAGCATTCGCTTTTACGGCCCCCGTAATTCTCCCCAAAAAAGGGAAGAAAAATATGGGTCAGAGGGGCAGTCCTTCGTAAAAAAGGCTTTCGTAACACTGTTTGAAGTCCACACCAAAAATAGGCTGCAATCAGTCTACAAAAAGGGCTCAAGAAATGCTTGCTATTCTAACCTAATTTTTCACAAGATATCCTCCAACATGAGGTGGTGGAAGCATTTCCCCTCGGACTATTCTAGAAATCAAAAGGGACCTGCCCCTAAGCATTGCACTTTTCCCCATGCAGGGGAAAGTCTTGGATTGCTTTGGTATCGAAGACGGATGCCTTCACCTTTCGATCAGTAAAGACGAGAAAACCCCAGGCGAGGGGTTTTTTTTTTAAATTTTTTTAAAAGACCCCGGGGTTCGTTAGCTCCAGTTACTGTCCAAGGAAAAAAGTGCTAAGAGACTTCACCCAAGGACACATTTGATTGGGATGATCCCTGCCAACAGAAAAGGCAGACCTGTGGGCAGAGTGGAAGAGGTCTCTCGAGACCTTGACCGACCTTCGTGTGAAACGACCATATGCTCCTGTGCCAGCCACAGAAGTCAAGACACAGAGACTTTGTATCTTCTGCGACGCTTCAGTCAAAGCAATCGCAGCAGTAGCATACCTTAAAACCATAGATGTCAATGAACAGAGCCAGTTTTGTTTGTGATGAGCGGACTAAAATGGGGACATTCCGCGAAACACGGTACCCAGACTGGAACTCTGTGCTGCTGTCCTCGGAGTGAGTTGGTCGAGCTTATCTCAGGTGTGATCAATCTAGAGACCAAAGAAGCAGAGTTCTACACTGATAGCAAGGTGGTACTGGGATACATCTTTCAATGAAACGCAACGCTTTTATGTCTAATCAGCAACGGATACTGAGGATAAGAAGATCTACCTGCCCTAGTCAGTGGCACTATGTACCTACTCACCTCAATCCTGCAGACCATGCGACTAATCCATTGCTTCAAGTCATCTTAAGGACACCCCTGGTTCACAGGCCCTGCTTCCTTGTACCGTTCGATGCCCCACATCGACGGCCTGAACGCTTGAATGGTGGATCCAGATTTCCGACGAGGAGCCCGTCCTCGAGTGTCTGCTCTGCATACGGGTTTCAAGTCATTACCTGGAATTCATGGGTTTAGGGTTCTCAATTGGAAGTACTTGTTTTGAGCCGTTTTTGTCTACTTCTGTCCCCCGACCTCTGGTTGCCAAAAAAGCACCCCACCCATCACACCCCCCCTCCGCTTAGGTTTTGGGGAATAGGGTTTAGAGTCCATCCGTTCACCTTTTCTGCGTGAAAGCAGTAATCAAAAAAAGGGACTCTTTTAAGAACCTAAAATAAGACATATTTTTAGTTTTTTCACACTTTTTTGTAGAGGTAAATGTATAAATTTCCAATGTTTTAATTCATAGTTTTGATCCTTCAGTGTGATTCTACAATTTTTTGTCATAAATCAGAAAAAACATTAATGAGAAGGTGTGCCAAACTTTTGGTCTGTATGATTAGGGAACACACTGTTCATTGCTCTCCTGTAACCTCTCCCAAATTTATTTGCTCTCCGGGGGAAAGCATATTTGGGAAAATCAATATCTTCTCAGCAATGCAGTTTTTTAGGAGGTTATTAACTGTTTAGCAGCCAGTGCATAGGAGATGTTATTAGAATACTGTGTAAAGTTTGCATCATACTGAAATACTTCCTGTTAATTATAAGTGTCAGCTGTGTGATAATTGCCCAATACTTTACTATGTCATTTGTATTTTTATATTTTTAAACCGCGCATGTTCTATACTGTTCACTAATAAACAAGTTAGACTACATAGGACAGTCAGCTTATTTGGAAGATGAATCGTGGGTTTAGGCTGTATGCTAGATTGTCTCAGTGTCAACGTGTATGAAGGCAGAACAGTCATCAATATGTTTTACGCAAAGTACTCTGCAAAATGATCCTTGGATAAGAATCCTGCAATGCAAAGATCATTGATCCTACAAAAGCATTGGAGCTAGAGAGCAAATCAGCGTCCATAGTACTGAAAATGTACAAAACAAAGGGTCAATACACAGTATTGCTATAGACTTTATGGCAGAACTGTGGAGCTGTACATGTTATGTTCTGTACAAGCACTAAGGAAAGAAGGGAGATCTGTCCCTACGATAGAACTAAGCTAGATCCCTACGATGTAACAGGGAACCTGATCCTGCGATCAGACCCCTAAAGTCCTCAGCTAGTCTGTACGAAGACCTATAGAATGCGAGAGGGATCCCTACAAGAACTGGGGGAGGGGAGAAAGATGGATACCTCCTAACAGAAGTTGTAGCAGAAAAAAGAAAAAAAAAAAAACAGAACATAGAGGTCCGAAGACCAAGCAAAAACTGACTGAGTAAGGTAACAAAGCACCTGGCTAGCTTAAGAGTAGAAATTACAATGAATTCCAGCAAAGCCAGAAGGGCGGAGCAGATTAAATGGGCAACAAAATTTCTGTGACCAGCAAGATAGAAAAAAACCTAACGGGAGAGTTCTAACAGTCCCCCCAATTCTAAGAGGATCCCCCGGGAAACCCCTAGGCCCAGCTTACCCGGAAACCTCTTGTGAAACACTCAAACAAATCTGGACGCAGATAAAATCATCCGCCCCACCCATGAGTTATCCTCGGGTCCAAAACCCCTTCCAACGACGAGTACTGCAAAAATCCCTCTATACCGTCTAGAATTTAGGATGCGGGAAATTTCATATTCCCCGTCCTCCACCCGGAGGAACAGTGGCCGAGGGGTCTCCATCCGACACATCCGCTCTTTCTGCAAAGAAACATGAAACACCGATTAATCTTCCAGGAGGTAGGAACCTCCCAAACCCAACATCGATTGGTTAACAACCTGAAGCACCTTAAAGGGCCCTACAACTTTGGACCCAATTTTTTAGAAGGAATCCTCAACCGCAGATTTTTAGCGGACAACCAAACCAGGGCACCAAAAGCAAACAAAACCTCTTGCCGTTTCCTATCAAAGTACCTTTTAGATTTTCTGTTAGCCTCCTGAAGATTACCACGTACATTTCCCTCCAAACCTCCCAAATCACCGGAAAAATTCTCCTCTTCAGGGACGGCCCATACCAAATTTGGAGAATGCCCAAACAACGGATGTCTCCCAGTACAACAAAAAAAAGGCAAACAACCAGCAGAAAGGATGTATGGTGTTAAGAGCAAATTCAGCAAGTGGCAGAAACTCAGCCACCCCTCTTGATTGTCTGCCACAAAACAACGCAAGAACTGCTCAACATACGGTTTTTCCTTTCTGTCTTTGGGCCCTTAGACTCAGGTGATATCCCGGGTGAAAAGACAAATGAACCCCAACCTGTCACAAAAGGTCGCCAAAAACGAGCCACGAACTGAGGTCCCCTATCAGAAAACAATGTCAGTAGGAACACATGTAGTCTGACAATTTCCTTGACAAAGGCCTTAGCGAGAGTCTTCGCAGGGCAGTTTCAGGTTGAAACCCCCCCCCGGGCCCCCTAAATTTTTTTTAAATTTTTTTTTTTTCCAAAAAAAAAAGGTTTCCCCCCTTTTTTTTTTAAAAAAAAAAATTTTTTTTTTTAATTTTTAAAAAAAATTGGGGGGGTTTTAATCCCCCCCCCAAAAAGGGGGAAAAAAAAGGGGCCCCCCCCCTTTAAACCCTTTTCCCCCGAAAAAGGGAAAAAAAAAAAAAGGCCTTTTTTAAAAAGGGGTTTTTTTTGGGGGGGGGAAAAAACCCCCCCAAAATTTTTAAAAAATTTCCCCCCTTTTTAAAAAAAAAAACCCCCCCCTTTTTTAAAAAATTTTTTTTTCCCCCCCTTTTTTAAAATTTTTTAAACCCCAAAAAAAAAACCCCCCCCCCCCAAAAAAAAAATTTTTTTTTTTTAAAAGGGGGGGTTTTTTTTAAAAAAAAAAAACAAGGGGAAAAAAACCAAAAAAAAAAAAAAAAAATTTTTTTTTAAAAAAAAAAAAGGGGGAAAAAAAAATTAAATTTTTAAAAACCCCCAAAAAAAAAATTTTTTTTAAAAAAAATTTTTTTTTTTCCTTTTTTTTTGGGCCCCAAAAAAACCCCAAAAACCCAAAGGGAAAAGGGCCAAAAACCCAAAAAGGGGCCCCCCCAAAAAATTAAAAGGGGCCTTTTGGGGGCCCTTTCCCTTAAAAAGGAAAAGGGGGGCCCCCCTTTTTAAAAACCAATTTTCCCCCCAAAAAAAAACCCCCCCAAAAACGGGGCCCCGGGGGGGGGGGCCCAAAAAAAAAAATAAAAAACCCCCCCCCCCGGGGGGGGGAAAAAAAAAAGGGGGGGGGGGAAAAAAATTTAAAAAAAAAACCCCCCAAAAAAAAATTTTTAAATTTTTTTTTTTTAAAAAAAATTTTTAAAAATTTTTTAAAAAATTTTTTCCCCAAAAAAAAATTTTCCCTTTTTTTTTGGGGGCCCCCCCCTTTTTTGGGGGGGGGGGCCCCCCCCAAAAAAACCCCCCCGGGGGGGGGGGAAAAAAAAAACCCCTTTTTTAAAAAAATTTTTTTAGGAAAAAAAAAAAAAAAAAGGGGAAAAAAAAAAAATTTTAAAAAAAAATTTTTTTTTTTAAAAAAAAAATGGGAAAAAAACCCCGGGGTTTTTTTTTCCCCCCCCCCTTTGGGGTTTTTAAAAAAAATTTTTTTCCCCCCCCCCCCCCCCAAAAAAAGGTTTTTCCCCCCTTTTTTTTCCCCTTTTGGGCTTACATGCGCTAAATACGCAGCCACACCTTAACAATGGATTAAAAAACGGATCACTGTCCCGGGGAAAGCATTCTGCTATTAGGGCCGTACAATACGGTCCGCATTTTTATACGTTGAGTGTGAATTCAGCCTAATACTACAAAACAGACAAAAGACATGTCCCCAGAGAATTCTGTGGGTAACAGCCTTTGGTAAAGACCATAAAAATTAGCTCTAAATAAAAAGGCCCACATCTCTGGAACCTGATTGCAGATTTAAAAAAATACTCTGGGGAGCTGAGCAGCAGTAATAAAATAAGAACAAAAACTGTCCATATTTAACCTGGCAAAAGCCTCTTTTTAAAGCACTTTTCCCATGAATAAAGTTCATTTTAATCAATAGATCTTAGAATAATAATACGTTTCACAAATGTGTTTTAAAAAAAATGTTTCTGTGCTGAGATAATCTTATAAATGTGCCCCTGCTGTGTACTGTGTAATGGCTGTGTCTTACCGTACAGTGACATGGTCTGATCATACCACAGGTCCTGGGCAGGGGAAGATATTAAAAACTATACAGACATTATAGGATCACAAATATTTATTTGAGGTAAAAAAAAATGTAAAAAAATAAAAAAATGTAAAAAAAATGTAAAAAAATGTAAAAACGTGCAATGAAATGTTTTACTTCACAGAAAGAGTAAGCTGTGATCCCATGCTGTGCTATATGTGCTATATGTATACTCTCGTTTGCTTCCTCCTCTGCCCATGAGATGTGCTATTATCAGTCCATGTTCCTGTATGGTCAGACACAGCCATTACACAATACACAGCAGGGGCACATTTATAAGATTATCTCAGCACAGGAACATTTTTTTTAACACATCCAATTGTGGAAATTATTAATATTCCAAGATGTATTCATTAAAATGAACTTTTAAATTAACTTTGTGGGAAAACGCCTTTAAGTTCACTGAAGGGAGTCATGAGCAGTTAGAGAAAGTCTTTTTACAAAACGTTTGGTTAATTCTGTATGAGACTTTCATTTTGTATTTGCTCCTTTTTTAAAAGCCCAGAAATAAGCCCACAGTCCATTGTGTTCACCTGGAAATCTAGATGTATGAAGGTATCTATGAATACAAAAGCACTGCGTGTAATATGGCCATGCTAGATTTGCAGTATTTATATGATCCGCACCGTAGTCTCCGCTCGTACAACTCCAGTGATGCATAGAGGAAGCTGCCTTGTTTATAGAAGATTATCAGAATAAACCATATTCACATGGAATGCTTGTACAGGAATTTGACTGGACATGGAATTTAGCAGAGAAAAGAGAATATCAAGCTTGTTAGTCATACAGTGCATTAAGTATTCATCCACATGTCATTGTTCTGCCCATCTGAGTACAGGGCAGTATGTTTTGTACTGTGTGCTGGTTTGTTTGTTATAGCACCATCCAGTAGTGCAGAGGTGGGGAACCTCAGGCCCCAGGGCCATTTACGGCCCTCGATGACCTTTTATCAGGCCCCCGGGCAGATTCTCAGCGACCGCTGTGCTTTGGAAGGGAGCTGTATTTTGATCGCCACCAGTTTATTAATTTCTTCTTGGTCTGTAAGCACACACACGTAGTGTTCACTACAGAACACTGAAGGGCATGCAATGAAAGATTACGTCCTGACACCAGTGCCAGAGTCAGGATGTACTTTGTGGGCGGAGTTTATACGGCCCCCGAAGGATGATATAAATATCCAAATGGCCCTTGGCAGAAAATGATTCCTCACCCCTGCAGTAGTGGCTGAATTTATAGCCTGTGCCTTTAACAAGCAGATAGAGTATTGCATTGTGGGATTGAAGCAAGGTATGCTGGGAAGAAGAAGCTCCATTTTCTTCCATGTACTTGAGGGAACACACGTGTTCATGTGCTCTCCTGTATCCTCTCCAACTTGAGTTTGCTATCCTGGTAAAGCATATCTGGTAAGATCAATATCTTCTCTAGCAATGCAGTGTTTAGGAGGTTATTAACTGTATAGCAGCCAGTGCATAGGAGATGTTATTAGAATCCTGTGTAAAGTTTGCATCATACTGTATACATACCGTATATACTCGAGTATAAGCCAGATTTTCAGCCCATTTTTTAGGGCTGAAAGTCCCCCTCTCGGCTTATACTCGAGTCATATACCGGGGGGTCGGCGGGGGAGGGGGAGCGCAGCTGTACTATATACTCACCCTCTCCTGGAGCATTTCTGCAGCCCCTGCTCTTCTCCCACGGTCTCCGGTGCCTGTGTTCAGCCATCAGTGGTACTGCTCATTAAAGTCATGAATATGCACATATTCATGACTTTAATGAGCGGTACCACATGACCGCTGAAGTTAGGCATAGCGCCGGAGACCGTGGGAGAAGAGCATTGGCTGCAGAGATGCTCCAGGAGAGGGTGAGTATATTCCATATTCACCTATCCTCGTTCCACCACTGCTCGCCGCTGTGTTCTTGCGTTCTCTGGCTGTGAATGTTCAGGTCAGAGGGCGCGACGACGTGTTTAGTGCGTGCCACGCCCTCTGCCTGAGCATTCAGTGCTGGAGGACCCGGAAGACAGTGGCGCACTGCGGTGGTCCAGGGACAGGTAAATATCGCAGGTGCCGGGCCCTGAGCCAGCGGTGACACCAGCACCTGTCCCCCATAGCGCGCTGGTGTCCCCGCCTGCTCAGGACACAGGCACCTGGCCCCCAGTGATGAGAGGTGAGTATGTCATTTTTTTTTTCTTGCAGCAGCAGCGGCAGCATAAGGGACCTATACTATGGGGCATAATCTGTGGAGCATATGGGGCATAATCTGTGGAACATATGGGGCATAATCTATGGAGCATAATCTGTGGAACATATGGGGCATAATCTGTGGAACATATGGGGCATAATCTGTGGAACATATGGGCATAATCTATGGAGCATATGGGGCATAATCTGTGGAGCATAAGGGGGCATAATCTGTGGAGCATATGGGGCATAATCTGTGGAGCATATGGGGCATAATCTGTGGAACATATGGGGCATAATCTATGGAGCATATGGGGCATAATCTGTTTAACATATGGGGCATAATCTATGGAGCATATGGGGCATAAACTGTGGAACATATGGGGCATAATCTGTGGAGCATATGGGGCATAATCTGTGGAACATATGGGGGAATAATCTATGGAGCATATGGGGCATAAGATGTGGAACATATGGGCCATAATCTGTGGAACATATGGGGCATAATCTATGGAGCATATGGGGCATAATCTGTGGAACATATGGGGCATAATCTGTGGAACATATGGGGCATTTTCTGTGGAGCATATGGGGCATAATCTGTGGAGCATATGGGGCATAATCTGTGGAGCATATGGGTCATAATCTGTGGAGCATATGGGGCACAATACATGGGGCAGAATATGGGGCATAATCTATGGAGCATCAAAAGGGGGCATAATACATGGGGCAGCATATGGGGCACAATACATGGGCAGCATATGGGCAATACATGGAGATATGGGGCATAATACATGGGGCAGAATATGGGGAATAATACATGGGGCAGCATATGGGGCATAATACATGGGGCAGCATATGGGCATAATATATGGGGCAGCATATGGGGCATAATATATGGGGTACCATATGGGGCATAATATATGGGGCATAATCTATGGAGCAGTATATGGGGCTCCTGATTCAATATGGCTATTCAAAAACATTTAACCTACTTTAATTTTACTTTTATTGGTATCTATTTTTAATTTTGAAATGTACCAGTAGCTGCCTCATTTTCCACCCTAGGCTTATACTCAAGTCAATAAGTTTTCCCAGTTTTTTGTGGCAAAATTAGGGGGTCGGCTTATACTCTGGTCGGCTTATACTCGAGTATATACTGTACTTTCCTCTTAATTATAAAGTGTCAGCTATGTGATTATTGCCCAATACTTATCTATGTCATTTGTATTTTTATAGTTTTACCGTGCATGTTCTATACTGTTCATCAATAAACAAGTTAGACTACAGAGGACAGTCTGCTTATTTGGAAGAAAGAATCATGGTTTAGGCTGTATGCTAGATTGCACACCGTGTCAACGTGTATGAAGGCAGAACAGTAAAGCAGATGCTAGACGCCTGCGATAGTGAATACGACTTAAGGAGCCGCTTGTACCTACACCGCACTGCCTGTGCATACTGCAGTGGCCGCCATACAGTCACAAGTACCAAGAGTGCAGCCTGACATCAGGCGCTTCATCATTCCCGCCACGCGGAAGCCGCCGCGCATAGACTGTTTCCCGCTAATATACTCAGCAGTACGCAGCTAAGCGCACAATGTCTCAAAACAGCACATCCTCACTCAAAACAAGGTCACGAGCAAGCTCCAGCAGGTCGTCATTAGCAGAGCTGGCTGCTGTCGCCCGTGCCGAAGCAGAGGCAGCCAAAGCAAGATTCTCCTTCGCCGAAAGAGAGATGCACCTAAAGCTGAGGCAAGCGGAGCAAGATGCAGATACCGCACGTCTGCAGGCCGAAACCGCACGTCTGCAGGCAGAGAAAGAGGCCGAAACCGCACGCTTGCAAGCCAAAACTGCACGTTTGCAAGCAGAGCTAGAAAGACTTGCGGCAGACAAAGAGAGAGCAGCTGCAATTGCTAAAGCAGAGTATTTGGAAGCTATGAAGGATCCTGATTGTGAATGACGCAGCAACATTCGCTGACCAGATCTAGGACAGCAAGATCCAGTGTAGCGTGTCACAGAGTACGTCCGTCAACATTCCGGCATAGATGACAGCCCTGATGCACCACATCGACCAGCTGGCTACCAGCGATCCAACTCCGAACTTCGTTACCACAAACAAGGAGTCGTCCAGCGCAGAGATGTCGACCACAGCGGCTGTTCCACTGAGCAGAAGGTACAGCTCCCATCCTGCCTTAAAGAGACACCTCCGTCACCGAGAAGGTACTGCACAGACTATACGAAGTCAGAAGCGTCTCACAGGTATGATGATACACCACACACTAGACATGACTATAACACACCAGCTCGTGCCAGCACTGACCAAGCCACCATAGACTTTGCAAAGTTCCTTGCCCGCCAAGAACTGGTTACAAAAGGACTTGTAAAGTTCACTGATAAACCCGAGAACTATAGGTCATGGCGAGCCTCATTCCGGAACGCCATTCATGGTCTGGACCTTTCTAATAGTGATGAGTTAAGGTACTGCCACACTGAGCTATCCCGCTAGCGATCTCGTTAGCGTTGCATACTAATGAGATCGCTAGCGGGATTGTTTCTATATCGCTAAATGCTGCCGCATTTAGCGATATAGTTAACGACGCTATCGCCGTTAGCGATCTTCTTAACGACTTTAGCGGTACAAAAGTACCGCTAAATCGCTAAGAAAAGGTGCCACACAGCGATAAGATACTTACCCAGCGGGAGCGCCAGCGATGAAATAGGGTCCGGAACGATTCCAGCGACGAGCGAGATCACAGCAGGAAGCTCGTCGCTGGAAGCTGCCGCACTGAACAATATCGCTAACGGGATCGCTAAATAGTGACGTTTTTTAGCGATCCCGTTAGCGATATTGTTTAGTGTGGCATACCCTTAAGACCTCCTGGTAAAGTAGCTCGGAAGTGAGTTGGTCGAGCATGCCAAAAGACTAAGAGACATCAATATAAAGCATCCACACATAGGTCCACGCAAAGTATGGGAAAGACTTGATGAATGCTATGGGACAGTAGAAGTCATAGAGAATGCTTTATACAAAAGAATTGATGATTTTCCTAAGATAGGACCTAAAGGTTATCAAAAACTTAGAGAATTGAGTGATTTATTGATAGAGTTACAGGTTGCCCAGGAGGAAGGAGACTTACCCGGATTGGCATTCTTAGACACCGCTAGGGGTGTCAATCCGATAATACAAAAACTTCCTTACAACCTACAAGAAAAGTGGGTTACTTATGGTTCACGGTATAAACAAAATCATAATGTACCATTCCCTCCTTTCATTGTATTTGTAGAATTTGTCACCCAACAAGCTAAGATCAGAAATGACCCTAGTTTTGACTTCATTCTGTCATGTTCCACTGCCCCCGGTGTCAAACCCAGTAGGACACCCGTGGCAGTCAACAAAACTAACATTGTTTCCACAGGCATTCCTCACAACGTGAGTAAACCCCCTCCAGACGAGAACAAGCCTCAGGATGTCAGTAAACATTGTCCTCTACACAAGAAACCACATCCTCTACTAAAATGCAGAGCCATCAGGGAGAAGTCTTTGGAGGATCGCAAAGGTTTCCTCAAAGAGAACAACATCTGCTTCAAATGCTGTGCCACAACCTCTCACCTCGCCAGGAACTGTGAAGCTAGCGTGAAATGTGCAGAATGCAGCAGCATGGATCACAATACAGCCTTGCACCCTGGACCACCTCCACGAGTGTTGTCACAAGTAGAGGAGCACGATGGGAAGGAGAATAACACTGATGAAGTTACCCCGGTGGTCAGCTCTCAAAGTATGGAGATCTGTAAAGGACTCACAGGAGGAAGGTCCTGTTCAAAAATCTGCCTTGTCCAAGTCTACCCTGCAGGCCTCAAGGACAAAGCGCTCAAGATATATGCAATCCTAGATGACCAAAGTAACAGGTCTTTAGCCAGGTCCATCTTCTTTGACAACTTCAGCATTGTAGGCCCTGGTTCTCCATACCCTCTGAGGACGTGTTCAGGTACCATTGAGACAGCGGGGAGAAAAGCGACCGGATACAAGGTGGAGTCCATAGATGATCAAACCTGCCTATCGCTACCAACCATCCAGGAGTGCAACCAGATTCCGAAGAACAGGTCAGAGATACCATCACCGGAGGTGGCGCCACATCACCCCCATCTGAAGCGTATAGCCCACCTGATACCTGAGTTGGATCCAGAAGCCCCAATAGCCCTACTCCTGGGAAGAGATATACTACGAGTCCACAAGACTAGAGAATATATAAACGGCCCCAGAAATGCTTCGTACGCTCAGAGGCTCGACCTTGGATGGGTCATCATAAGAGATGTCTGTCTAGGATGAGCACACAAGCCGGCCTCAGTCAACAGTATGCTCACCAGCACACTACAAAATGGACGTCCGTCTCTCTTCCAGCCATATCACAATAGTCTGCTGGTAATGGAATTGCCAAACAGCACTCCCCTACCTTGCCCTTTCTCAGTACCTACCAACGAAGACCATGCCTGTGAAGGTGAACGAGACCACATGGGATGTACAGTCTTCCAGAGGACAAAGGAAGACGACAAGGTAACGATGTCCATAGAAGATAGGATGTTCCTGGACATCATGGATAGACAAATAGTCAAAGACAAATCGAACAGTTGGGTCGCACCCTTACCATTTCGACCTCAGAGAAGGTGCCTACCCAACAACAGGGAACTAGTCTACAGCCGGTTCATTTCCCTCAGACACAAGCTTAAGAAGTCACCTGAGACGAAGGAACACTTCTTTACCTTCATGGGAAGGATATTCCAGAACAACCACGCAGAGATTGCACCTGCACTTCGGCCCTCAGAGGAGTATTTGTACCTGCCCATCTTCGGAGAATACCAACCCAAGAAGCCAGGTCAAATAAGAGTGGCATTCGACTCAAGTGCCAAATGTGAAGATGTCTCATTAAATGATGTCCTACTGTCGGGCCCAGACCTCAACAACAGACTTTTGGAAGTACTACTCTCTTTTCGCAGAGATACAGTGGCATTTACGGCTGACATACAACAGATGTTCCACTGTTTTCTCGTCAAAAAGGAACACAGAAACTACTTGAGGTTCTTCTGGTACTGTGACAACGACCCAAACAAAGACATCACAGAGTACCGAATGAGGGTACACATCTTAGGGAACAGCCCTTCCCCAGCATTCGCTATCTACGGCCTCCGTAATTCTGCCAAAGAAGGCGAAGAAAAATATGGGTCAGATGTCAGATCCTTCGTAGAAAAGGACTTCTACGTAGACGACTGTTTGAAGTCCACACCAACAAATGAGGCTGCAATCAGTCTACTAAAAAGGGCTCAAGAAATGCTTGCTCATTCTAACCTAAGGTTACACAAGATATCCTCCAACAGTCGAGAGTGGATGGAAGCATTTCCCTCTCAAGACTATTCTAGCAATCTAAAGGACCTAGACCTAAGCATTGACACTCTTCCCATGCAGCGGAGTCTTGGATTGCTTTGGTATCTGAAGACGGATGCCTTCACCTTTCAGATCAGTAAAGACGAGAAACCCTTCACGCGCAGAGGAGTTCTTTCTTTCATGAATAGTTTATAAGACCCCTGGGATTCGTAGCTCCAGTTACTGTCCAAGAGAAAATGATGCTAAGAGACTTCACCCAAGACACATTTGATTGGGATGATCCACTGCCAACAGAAAAGGCAGACCTGTGGGCAGAGTGGAAGAGGTCTCTCGAGACCTTGACCGACCTTCGTGTGAAACGACCATATGCTCCTGTGCCAGCCACAGAAGTCAAGACACAGAGACTTTGTATCTTCTGCGACGCTTCAGTCAAAGCAATCGCAGCAGTAGCATACCTTAAAACCATAGATGTCAATGAACAGAGCCACGTTTTGTTTGTGATGAGCCGGACTAAACTGGCACCATTCCGCGAACACACGGTACCCAGACTGGAACTCTGTGCTGCTGTCCTCGGAGTTGAGTTGGTCGAGCTTATCTCAGGTGTGATCAATCTAGAGACCAAAGAAGCAGAGTTCTACACTGATAGCAAGGTGGTACTGGGATACATCTGCAATGAAACGCAACGCTTTTATGTCTACATCAGCAACCGGATACTGAGGATAAGAAGATCTACCTGCCCTAGTCAGTGGCACTATGTACCTACTCACCTCAATCCTGCAGACCATGCGACTAGATCCATTGCTTCAAGTCATCTTAAGGACACCACCTGGTTCACAGGCCCTGCTTCCTTGTACCGTTCGATGCCCCACATCGACAGGCCTGAAACGCTTGAACTGGTGGATCCAGATGCCGACGAGGAGCTCCGTCCTCGAGTGTCTGCTCTGCATACAGGGATTTCAAGTCATTACCTGGAATCTCATCGGTTCAGCAGGTTCTCAATCTGGAAGTCACTTGTTTGAGCCGTTGCTTGTCTACTTCATGTGGCCCAGACCTCTGGCTTGCACATGAAGCACCCCCACACCATCACACCACCTCCTCCATGCTTCACGGTGGGAACTAGGCATGTAGAGTCCATCCGTTCACCTTTTCTGCGTGCAAAGCAGTAATCAAAGCAAAAGGTGACTACTTTGAAGAACCTAGAATATAAGACATATTTTCAGTTGTTTCACACTTTTTCGTAGAGTGTAATGTATAATTCCACATGTGTTAATTCATAGTTTTGATGCCTTCAGTGTGATTCTACAATTTTCATAGTCATGAAAATACAGAAAAATCATTGAATGAGAAGGTGTGTCCAAACTTTTGGTCTGTACTGTACTTCAGGGAACACACGTGTTCATGTGCTCTCCTGTAACCTCTCCAACTTGAGTTTGCTCTCCTGGTAAAGCATATCTGGTAAGATCAATATCTTCTCTAGCAATGCAGTGTTTAGGAGGTTATTAACTGTTTAGCAGCCAGTGCATAGGAGATGTTATTAGAATACTGTGTAAAGTTTGCATCATACTGTATACTTTCCTGTTAATTATAAAGTGTCAGCTGTGTGATAATTGCCCAATACTTATCTATGTCATTTGTATTTTTATAGTTTTACCGCGCATGTTCTATACTGTTCACTAATAAACAAGTTAGACTACATAGGACAGTCTGCTTATTTGGAAGATAGAATCGTGGTTTAGGCTGTATGCTAGATTGTACTCAGTGTCAACGTGTATGAAGGCAGAACAGTCATCAATATGTTTTACGCAAAGTACTCTGCTACTGATCCTTGGATAAGAATCCTGCAATGCAAAGATCATTGATCCTACAAAAGCATTGGAGCTAGAGAGCAAATCAGCGTCCATAGTACTGATATGTACAAAACGAAGGTCAATACACATGTATTGCTATAGACTTTATGGCAGAACTGTGGAGCTGTACATGTTATGTTCTGCTACAAGCACTAAGGAAAGAAGGGAGATCTGTCCCTACGATAGAACTAAGCTAGATCCCTACGATGTAACAGGGAACCTGATCCTGCGATCAGACCCGCTAAAGTCCTCAGCTAGTCTGTACGAAGACCTATAGATGCGAGGAAGGGATCCCTACAAGAACTAGGGACTGGGAGAAAGATGGATACCTCCTAACAGAAGTTGTAGCAGTAAAAGACAAAAAAAAAACAGAACATAGAGGTCCGAAGACCAAGCAAAAACTGACTGAGTAAGGTAACAAAGCACCTGGCTAGCTTAAGAGTAGAAATTACAATGAAGTCCAGCAAAGCCAGAAGGGCGGAGCAGGATTAAATAGGCAACAAAAGTCATGTGACCAGCAAGATAGAAAAAAACCTAACGGGAGAGTTCTAACAGTACCCCCACTTCTAAGAGGATCCTCCGGATCCCCTAGGCCCAGGCTTACCCGGAAACCTCTTGTGAAACACTCTAACAAGTCTGGACGCAGAGACATCATCCGCCCTCACCCATGAGTTATCCTCGGGTCCAAAACCCTTCCAAGCGACGAGATACTGCAAACTCCCTCTATACCGTCTAGAATTTAGGATGCGGGAAATTTCATATTCCCCGTCCTCCACCACCGGAGGAACAGTGGCCGAGGCGTCTCCATCCGACACATCAGCTCTTTTCTGCAAAGAAACATGAAACACCGGATTAATCTTCCAGGAGGTAGGAACCTCCAACCTAACAGTCGATTGGTTAACAACCTGAAGCACCTTAAAGGGCCCTACAAACTTTGGACCCAATTTTTTAGAAGGAATCCTCAACCGCAGATTCTTAGCGGACAACCAAACCATGTCACCAATAGCAAACAAAACCTCTTGCCGTTTCCTATCAAAGTACCTTTTAGATTTTCTGTTAGCCTCCTGAAGATTACCACGTACATCCGTCCAAACTCTCTCCAAATCACCGGAAAAATTCTCCTCTTCAGGCACGGCCGATACCAATTTGGAGAATGACCCAAACAACGGATGTCTCCCAGTACAACAAAAAAAAGGCAAACAACCAGCAGAAGAGGATGTATGGTTGTTAAGAGCAAATTCAGCAAGTGGCAGAAACTCAGACCACCCCTCTTGATTGTCTGCCACAAAACAACGCAAGAACTGCTCAACATACTGGTTTTTCCTTTCTGTCTGGCCATTAGACTCAGGATGATATCCGGATGAAAATGACAAATGAACTCCCAACCTGTCACAAAAGGTGCGCCAAAAACGAGCCACGAACTGAGGTCCCCTATCAGAAACAATGTCAGTAGGAACACCATGTAGTCTGACAATTTCCTTGACAAAGGCCTTAGCGAGAGTCTTAGCGCAGGGCAGTTTCATGAAAGGAACCAAGTGACACATCTTGCTAAAACGGTCCACGACCACCCAGATGACAGTGAAACCCTCAGAGGGGGGGAAGGTCAGTAATAAAGTCCATAGCCAAATGTGTCCAAGGTGCACTAGGGATCTCCAGAGGGCAAAGCAACCCCGCAGCAGGAGTATGTGAAGACTTAGATCTAGCACACACAGTGCATTGACGCACCCACTTAATGACTTCCTTCTGCCATCCAGGCCACCAAAAACTGCGACCCACAAGTCTCTTGGTCTCAGAGATTCCAGGATGACCTGCCAACCGAGACTCATGACACTCAACAAACAAATCTCTCCTAAAGGTCCCAGGCACAAACAACCTCCCATGGGGAGTGTTAGATGGGGCATTCTCCTGTGCTTTAAGAATCTCCTCTTCCAACACAGAGTCCAAAGCAGCAATCACAACCCCTTCTTGTAAAATATTCTCCTCCTCCTCAGCACCAACCATGGGAGAAAAGCTGCGAGACAAAGCATTGGCTTTAACATTCTTAGTACCTGGGATGTAAGTAACGGAAAAATTAAACCGTGAGAAAAACAGTGCCCACCTAGCCTGACGGTCATTCAAGCGTTTGGCAGCATCAAGATAGATCAGATTTTTATGATCAGTGAAAACCTGAATGGGAAATTCAGCACCTTCCAAGAGATGCCGCCAGTGTTCAAATGCAAGTTTTATAGCCAACAATTCCCGATTACCAATATCATAATTTAGTTCAGTCTCAGAAAATTTTTTTGAAAAAAAGGCACAGGGATGTACTCCATCCCTGTTTTCCTGAGACAACAAAGCATCAACCTCAACCAAAAACGGTTTAGTCACATCAGGTTGCATAAGGATGGGAGCAGAGCTGAACCTCTCCTTTAGAAACACAAAAGCTTCAATGGCCTCAGTAGTCCACTATACCGCATTAGCACCTTTCCTGGTGAGATCGGTCAGTGGTTTGACAATAATAGAAATTTTTTTTATGAATTTTCTATAATAATTGGCGAAACCCAAAAACCTCTGTAACGATTTCAAACAATAGGCCTAGGCCATTCCTGCACAGCTTGAACTTTCACCGGGTCCATCTCAAAACCTTCGCTGGAGATAATGTAGCCCAAAAAACTAATTCTCTGTACAGCGAACTCACATAGATAATGTAGCCCAAAAAACTAATTCTCTGTACAGTGAACTCACATTTCTCCAGCTTAGCAAAAAGAGAATTGTCAATCAATAACTGTAATACCTCACGAACGCTCCGCCAATGAGGCTCCAGATCCGGCGAATAAATCAAAATGTCATCCAAATACACAACCACAGTTTTGCCGATCAAAGGTCTAAGGATGTCTTTAATAAGATTCTGAAAAAATGCAGGAGCATTGGTAAGGCCAAAAGGAATAACCAGATTCTCAAAATGACCCACAGGAGTGTTAAAACAGTCTTCCACTCGTCACCCTCCTTCATGCGCAACAAATTGTATGCCCCCCGAAGATCAATTTTAGAGAACCACTTGGCCCCGCTAACTGGTTAAACAAATCAGAAATCAATGGCAGTGGGTAAGGATTGCGTACAATAATTTTATTAATCTCACGAAAGTCCAGACAAGGACGTAAACCGCCGTCCTTTTTTTAACCAAAAAAATCCAACAGCCACAGGAGACTTGGAAGGCCTAATGTGACCGGCGGCCAAGCTTGTCTGTATGTATTCCTCCAAAGCCTTTCTCTCAGGAATAGTAAGATTAAATAAACGACTTTTAGGAAGAGTCGCTCCAGGGACAAATTCAATAGTACAATCATAGTCTCTATGGGGAGGTAAAATCTGCGATTCCTTCTCAGAAAAAACGTTCCAAAAATCCTGAATAGGTACAGGTAGTTCCCCTTTATCCACAGCAGCAATACGCCCGTTACAACACTTGTCATAACACTTAGGGCTCCAGGACTTAATTTCATTGGTAGACCAATCCAGAGCAGGATTGTGCAATTTTAACCAGGGTAACCCCAAAATCACCGGAGAAGGCAAATTATTCAATACTACCAAATCCAAATTCTCTTGGTGAACACCATTAATAGTGAGGGGAAATTCACAGACCTTGTGAGTAACATTCTTCAAGGGAGAGCCATCAACAGAAACCACGGCAATAGGGGATGACAAAGGTTTGGGTTTTAATTTAAGTTTTTCCAAGAATCCCCCATCAATCACATTCAGAGTAGAAAGATAAATCGTGTGCACAGCCTGAAAGGTGCCAGAGTAGGTTCCTACACCATGAAAATAATAAAGAGAGAACTCGACACTCAACTTAATGAAAAGGGTAAGTATTTATTGTAGTCCACGGTAGTGAAACGTTTTGGTCCTAAATTACGGACCTTCATCAGACACATATAGTACCGGGAGAGGGTAAAGTTACCCAATTCAAAGGTAGGCAGTAGATACTGATGGGATCAGGTAGATCTCCAAAGAAAGCCCTGATGTCAGGGTTCAAGGTGAGTATCTGGGTGAGAGATTAAGTCTAGTCTCCGCTGTATGCCGTGGGGGGTACGCGGTATCCACCGCTAGATACCGGATACCGCGTCCCCCCACGGCATACAGCGGAGACTAGACTTAATCTCTCACCCAGATACTCACCTTGAACCCTGACATCAGGGCTTTCTTTGGAGATCTACCTGATCCCATCAGTATCTACTGCCTACCTTTGAATTGGGTAACTTTACCCTCTCCCGGTACTATATGTGGCTGATGAAGGTCCGTAATTTAGGACCGAAACGTTTCACTATCGTGGACTACAATAAATACTTACCCTTTTCGTTAAGTTGAGTGCCGAGTTCTCTCTTTATTATTTTCACATTCAGAGTAGAACCACAATCGACAAATACCCGAAATTCCATTAATTCTTCCTGAGCAGCAGTAGAGGCAGAAAGAAAGACACCCTTAGTGTTTAAACAGCCTATACGGGCGAAACTGACCTCTTTTTTTTTTCTTTGTTCATACGAAGCACACAGTTCTTAATGAAATGGTCAGATTTGCCGCAATAAAAGCACAAACCTTCAGAAAACCTGCGGTCTTTTTCCTGAGAGCGGGGTGCCATCGCTCCAATCTCCATCGGCTCTCCAATGTCAATACAGACCCCCTCAAGACTTGGAGCTGACATGGCAGAGGATTTACTCTCATTAACCCTTGCACGCAAGTCTCCTATCCACCCGTATAGCTAATTGCATAGCCTCCTGCAAGTTACCAGGTATGGGATAAGCAATCAGCAAATCTTTAACCCTTTCACCTAGCCCTGCAAGAAACAAACTTTTCAAAGCTGAATCGTTCCACCCCACCTGAGTAGACCACCATCGGAAGTGAGTACAATATTTTTCCACATTACCTGATCCCTGCCTCAAACTTCTCAATTCTGTCTCAGCTGATGAGACACGATCAGGATCATCATACAATAACCCTAAAGCAGAAAAAAAATATCCACTGATCTAAAGCATGGATCACTAGGTTGCAGAGAAAATGCCCATTCCTGAGGTTCTTTGCGCAAAAGTGACACTATGAACCCTAAGCGCTGCGATTCATCACCAGAGGAGCTGGGTCTCAAACGAAAATACAACAAGCAAGCATTTTTAAAAGAAAAAAAATCTTGTTGTTCACCAAAAAATAAATCAGGCAAACGTACCTTTGGCTCCACGAAATGTGCTCCAGAACAACTACACACGTGTTGCTGGAGCTCGGCCACCTCCAGAGAGAGTCCCTGCAGGCGTTGAGCCAATTCCTGAACCGACACCATAATGGAAACTGGAAATCTTTCCTTAGAGATATTTTTGGGCTGGACTTACTGTTATGTTCTGCTACAAGCACTAAGGAAAGAAGGGAGATCTGTCCCTACGATAGAACTAAGCTAGATCCCTACGATGTAACGGGGAACCTGATCCTGCGATTAGACCCGCTAAAGTCCTCAGCTAGTCTGTACGAAGACCTATAGATGCGAGGAAGGGATCCCTACAATAACTAGGGACTGGGAGAAAGATGGACACCTCCTAACAGAAGTTGTAGCAGTAAAAGACAAAAAAACAACATAG
The DNA here is from genome assembly GCA_033576555.1 of Oophaga sylvatica. Classification (NCBI taxonomy): domain Eukaryota; kingdom Metazoa; phylum Chordata; class Amphibia; order Anura; family Dendrobatidae; genus Oophaga; species Oophaga sylvatica. Next base: position 114,711,249 of record JARQOD010000006.1, read on the forward strand.
AACATAGAGGTCCAAAGACCAAGCAAAAACTGACTGAGTAAGGTAACAAAGCACCTGGCTAGCTTAAGAGTAGAAATTACAATGAAGTCCAGCAAAGTCAGAAGGGCGGAGCAGGATTAAATAGGCAACAAAAGTCATGTGACCAGCAAGATAGAAAAAAACCTAACAGGAGAGTTCTAACAGTACAGTCCTCTGCACAGGACATTTTAAATGAACTCCTCAACATTGAATTGTAACACCATGTAGGAAAAGTCATGGAATTATGAAAATTACAGTATCAATAGACATGCTAATGATATGCAAATGATGACATAATTGAAACAAGTTCAAAACATATTGATTTATTTAATATCAAGTATGAGTACCATGTGCTGAAATCAACGCACTTAACTGCCTTGGCATGTTATCAATGAGGTTATTAATAGTTGTCTGAGGAATGTTCTAACAAGCTAAATTCACTTACGCATGCAAATCATGAATATCTGCTGTCGGCAGCTCTCTTTGCAATTGCCGACCAATGACATTGCAGATATATTAGATGAGAGACAATTCAGGAGATGCAAGCAATGATAGGACATTTAGGACATGCAGGCTGCTCACAGAAACCATCGTCATGTTGTGTTTCTTTGGAGAAATGGCCTTACCACAGGTTCCATGTACAAATAAATGTAGCACTGAGCTGTTAGTATACCTGGATTGAAGACTTGAAGTGTATGGCTACTGTATATTATGCTACTTCACACCATAATCTAAAGAGTAGGGTCAGTGTATAATTCCTTCGTGAAGACCTCTTCATGGCGTTGTCCATGCGATCTCCAGACCAATCATTGGTTATCATTGTGTCCAAGACAAAGTGGGACTTGTCACTGAAAATAATACTTTCATTCCAGCCTCTGTTGCCATCTTGCTTTTTATCATAATAGCCCTGAGTATCACCAAGACACCAGCATGCTTCACTGTAGGCAGGGTGTTATTTTTAGGGTAAGCTTAATTTGCTCACCTCCAGACATACTATTACTCACATGTCCACGCTCCAGTGCCAGGCCTTGCACTCTTTTCCTTTGCACTGGTTTGTGCTGAGTTAATTTGGTAACCCAGTAAACTCTTCTGACATAATCAACCTGGTCTTTTTAAGGCAAGCAAAGGCACAAGCCAGCTGCCTAAGTATTCAGGAAGCATTGTTCCAATCTACCATAAGTTTAACAGGAGTTTGCCTCATCATTCACCTCTCTCAGCTACAGACAGGTGTCTAATTTTCACACCACAGTATCTTGTTTGCTATCCTACAATCTGCAAGTATTTCCCAGCTCAGTCTTGTGAATCCTGATGCTATTATACTCTCAACTATGGTGCAACAAGAATTCATCTCTTCTAATACTAGTATTGTCCACACCTTTGTCTTTGTAAGCAAGATAGCTGACTATTATTCATCTCTGCTATTCATAAGCTGCCCATATTTGCAGGTCTTCTGCTCCTGTAAGTAACCACATCTCAATGATGTTATCAGTTTGCCTATACATCTACTATTCCTGTATGTAACAGCATCTCTACGAGCAACTTACCAGATTATCTATAACAAGGGCGACGGGGGTGGTAGTCCTGACCTAGTTCACCCACAAAACACAGTCAACAGACACCCCGGCGCCTTGCACATGAAATACAGGACAGACACAGCTTCCCCCATGGATTACCTCTTCTTCCCAGGCACTGTAGTCCAGGCAACCAAAATCCAGGGTCACAGCTGCGATTCAACAGGGATAACTTTTATTTAAACGAGGTAGAAAAGGTAGTAGAAGAGAATATGGTAGAAACTCTGTCCATACTCTTATTTGCAGCCATCTCCATATCAGCCACAGTAACCGCCACAGTAGCAGCCACAGTCCACAATCAGGGGTAATGAAGACTCTCTCGCCGGAATCTGGATGCTTATAATCCCTTCGCCGGGGCACTCGCACAGTCCTGTGCCCACCTCACTGTCCATGGGTCCTGAGACAACAGATTCTGTCCCCTCCTGGGGTCTGGTAACGTCCTGGTCATGGTGGCATGTCTCCCATGGGCGGACGTGCCTGGGGTTCTGACTGGAAGCAGCAGCTTCCTGCCGCCTTTCTGCTGCTGGCCCAGCCCACCATATTAACCTTTTACTTTCCCTAACTCTAGCAACAGCAATTAAAGGTGAACTCAACAAAACACACAATATGGACATATTGTAGCGCAATACATAGTGAGATAACATATTTACACAAGACAGTACATAGCAAACACATTAACAAACAGGTACCACATATTTGACATACAAAAAGGGGTTACGCAGGCCACATGTGTGGAGGGGCAAATGGTGGTCTCCGCCACCTCCTTACATACACATCTATTTTTATCATGCGTAACCACATCTGTGCAAGTTGTCAGATTGTCTATAAATCTACTGTTCCATTGTGTATCCACACATTTTATACAAATAGAAAAAAAGAGGTCCAGCACATCCAAGCTAGTGTGAACAGGTGCCAACCAAAAAACATATAACTATGAAAAACTATAAAGTTGCACCATGAATTACTAAGAAGGATTACTCACATTGAAGCTGCATTACTGCCATAGAAAATGGGAAAAACGCTATACAATGTATATATGAAATATTAATCTTACAGCACCACCGCTGTGTGAGAAAGTTCTCACACAGCAGCGCCGTCAGAAAGATCACCTGGGCTCATAAGCTGATGATCTCTGCGCTACACACTGCAGGAGCGATTACCTCCTGTGTCAGCGGCTGTCCTTGAGAGCAGTCGCATCAGTGATTGCTCTCAAAGTCATCAGGATCGTCATGGGACGTTAATGACTAACTCTTCACTTCAGACAGGCGAAGAATATGATAGCAAAAGAGAAAAATTGAGCACCGTATATACTCGTGTATAAGCCGAGCTTTTCAGCACATTTTTTGTGCTGAAAACACTCCCTTTGGCTTACATATTAGTCATTGTCCCAGAAATACAGCGGGGGAGGGAGATTGGCAGAGCAGCGGGTCACAGAAGCAGGAGTCGGCGGCTGCGGCTAAAGCCTGTGCCTGCTGCTAAAAAGAAATGAATATTCACTGCCCTAGCAGTGAATATTCATTTCTCTTATAGCGCGCACACTAACAGCCGCATCCGCTGGCTTCCAGTAGTGGCCAGGCTATCATGGGTGCCCGCTCATTAAGGTAATGAATATTCACCTCACTCCACTCCTATAGGCGTGGAGTGAATATTCATTACCTTAATGAGTGGGGACATGTGATCGCTCATCCGGAAGAGCTGCTGGCACTGGAATGAGATGCAGAGAGGGCATGCAGGGAAGGTAAGTAGGACGTGTTTTTTTTTATAGGAAACATGCATACAAGGACAGAGATGGGGAGCCATGCATACAAGTATAGGGGATAAGAAGCCATGCATACAAGGACAGGGATAAGGAGCCATGTATACAGGGATGAGCAACCATGCATACAAGGACATGGATGGGGAGCAATGCATACAAGGATATGGATGAGGAGCCATGCAGTACATACAATGACAGGGATGGGAAGCCATGCATACCAGGATAGGGATGAGGGAACAATGCATACCTGGCTTATACTCAAGTCAATAAGTTTTCCCAGTTTTTCGTGGCAAAATTTGGTGCCTCGGCTTATATTCGGGTTGACTTATGCACGATTATATATGGTATATGTGCTATAAAAAATACACTTTATTAAATATAATGAATTAAAATACAAATTTCTTAAATAATGCAAAAGGCTGAAATAACAGGTGTAATAAACGGGAGACCCTACATATCATCCATCTTGGTAGTACCAAATGCAAGTTTTGTATGCAAAGTAGATACAGAGTGGAATTGAACCACTAACAACTAAAATGCATAAAGTATAAGGTGCTGCTATAAAGCGGGCATTATGAGGTATGTAAAAGGAGTAAAAGTAGTACTTACATTGGTAACCTCGGTGCCCCAACGCATGTTTTGTGTGGTCACTTCCTCAAGAGGCGTCAGGAATATTGTTTTATTATTTTAATTAATTTACGGGGAAATTGACTTCAGGGAACTGAGTGATGATGTGGGTATGGTTTAATTTAGAGTCAATAAAGGAGTCTGTAGAGTTGGATGAAACCCGATCAGCAGGAGCGCAAAAACAGGGGCTAAATTAATAAACAATCTTCTTTTATTAAAACCACAATGCGTTTCAGCAGGTAATTCTGTCTTCCTCAGGTGGCACCTGAGGAAGACAGAATTACCTGCTGAAACGCGTTGTGGTTTTAATAAAAGAAGATTGTTTATTAATTTAGCCCCTGTTTTTGCGCTCCTGCTGATCGGGTTTCATCCAACTCTGCACCTCCCTTCCTCATCTGAGGCACCCGGCTGGAGCTGCATTACATCACCCAAAGCTACGCTTGGCTGGCGCTCCTCTGTGACCGTCTTACCTTGTCTGAAAATAAAGGAGTCTGTGTCATTTGTTCCAATAAATGACTTTATTCTGGGTGTGTGTTTGTTTATACAATATCACTATGGGGTTAGTAATGGGGGCGTCATAGACACCTCTCCATTATTAACCTTTGGACTTGATGTCACCTGACAATACAAAGGTGATATCAACTCCCCCAACTATCACCCCAGTTTCCACTGCACCATGGGCAAGTGGGAACAGCAAGGTTAAGTGCCAGATTTGGCACAACTTATGCATGCGTCATTTCTGAGGTGGCTGAGAGCTGATGTTTTTAGTCTGGGATTGGGCCAATATCCATGGCCCGTTTACAGGCTATTAATATCAATTAATTATAGGGGACCCTATATCATTTTTTTGGGGGTGGTCCCCCATTTTAATAACAAGGAAGGGTTAAGTATACAGCTGTGAGCTGATATTAATAGCATGGGAAGCTCCATGGGTATTACCCCTTTCCCAGTCTACAAACATCTGCCGCAGGCTGTCCACTTTCTATCTGCTGGGTAATAACATTTTGGGGGATCCCACGCCATGAAATGTCAGGTTTTCAAGGACATGGGTGTGTAATATCGGACGACACTAGTATAGTCTGTACTTTTCATGGTGTCTGCCCCAAATTTGACCTGTTTTGGCACCAGTTGGGCCCCCGAAAATGCTGTCTATGCTTTTGATTTTGCCTTCCATTGAATTCAATGGGGTTCTTATAAGTTTAGCAACTATTCGGCAAATATCTGGAAGTCGCCGATCCCAGCCGAACTGAACCTTAAAAGGTTTGCTTATCTCTAGTTACTATATCTGTACCATACAAAGTTCCTACTATATATACATGGTGGAAAAGACCTGTAAACTGAATATTCTCACAAACTAGAATGTTTAGGGACAGGCAACTTTAACCCAACAGTTTTCTCATTCTTGTAGTACCTCCCACACTTTTACCACAACTGAATTGACATTCATAACATGCTGAGGTTCGTTCCCTACACATTTGTCTGGTACTGTATAGTAGTTTCCAGCCAGCATTTATCTACAAAGTTAGATGGAAACTGATGGAAGAACTCCTTTAATTGCATTATTCCAAACCTGTTGTTGCACCAGACTGGTGCAGACGCAAGTCCATAGGACTGCTCACAATGTTTCATGTATTGTTTGGGTCTGGCTCCCGACTAGCACCAAGAACTAAGTAGCAACAATCTATTTATCTTCCAAAAAGCTGTACATGCTTCTAAATCATCAGTAAAAACTGCTTAATGCAGTTTTGCATGCTTTAATGAATATGCCTGATGAAGAGACCACCTGAGTAGTCTCGAAAGCTAGCAATTTGTTACCATCTTTTCAGTTAGCCATTAAAAGGTATAAACCACTGAGGGCTCTCAAGTCTAAATATTTTTTTTAAATAAACAAATATTGCAACCTAATAATCCACACCACACAAACGCAATAGCATCCAAGCAGCTGTAGTTACCCACTTTAATTATTAGTAATAAACAGTCCTTGTCATCAGGCATATAATTACTGTCCTACTATGTTATACAGCAGCGACAATTCATTTGCCATCTTCTGTCATTCCAGTCCACTGAACAGAATCCCTCAGGGAACTGCTTTTCTTAAGTTTTGTATAGAAAGGAGAAGTAAAATACAGACATGCTGCAATGAATTCAACCCACAAAAGACAAACAAGCAAAACAAGTCCAGGATCAAATGGCTCAACTTCAATCAATCACTGATCTAAGGCAAGTGCCGAGGCTTTTTACATGTTTCTCATTCTGAAAAAGCTTTTGTCTGATATTCTTGGCACTCAAAAGCAGTTTACTCTATGATACAAATCCAATGAAATAAGAGATATTGTTATGGCTTGATCCTGTAAACTCGTTTTGTTCTCATAGAAAATGGATTGGTTTTCTTGACACATGACATTTCCATAAATAGACAAGGGTTTACCTGCAGTCAGATGTAAAACTACGAATTTCACAGTAAAGTTCCTTTAAAGATGATGTCCAGGACTGAACTATTGATGAGCAATCCATAGGATAGGTCATTAATATGGGATTGGTGGTGATGCAATACCCAGACCTCCATCTGTCTCCTATTAACTGCACCTACCATTCACTTGAGTGGGAGATAAAGGGCACATCCTTTTTTATTTTTTTTTTTAGAGTCCCCCCATATTTAATAACCAGCGACTGCAAATCAGACAGCCGGGAGCTGCTATTAATATGCCGGGAAGGACCATGGATATTAGCCCCTTCTCAGCCTTATAAGATCAGCCCTCAGCCGCCCCAGAAATGGCACAGCCACTAGCATCGGCTCTTCTTGATTGCCCTGGTGCGGTGGCAATCACGTAATAGGATTGTGGGGTTTATGTCAGCTTTGTAATGTCCACTGACATCAAACCACGGGTTAGTAATGGAGCGGTGTCTATCAGACACCCTCATAACTAACCCAGAAAGTAAAAAGAAAAAAAAAACATAAAAATACTTTAATTGAAAAAAACTCCTCAACAATTTCCCTCTTTCACCTACTTATTAAAAAAAAACATCCGCCGTTGACCACATGGAGGTCTCATGATGATCCCTGGCTCCATCTTCCAGTGTATGAAACCCTGTTCAGACAACAGGGCTCCATAGACTAGAGCAGCACCCACTGTCGGGTCTCATGCTGTACTCCGCCATGTCTCGAGGAGTACAGCATAAGAACTGTGAGACCCATCGGAGTACAGCGTGAGACCCGGTAGTAGCCTCTGCTCTAGTCTATAGAGCCCTGTTCTCTGAACAGGGCGCCATACCCTGGAAGATGAAGACAGGGATCGTTGTGGGACCTCCATTTGGACTATGGTGGACTGTGTGGGTTTTCTTTTTAATGAATGGGTGAAAGAGGGAAATTGTTGAGGAGTCTTTTTTCAAATGAAGATTTTTTTCTGTTTTTTTTCTCTTTTTACTTACTGGATTAGTAATGGGGGTGTCTGATAGATGCCTCTCCATTACTAACCCATGGGCTTGATGTCAGCGGACATAACATAGCTGACATCAAGCCCAAAAATGTTATTACCCTGATTGCCACCGCAACAGCGCTATTGGAAAGAGCCTAGGCTAAGCACCAGAATTGGTGCATTGGTGCATCTAATGGAAGTGCCATTTCTGAAGCAGCTGGGAGCTGGTCTTATTAGGCTGGGAAGGGGCCAATATTCATGTCTCTTCCCCGCCTATTAATATCAGCCTCCAACTGTCTGCTTTGCCTTAGCTGGTTGTCAAAAATAGAGGGAACTCCACGTCATTTTTTTGGAGTCATCCCATTTTTAATAACCAGCTAAGGCAAAGCAGACAGCTGGGGACAGATATTAATAGGCTTTAAAGGTCCATGGATATTGGCCCCTTCCCAGCATAATAAGACCAGCCTGCAGCTGTCTGTTATCCCTTGGTTGGTTATTAAAAATAGGGGGGGACCGCTTATTACTTTTTTAAAATTATTTATTTATTTTACACTGTCAGGCTGGGTCACATGGTGCACCAGCCAATCACAGGCATGCCATTACTTGGCATGGCTGTGATGGGGTTGGCAGTGCCCACAGCCTTAAAGCTTGTTGATTGGCTGTGCTGCAGTCTTTCAATAAGCTATTTTAGGCTGCCAAACCCTAACAGCAACACGGATGTACAGTAAGAAGTCAGTGTTCGTGGATTGGAACAAGACACTAGGTGTCTGGAACAAACCACAAAATGTACTGTTCGGGTTCGCCCATCCTTACTCTTGATCTGAAATTAACATCCTTTTAGGCTTATATGAGGCTGTGTAGTTTAGGCCAGTATACCGACAACCAATACAGACATTGCAATTTTTACTTGGACCATGTATTATGAACTTGTGAAAGCGGTCTTAAATAAAGGAACCATAAACCTGGAAATTGTATTACGCAAGAAATATAGTTGGCCTCACTGTTTTTTTAGTCTTCTGCATCTTCTGCATGATCCAGAACATTAGACTTACAGACATCCTGCAGAGAGCACAGGGTTATTCTCCTGTTGATCTGTTCCATTTTCGGGTAGTGAACGGTTGAACCCCCACCCCCTTAAGTATGAGGCTTAGCAATCTTTTCACTAATTGCATCACACCATGCGGCTACTATGCGGCCCATGAGTCAGGGGGTCAGGTGCCAGCCACGGCTCCGGGCAACCCCCGCATGTCGCTACCAACTATATCAGCATCATAGATGCCTATACAACTTAAAGAAATGAAGGAGGAGTGTCAGGTCCTGTCCCTTCCTGCTTTGCCCTACAGAATGCTTCCTTTAGTATCATGATTTCATACTTTAGTACCTGCAAGTGCACTTTTACACTGCTTTTGTCTCCTGCCTTGCCCCTTTTCTCATGGCATGCTATTTCTTAAGATAAGGGGTCCATAATCAATGGAAATTGTGTTCTTTAGTCTCTTGCAAATTGTTATCCCTTTGGGCCACATATGGACCAGGTCTAGCATCTATTTTTGGATGCGGATACTATTACTCATTATTGCTAATACCATTGGCATTCTTCCATGTGTTGGGGCAAAGAGGCTCAATAAATGTTATATTCTTTGGGTATTGGTTATTTTAAGGTATCATATTGCGTGATTTACAATCCATCTGTCCTTAGATAAATATCGTTATTTACAGGAGATTTTGTACCAGTATTACTGTTAGCTTGTATGTCATGTATTCTGTGCGGAATATTCCACTTTATTCATGTACAGTGGGTACGGAAAGTATTCAGACCCCTTTAAATTTTCACTCTTTGTCTCATTGCAGCCATTTGGTAAATTCAAAAAAGTTCATTTTCTTTCTCATTAATGTGCACTCTGCACCCCATCTTGACTAAAAAAACAGAAATTTAGAAATTCTGAAAATGTATTAAACCGTTAACCCACGAAGGTGGTTTGCACGTTAATGACAGGGCCAATTTTTACAATTCTGACCACTGTCTCTTTATGAGGTTATAACACTGGAACGCTTTAACGGATCTTTGCGATTCTGAGACTGTTTTCTCGTGACATATTGTTATTCATGATAGTGGTAAAATTTCTTCAATATAACATGTGTTTATTTATGAAAAAATGGAAATATGCGAAAATTTTGAAAATTTTGCAATTTTCAAACTTTGAATTTTTATTCCCTTAAAATAGAGAATTATGTCACATAAAATAGTTGCTAACTAACATTTCCCACATGTCTACTTTACATCAGCACAATTTTGGAACCAAAATTTTTTTTGTTAGAAAGTTATAAGGGTTAAAAGTTGACCAGCGATTTCTCATTTTTACAGCAAAATGTACAAAGCCATTTTTTTCAGGGACCACCTCACATTTGAAGTCACTTTGAGGGGTCTATATGGCAGAAAATACCCAAAAGTGACACCATTCTAAAAACTGCACCCCTCAAGGTACTCAAAACCACATTCAAGAAGTTTATTAACACTTCAGGTGCTTCACAGGAGCTGAAGCAACATGGAAGGAAAAAATGAACATTTAACTTTTTAGTCACAAAAATGATCTTTTATAAACAATTTTTTTATTTTAACAAAGGTAAAAGGAGAAAATGGACAGATAATGTTGTTGTGCAATTTCTCCTGAGTACGCCGATAACCCATATGTGGGGGAAAACCACTGTCTGGGCACACGGCAGGGCTCGGAAGAGAAGGAGTGCCGCTTGACTTTTTCAAACCAAAATTGGCTGGAATTGAGATTGGATGCCATATCGCGTTTGGAGAGCCCCTGATGTGCCTAAACAGTGGAAACCCCCCACAAGTGACACCATTTTGGAAACTAGACCCCCTAAGGAACTTATCTAGATCTGTTGTGAACCCCCAAGTGTTTCACTAAAGTTTATAATGCCTGGGTATGAAAAAAAAAAAAACTCCACAAAAATGATTTTCAGTCCCCAATTTTTGATTTTTCCCAAGGAAATTGGACCCTAAAAGTTGTTGTCCAATTTGTCCTGAGTACGCTGATACCCCATATGTGGGGGAAAAATGTTTGGGCGCATGGCAGGGCTCGGAAAGGAAGTAATGATGTTTTGGAATGCAGACTTTGATGGGTGTCATGTTCAGTTTGCAGAGCCCCTGATGTGCCTACACAGTGGAAACCCCCCACACGTGACTCCATTTTGGAAACTAGACCCCCTAAGGAACTTATCTAGATCTGTGGTGAACACTTTGAACCACAAAGTGCTTCACACAAGTTTATAATGCCCGGGCATGAAAATAAAAAATCTTTTAGTCACCAATTTTTTATTTTCCTAAGGGTAACAGGAGAAATTGGACCACAAAAGTAGTTGTCCAATTTGCCCTGAGTATGCTGATACTCCATATGTGGGGGGAACCACCGTTTGGGCGCACGGCAGAGCTCGAAAGGGAAGAAGCGCCATTTGACTTTTTCGAACCAAAATTGTCTGGAATCGAGATTGGGCACCATGTCATGTTTGGATAGCCCCTGATTTGCCTAAACAGTGGAAACCCCCCACAAGTGACCCCATTTTAGAAACTAGACCCCATAAGAAACTTATCTACATCTGTGGTGAGCACTTTGAACCCCCAAGTGCTTCATACATGTTTATAACGTAGACCCGTAAAATTAAAAAATCATATTTTTTCCACAAAAATGATCTTTTCACCCCAATTTTTATTTTCCCAAGAGTAACAAGACCTCAAGAGTTATTGTGCAATTTGTCCTGAGTACACTGATACCCAATATGTGGGGGTAAACCACTGTTTGAGTGCATGGCAGAGCTCGGAAGGGAAGGAGCGCCGTTTGACTTTTTCAACGCAGAATTGGCTGGAATTGAGATCAGATACCATGTCATGTTTGGAGAGCCCTGATGTGCCTAAACAGTGGAAACCCCCCCAATTCTAACTCCAACCCTAACCCCAACACACCCCTAACCCTAGTCCCACCCTAACCATTACCCTAACCACAAACCTAACACTAACACACCCCTAACCCTAATCCCAACCCTAAACCCTACCTTTAGCTCCAACCCTAACCCTTACTTTAGCCCCAACCCTAAACCTAACCCTAATGGGAAAATGGAAATAAATGCATTTTTTAAATTTTATTATTTTACCCTAACTAAGGGGGTGATAAAGGGCAGTTTGATTTACTATTTATAGCGGGTTTTTATGTTTGACAGCTGTCACACGCTAAAAGACGCTTTTTATTGCAAAAAATAGTTTTTGCATCACCATATTTTGAGAGCTATAATGTTTCCATATTTTGGCCTACAGAGTCATGTGAGGTCTTATTTTTTGCGGGACTCATTGACGTTTTTATTGGTACCATTTTTTGGCATATGACATTTTTTGATCACTTTTTATTACGATTTTTGGGAGGCAGAATGAACAAAAACTAGCAATTCATGAATTTCTTTTGGGGGGGCGTTTATACCGTTCCGTGTGTGGTAAAATCGATAAAGTGGTTTTACTCTTTGGGTCAGTACGATTACGGCAATACCTCATTTATATCATTTTTTTATGTTTTGGCACTTTTATACAAATAAAACTGTTTTATATAAAAAATAATTATTTATGCATCTCTTTATTCTGCGAGCTACAACTTTTTTAGTTTTTTGCTGATAATGCTGTATTGTGGCTCGTTTTTTGCGGGACAAGATGACATTTTCAGCGGTACCATGTTTATTTATGTCCGTCTTTTTGATTGCGTGTTATTCCACTTTTTGTTCGGTGGTATGATGATAAAGCATTTTTTTGCCTTGTTTTTTTTAAGGGGTTCACTAAAGGAGTTAACTAGTGAGACAGTTTTATAGTGCGGGTCATTACAGATGCGGCAATACTAAATATGTGTACTTTTATTGTTGTTTTTTTTTACATTACAGAAATTAATTTATTGGGGAATATTTTTTTTTCTTTATTTAGGAATTTTTTTTTACACATATTTATTTTTTGTACATTTTTACTTTGTCCCATGGTGGGACATCACTGTATAATATCAGATCGCTGTTCTGACAGTTTGCACAGCACTCTGTCAGACCAGCGATCTAACAGGCACTGCATGAGGCTTTCTCAGCGCCTGCTCTCAGCAGGCACTGAGGAAGCCGCCTCCCTGCAGGACCCGGGAGGACCCCTTGGCCATCTTGGATCCAGGGTCCTGCAGGGAGGAGGTCCTCTGAAAAGCACGATCATATCGTGCTGCTCTGAGGGTCTCAGGGAAGCATTCAGGGAGCCCCCTCCCTGCGTGATACTTCCATGTGCACCCGGTACACTGCGATCATCTCACATAATGCAGGGTGTCAGCTGTGATAATCAGCTGACACCCGGCCGCGATCAGCTGCGCTCCCCAACAAGACAATGACCCTTAGCACACAGCTAAAATAACAAAGGAAGGCTTCAAAACAACTCTGTGACCATTCTTGACTGGCCCAGCCAGAGCCCTGACCTAATCCCAATCAAGTATCTCTGGAGAGACTTGAAAATGGCTGTCCACCAACGTTCACCATCCAACCTGATGGAACTGGAGAGGATCTGCAAGGAAGAATGGCAGGGGATCCACAAATAAATGTGTGAAAAACTTGTTGCATCATTCCCAAGAAGACTCATGGCTGTACTAGCTCAAAAGGGTGCTTCTACTCAATACTGAGCAAAGGGTCTGAATACTTATGACCATGTGATACTTCAGTTTTTCTTTTTTAATAAATTTGCAAAAATTTCTACATTTCTGTTTTTTTCAGTTAAGATGGGATGCAGAGTGTACATTAATGAGAAATAAAATGAACTTTTTTGAATTTACCAAATGGCTGCAATGAAACAAAGAGTGAAAAATTTAAAGGGGTCTGAATACTTTCCGAACCCACTGTATTTACACAATTGTACTGTGCGTTGGCAGGACTGTCAGCCATTTTAAATGTTTTAGATGCTTGTACATTTTTGCCTCAATAAATATTTTGAATATTTTCATGATAATTTAGGTGTGCACATTGTTTCGTAGTCTTTCTCTCTTCCTTTCTTTCATTGTCACTGGAAATTGAATTTTGTGACAACATTCAATAGGGGAAATAAAGTCATAACCCTGTTTTGGGAAAACATCTCCCTGATAAACCAGGGATTACATATACAGTAGGAAGGGGAAAACTTTGAAAAATTTGGTGGCCCCCAGTAAATTAAAAAAAAACAGTTGTATTCAAAAAGAAAAAACATTAAAAAAAAGTAAGGATCAAATTTTATGTGGTGTTTTTCAAGGAACCGGAGTTTTTAAATGCAACTCCAAAAAATGTTGTACCTGTGGGATCCTAGATCACAGGGATAAAACTGTCAAATGTAGCAATACTGATGAGGTCTTTGAGATACCACAAAGACTCACCTGTAGCAGTGATTATGTTGTATATGTCATCACATGCAGTTGAGGTTTGCAATATATGGGACGCACTGTGCAGACACTGGGGTCCCGTATTAATGATCACAGAAATAGAGCAAAAAAAGGCTTTTTAAAACACAGTCTCTCAAGGCATCTGCTAATCAAACATAACAAAATTTTTAACATACCATATATACTCGCGTATAAGCCGAGATTTTCAGCCCATTTTTTAGGGCTGAAAGTCCCCCTCTCGGCTTTTACGCAAGTCATATACCGGGGGGTTGGTGGGGGAGGGGGAGCGGGGGTGTCGGATCATACTCACCCCTCCGCCAGCGCGTCTCTGCAGCCCCCCTGCTTCTCCCACGATCTCCGGCTCCTTCCTGCAGCGGTCACGTGGTACCGCTCATTAAAGTCATGAATATGCATATATTCATGACTTTAATGAGTGGTAACACGTGACCGCTGTAGGAAGGAAGAGCTGCGGAGACCGCCAGGAGAAGAGGAGAGGCTGCAGAGAGTGACGCGCCAGCGGGGGGGTGAGTATAGCGATATTCACCTGTTCCCCGATCCACCGCTGTGCGCTGCTCTGATCTCCTCGTCCGACTCCTCTGGCTGTGAATGTTCAGGCAGAGGACGCGATGACGTGGTTAGTGCGCGTCGGGCCCTCTGCCTGATCATTCACTGCCGAGGACCCGGAAGAGGGAGCAGCGCAGCGGTGGACCGGTCCGGTGACAGGTAAATATCTCAGGTGCCAGGGTCCTGAGTGAGCGGTGACCCCGGCACCTGTCTCCCATAGCGCGCCGGTGTCCCCGCCTGCTCAGGACACTGGCACCTGGCCCCCAGCGACGAGAGGTGAGTATGTCATTTTTTGTTTTTTCTTTTGCAGCATCGCGGCAGCATAAGGGACCTATACTATGGGGCATAATCTGTAGAGCATATGGGGGCATAATTTGTGGAACATATGGGGTCATAATCTGTGGAGCATATGGGGGCATAATCTGTGGAGCATATGGGGGCATAATCTGTGGAGCATATGGGGGCATAATCTGTGGAGCATATTGGGCATAATCTGTGGAGCATATGGGGCATAATCTGTGGAGCTCATGTCATCTACGCTTATTTGTATCCAGTAATAACGAAGAAAACAGTTCTTCAAGTCTTTGTGGGTGGCCCTCTTAGCTTGGGGAAAGTTACAAAATATAGGTTATGGCTGCAGTGCAGCACTATACCAAATGCATCAGTACCCACTCCTAAGGTCACACGTTCAGGAACCATGCATCCAACAGTGGCACAATCAGGATGGATACCTAGGCATGCGGCACAGTCTTGATGGATTCCTAGGCATGTGTGGTACCCCTGTAGTCCGGTTGCCACAGTGACATTGCCTCCCTCACAAGGAGGAATGTTATGCCTGGAAGCAAGGAGGGGTCCCCTTACCAGGTGTCAGTAGGAGAGAAGTCGAGCAGAACCGGGGGAGTGGAGCTGTGATTAAACTCGCCCCAGAGCTAAGCGCTAGGGACCGGATACCGGAGTCTGTGGTTGCGTGGGTACTGAAGTCCCGGCAGCTAAATCCGGAGGGCAGGGGACTGCAGGTCTCCTGGCCCGATTTAATACCCAGCGGCACAACAGTATACCAGAGCCTGGAGCCGACACAAAGGAGCAGCACATGTGATAGGCTCGAGCTGTCTGCCATGCGGGCAATAGCTTGTTTTTAAAAAAAAGAGAGAGAGACAGTTAGCAGCAGGAGGGTGAGCTGTTAGGCAGCGAGGAAAGAAAAGGGAGGACAGCGCAGAAGGAAGGGCTCAGTACCTACCTGGCCAGGTGTATCCAAAATTGCTTCCAGGCTGCCCGGCTCTCCATCACGATCTGTTATCAGTGCCCCAGTCTGTACTATCAACCATCAAGTAAAGGAAAAGAAAACTACAGTCCTTGTGTCCTCCAGTGATCTCTTGTGCCTTGAGTCCTGCACCACAAGGTACACGAAGACTGACAAAAACAGAACCGGTAGCCCTGGGGCCATGCTCCACCTGTGGGGAGCAGATCCATCCCAGCTGCATAATCATCAGCCCCAGCGGTCTCCTTTAGCAGCGTCGGCCATCTGTTGCTGAACACCACAGGAGGCGTCACGTTAAATCCCATATACATATTCCCCATTTTACAGCACAGCCAGGGCCACAGAGTCGAGTCACGGCACCGAGACTTCCCCAAAAAACTGTCCGACCCGGTTCCGAGTACCCCACGGCCCTGGTGGGCGTGTCACATGCATCCACCAGAGTTGTAAAAGAAAACTGTGTGCCACATGGCATATATTTCTTTGCAGTAGCCCTTGGTATAGGAAAGCACAGTCTACTGGCTTTCCTATACAGTAAAGCAAACAATATGCAGATGCCTGGAGAATGTGGTCCTACTGGCGTGTTACACTATATGTCGGGAAAAGCTCCCTACGTGTACTATAGACTAAACGCACAGGCACTTAGCCTAAAATATCTAGTATTTCTTTACAAACTTCCATTGAAGTGTGACATACTCCACGTGCATCTGTTTCTCTGGAGGCATGCTGACACCTTTGCATACACTGAAATTCTCTTGAATCTCAGCACATTGCCTCCGTTGAAAGAAGGAATTAATACATTTGGAGGAAGTATTGCAACAAATAGTTTAGGTTAATTAGGCTTAATTAGATGACTGGATTACCCTTGAGATATTTGCCAGTTGTGTAGCCCTCGATCCTGAATGTTCTAAGCCTCTTAGATAAGCAGCACTCACGTAACTTGTTCATTATCATTGTTAGCCTGGAAAAGGGAAATCATTAGCACTAACTCAGTTAAATTAACATTATGGCTGATGATCGCTAGATTTTAAATAAGGAAATGAGCAATTATAGTAATCAGTATATAGAAGTTATAAGTTATATTCACCATTTTACTCTATGAGAATCAAACCTACATACTTGTATCAAAGCCTGTATTGTTTAGGCCTCAAGTACATTGTTATGTTATAAATCTGTATTATACAGATCTACAATATTGCAACACAGTAATCAATGATATAAGTGAAAAAATTAGTCAATTAAAGCTCCCTCCAATGCAAAGTCACTGCTCTTGTCGCCCCTACTGGTCTCAGTTTAGTTTGCAGCAGGAATCATGTGACATACTGTACATCCATGTGACTATTGCAACCAATCACAGGTTTAGTGGTGATGAATGTATGTATGGTGAGACTGACGGGTGTAGCGCTGGCTTCTCTGCCATCTGCCACCATTCCATAGAAGAGACACAGACTCACTCACTGTCACGGTCCTACACTTCCTCCTTCCTCTCCTGCTGCTGATGTCAGGGGTGCACGCACAGTGCGCAGATCCCCAGGCACTGTGCTTAAAGTGAGCGCTCCCTCCTTCTTAAAGGGGCTGTGCGTAACATCGAAAAGTATCCCCAGCCAATGGCTGGGAGACAAGTACTATTTAAGGCACCTCCAGCTGTATGGACGTGCCTGTGCAACATTGCAGTTTGTGTCTAACGCGCTTTCTAGTTCTCAGGTCATATCACAAAATACCTGCTTGTCTATCAGCCTTGTCCACCTGCCTGCCTGTCTATGAGACGTGCCTGCATGCCTCTCTATCAGTTGTGCTCACCTGCACCCGCCTTTCAGGATACCAGTTGTATGCGTCAGTACCCACCTGCCTGTGCGTTCATCGCGCCAGTCACTATACCAGCCGTAAAAGCCTGTATTTGCTAAATCTACCATTCCTGGACATTCCTGCCTCCTGTCCCTTGGGGTCAGCTGCCACCTACCAAAGGTCAGTCCTGGTGTAGCACCTGGTTCCGTTTCCCTCGTTCCTCCTCAGATAGCAATATCGCCAGCCTCCGTGCATCCTAGGTCGGACTTGGTGAGGCACCTAGTAATGTCCCACCAGGCTCTCCTCAGATCACGGCACAGTGGTTCCACCTCCCAGTCTGTTACAATGGGTAGCACTCCATCGATGGCTCTGAAAAGCAGATTGATTTAATTACGCTGTGTGCAGAATTATTATGCAAATGAGTATTTTGATCACATCATCCTTTTTATACATGTTGTCCTACTCCAAGCTGTATAGGCTTGAAAGCCAACTGCCAATTATGTAAATCAGGTGATTTGCATCTCTGTAATGAGGAGGGGTGTGGTCTAATGACATCAACACCCTATATTCGGTGCTTAATTATTAGGCAACTTCCTTTCCTTTGGCAAAATGGGTCAGAAGAGAGATTTGACGGACTCTGAAAAGTCAAAAATTGTGAGATGTCTTGCAGAGGGATGCAGCAGTCTTGAAATTGCAAACTTTTGAAGCGTGATCACCGAACAATCAAGCGTTTCATGGCAAATAGCGAACAGGGTCGCAAGAAGCGTGTTGATAAAAAAAAGGCGCAAAATAACTGCCCATGAATTGAGGAAAATCAAGCGTGAAGCTGCCAAGATGCCATTTGCCTCCAGCTTTGCCATATTTCAGAGCTGCAACGTTACTGGAGTATCAAAAAGCACAAGGTGTGCCATACTCAGGGACATGGCCAAGGTAAGGAAGGCTGAAAAACGACCACCTTTGAACAAGAAACATAAGATAAAGCGTCAAGACTGATTTTTCTAAGGTTTTATGGACTGATGAAATGAGAGTGACTCTTGATGGGCCAGATGGATGGGCCCGAGGCTGGATCAGTAAAGGGCAGAGAGATCCACTCCGACTCAGATGCCAGCAAGGTGGAGATGGGTACTGGTATGGGCTGGTATCATCAAAGATGAACTTGGGGACCTTTTCGGGTTGAGGATGGAGTGAAGCTCAACTCCCAGACATACTGCCAGTTTCTGGAAGAAACCTTCTTCAAGCAGTGGTACAGGAAGAAGTCAGTATCGTTCAAGAAAAACATGATTTTCATGCAGGACAATGCTCCATCACATGCATCCAAATACTCCACAGCGTGGCTGGCCAGTAAAGGTCTAAAAGAAAAAAATAATGACATGGCCCCCTTGTTCACCTGATCTGAACCCCATAGAGAACCTGTGGTCCCTCATAAAATGTGAGATCTACAGGGAGGGAAAACATTACACCTCTCGGAGCAGTGTCTGGGAGCTGTGGTGGCTGCTGCACGCAATGTTGATCGTAAACAGATCAAGCAACTGACAAATCTATGGATGGAAGGCTTTTGAGTGTCATCGTAAGGAAAGGTGGCTATATTGGTCACTGATTTTTTTTTTTGTTTTTGAATGTCAGAAATGTTTATTTCTAAATTTTGTGTTGTTATATTGGTTTACCTGGTGAAAATAAACAAGTGAGATGGGTATATATTTGGTTTTTCTTAAGTTGCCTAATAATTCTGCACAGTAATAGTTACCTGCACAAACAGATATCCTCCTAAGATAGCCAAATCTAAAAAAAAAACACTCCAACTTCCAAAAATATTAAGCTTTGATATTTATGAGTCTTTTGGGTTGATTGAGAATATAGTTGTTGTTCAATAATAAAAAGAATCCTTTCAAATACAACTTGCCTAATAATTCTGCACACAGTGTAGTGAGATTTTTTTTATTTAAATCCTAGAAAACACTTAAAATGGAGCTTTAATGTTACTTAAGGTATATTTACACTGTACTGTTATGTAAACGAGTGTACCTTGAAATTCTTGATTCATGATAATCTCGCAGTCTTAACAGGCTGCCATTTACCATGTGTTAGTGTGTGTGTGTGTAGCCGATTCACTATCTCCATCTTTCCATCAATCCCTCAAGATGGCTGGACCATCATTGTAAATACACCATTGTAAATACACACTTGTACTTTGTATTCCCCCACCTCATTGTAGATTGTAAGCTCCACGAGCAGGGCGGCTTATTTTGCTTTAATTATTGTTTTGTTAACGTTGTTACTTATGACTTGTGTTTTGAAACTGTTAAACTGTAAAGCGCTGCAGAATATGTTGACGCTATATAAATAAATATATTATTATTATTATTACCCGATGAGTAAGCAAAATACTTATCATTGGGTGAAATGACCCATTGAGCTCCACAAAAGATCATCGTTCTCAGCAGCACATCACCCGAACAATGATGGCATTAGGTGCAATGAACGATCTTTTACAGTGGACCTGTATGTGTGAATGAAAACTGATCAGCAAACAACAGTTATTGGCTGGAGGTCGTTAAGTACAAAACAGTAACAGTGCAGTCAAAGTGATAGTGAGAGCAGTACTATGGAAGTTCAGCTTCTAACATAAAAAAAAGAATATCATCAATAAAGTCTCTAAATATATTTTTTTGCTTCTTTTTACTGGTAGTTACATATGGCAGATTGCAATATGCATTCAAATCCAAACATTTTCAGCTTTGTAACACTAAGAACATCTTCTAGGAACATTTGCTTACAGACCATCTGTGAACATTTTAGCACAGAGATTGATTGATATTCCTCCCATAATTGTCACTTATAAATTGTTAAAGAGCACCTAACCTGGTCATATATTAGTAGATTAGAAGCAGTACCCTGAATTAAACAGTTATCAATATTTTTCTATTGTACTGTGGATGCCATTTTTGTAAACTGACAATAGGATCCTCTTCTAGTGGACTGTTTTCCCCCTACCATCAAACTTATCTTAGAGGTCTGAAAATTCCCCAAACCCACATAGAAATTAAATTGGGGGTACACAAATTGAGCAGCTACACAACCAAAAAGTCACGTCTGTTAAAAAATTTGCAATTACAATCTTCAGGTTTTGCATCCATTTCCATGACTGATTTGAGATTCTTGCCATTTTTTCACTTCTGTGTTTGGCATCCTCTTGCGCTTATTATTCCTAGCAACATCATGACATCATGTGAGACCTAATGACTAGGCAATAAGCGCAGAAAACATGTGCGATGGATACAAACCAGCAGACATCTGGGATATCTGCTGAATGGAGGAGACCTGGTGCAGAGCTATTAATTTGGCAAATTGTAGTTTGAATGATGAATTTATAAACAAGAAGAACCTTCATCATGTTTCTGATGTGAATCTAAACAAGAAGAGTCATCACCGAATTAGATATTGGTAACTGAGAAACTAGAAGCTGAAAGAGCTAGAATGCAGAGGGCCTAACAAATGTAAGAGGTGCCCAGTAGGCCCGGCCAAAGATGCTGGACGCAGAAGTATAGACCTCCTGCCTCTGAGGAACGGACTGGACAATGGAGAGATTACAGCAGCGCAAATCCAACTGCTTATTTTTAGTTGCTACAGTTGATACTCCATAGACTCCTTAGATCCCTCTTTCTAAAAATCAGCAGAATGAAGCACATTAAAATGGACAATATAGGTAAATGTTCTTATAAACCAAGAGATATGGGTTTCTACGCAAATAACGAGACTCCTTTGTAACCAAATAGTGCATGTGGACAGAAGATATCTTAATATGGCATCCTCTTTAAAGATACATGGTTTACAAATAAATACAATATACAAATTCACAATAATTATTAACCATTTATGAGGTTCAAACACTGTTCTTTCTGTACACATTGAATGCTACAATAAATGTTTAAATATAATATAAGCGGTTAAATATTTGAAGAAAATGATATATCATTGTGGTATTGCACACTTGTCAGTAACTAGAGGTGACAGCTGGGCTAATGAACACCTCAGTTTCTGGCTGCATATTAGCAGGTTGTGGCTAATCTAATAGTTCCTGGAGACATCTAATAGTTCCTGGAGATATATTTCAGTATGTAGAATGACATGTTATTTGGTAGGTTCATTAGTGAGATGAACATGTGGTTGACTTAGTGGTTGATACTTCCTGGGAAGCAACAATAAAATTATGGCTTTTAAAAGATTTCATATCTGAAAACAACAGAAAAACAATAGAAAATTCATTAAACCTGAACTATAATATAATGTGCACATTCTATAAACCAGAGATGGAAAATAAATTAAGCAAATACAATGCTCACTGTTGACTACATAATAACGTTATGATATGCTCATTAAAATACTAATTAAAATAAATACATGCACATAATAATATGCTTAGATATGAATAAATAACAGAAATGAGATTCGAAAGTTCACAAAATTTTCCAAAAAATCTGATTTGCAATGAATTGCAAATATTGCAGTCTCCAATTGCCCTTAAAGGAAACCTATCACCAGGTTTGTCCCATGGGAGATAAGGCCACCACATTTCAGACCTGATAGACAGCATTCTAATATGTTGTATATCTGCCCCCAATCCAGCCTGCAAGACAAGATAAAGACCTTTTAAAATACTCACCTACGGGCGGTCGGGTCCAATGGGCATTGTTGTCTTGGGCCCCGTGCCTCTCTTCTTCTTGCTATGCTGTCCTTCTTTCTTCTGCTTTGTGTGGATGCCGCATCCTACATCATCGACAAAGTGTTCCTGGCATCGCGCTCCTGCGCAGGCCTACTTCTCTGCTGTAGTGCAGTGCATATACGCCAGGGCTCTTTGATCTTTCCTGGCACATGCGCAATGCAGTACTTTGTACTATTCTCGACAGGGCAGAGAAAAGTGCGCCTGTGCAGGAGAGTGATGTCAGGGGACACTGTGTGGATGATGTGGGATGCATCTTTCACACGAAGCAAGTAGGAGGACGGCATCGCAAGAAGAAGGAAGGCACCGGACCGAGACAGTGACGCACATCTGACTGGACCGCGTTGGTGAATATTATAACAGGTCTTTTTCTTGTCTTCCATGCGGGATTGGGGGCATATATGCAGAACAGAGTTGAGCGAAAGAGGTCGGTCAGAATAAAAAATCACTGACTTTCGCCAAAGTCTGGTTTCGCCGAGCGAAACCCGACCATAGCATCAGGTCGGCCATGCGGTCGTCGACCCGAGCGCCAAAGTCGGTTTTCCCATAATGCTTGCAGGCGCCTTTTCTCAGCCAATGAGCAAGGATGCACACTGTTGGCAACGAGATGACATGGGCAGCGGCCACCACCATCTTAGAGAAGGGCATTGCAGTAATTGGCTTGCTTTGTGTGGCGTCACAGTGGCTATAAAAGCCCTGAGCGCCGACCGCCATTATACTTCTGCCGTTCTTAGCGTAGGGAGAGATTGCTGCCGCTGTTTCTCAGTAGGGAGAGAGTTAGGCAGGAAAAAAAAAGTGATTCTGTGCTTGTGCTGATAGCGATTGTGCTGTACAGTTAGTGTGCAGTGACGGGAGTATTTTGTTGTGTGCAGCAGCGCTGGTTATTAGGCCGCCTGCCAGTGACAGGGGAGGAATTTCTTGTGTGAAGCAGCAGAGCTGATTATTAGGCTGCCTGCCAGTGACAGGGGAGGAATTTTTTGTGTGCAGCAGCAGAGCTGATTATTAGGCTGCCTGCTAGCTGTATTGCTGTGTGTACACTGATGTGCAGACTGCTATTTACACAGCACCTACAGAAGAGCACTAATACTTTTATTTTTTTTCTGCACAGTTACCGAGCGTTAATTTTTTTCCCACACCGTATAGAGCTGTACGCTCCTCACACACTACCGTGTACCGGCTGGTATCATGGACAAATACATGCTGACTCTCTGTGTGTGACTCTGGAAATATATACGGAGATTTCAATTTTCCCCAAAACCGTATACAGCTGGTATCTTCTGATACAGTACCGTTTTTCTGCCTTCTGTATTACGGTCAAATCCATACTGAGAGAGCGTTTGTGAGTTACTCCGGAAATATATACTGTAAGCTTTTCAGGGGATATAGCTCTGGGATCGCCGTCCGGGTAGACAGAGTGGCACGGAAACAGATCATTCACAGCAGTACTGGTGCAACTGGCCGCAACCAGTTTTATTTAAAGTCAAAAGCAAACAAGACATAAAACAAATCATAAACAGAAGACCTGGGCTTGTCTAGCCACTTACTACACTTAGATAGATTTCCCTATCTATCCGGGTCCCGACTCTAACAGCCGGGGCCAAAACAACACATATGTTCAGCATTTACCAGCATGGAGTTTCACAGAGTCTCCTCCTTGTGTCTGAAGGCACCTTCAACGTCCAGACTTGAGAGAGCTCCCTCCTATTCAGCAGCTATCCGCCTGGATTCTCACAGAGACTACTCCTGTGTCCGGGGTACATCGAGCACCCAGACTGAGACAGCTCATACTCCTGGAGACTGCTTCTTGTGCCTGGACTCCTTGTCCAGACTAAGCGAGCTCCCCTCCTATTCAGCAGCTATCCGCATGGATTCTCACAGAGACTACTCCTGTGTCCGGGGTACATCGAGCACCCAGACTGAGATAGCTCAAACTCCTGGAGACACCTTCTGTGCCTGGACCCCTCCTGTGTCCAGACTAAGCGAGCTCCCTGTCTGTGTTCGCAGACACCTACTTCTGGTCTCCTAATCAACACCTGAGTGGCCTCAGGCCTGAGCTGCAAGTGTGTACTGAATGTAAGGTGTAGTGACCTTTCTCTACCACTAGGTTTACAAAGCCACACATTTCCGTTATACCATACAGCACAGTACCTAGGTGAAATGTATACCCCATTCAACACATATGCTTTCACTGTCTCACATATCCCCCCCTCTTCTCCAGACCGGAGGGCTGGTCATCCAGACCGGAGGGCTGGTCAACAATCCAAAAGAGACAGTGAACTCCAGACCAGTCATGGCCATCATCAACTTCATCTTCACTACCGTCCATTTACCTTCCAAGGCCACTAGCATCCACACAGGATCCAGTCTCTGACCTTTCAGGCAGTCAGGCTTCACTCGGCCTCACATAAACGGTGTCCCCCACACCAGGGGAACAGGAAACAGGCCTGACGCCTATCACTGACACACCTGTCTCCAATTAAGCAGGGTTTATATACCCTTACACACACCCACACACGGGACCTGAGCTGATGTCATAGTCATGTGTTCAGACTTGTGTGTGTGTAAAAGGACCTGTGTGATGTCACAGTCATGTGACTAGTCAGCTGGGGGAAGGAACATGGACAGTCAAAACACACACTGAGCCATTACAGGAACGCCAGCCCAGGGCTGCATTACCTATTCCCCCCCCTTCCAAACTTGTAGGTTTGAACACAAAAATACATCCAATCACCTCAACCCACAGTTCACACAGAGACCATGTACTTGTCCATTGCTCTGTTCAGCCCCCGGAATATTAGTCAATGACATTCGTTCCTTCCTTAGGGACCTACTGTCTGTCATTGTCACAGACTTCGTCCAGTCACATTTCCGGGTCGTAACCTTGTCAGGTCTCCCCTCCGTTCCCAGCGGTCAATCGTAACCTTGTCAGGTCTTGCCTGGGTATCTAAGGTCCGGTTAGACTTCGTACTGTCCCGTACTCTATCGGGTCGTCTGTATGGGCCTCTCAAACCTGAGTTACTGGAGGTCTCACTACCTCTAAACCCACGCCCACTACCCTCAGTAGACGACTGCCATCTTCTGCTGCTCAGATGATGCTGTCTATCTACTCGCTGTCTAGCGAGATTCAATTGTTCTACCTCTCGCAGGTAGGTCACACGGTACGCCACCAGCATGCGCACATATTCCAGACTTTCTTCCGTTCCTATAGCGTAGAATGACACCATGCCGTCTTCATCTGGTATCCAGTCCCGACAATCACGTGGACTGCTTACTTTCACCACACCAGACCTCTTCACCATCATCTGCATGGCTCGGCCATTTCTCCCAATTAGCTTTCTCACCAGAACATGAGGCACCCGGATGACCTTTTCCCGCAGACTGTGAGCATTTCTCATAAGCTTCAGTTGTCTAACGGCTTGTTCTGTCTTAAACCGGAGAAACCACTTTGTGCGAATACATCGCCAGTGCATGTCACTTAGGATTGCCACCCTCTTCACTGTAACTTCGGTCGTGGACAAGACCACCAGCTGTTTAGCTCCTGAGGTCGAGTACACCTTACAGGCTCCCACGGCCTTCCTAAACGCTTCATGCACAGACTCACGGGTGCATTCTTCTCTCAAGTCCTCGGGTACATCTACGAGGCACTTGTACCGACACGTTTCGGTCTCACCAGTGGTTTCCAGACGATCAACCAGCTCAGGGTTCAGGGACAACTGACTTTCAGCTTCTTCCCCCTTTACGCTTCTTCTGAGCTGACTCACAGCTACAAATTTGTGAATTTCCGTCCTGACCACTTCCATTTCACATTTATCTTCCGTTACCACACTCTTAGCTCTCCTCAGGTCTATCTTCTCCTGGCCAAAGGGAGCGAGTGCAACGTGTTTGCCCTTTTCTTTCTCCAAGGAGGCCTTGTTCACCGAGTGACACTGTATCAGGCGACTTTTCAGCCGAGAACTTCTTCCTCTAGTTCCGCCATTCGCCTCTCAGCTGCCCGTCTCTGAAGCTTCTCTTGCGTCCACTGGGCTTGTAACCACTCCTTGAGCTCCTTGATCTCGGCTCCGACATCCACCGAATCATCCGAACTCACATCACTCGAGGAAGTATCTGCTTTACACTCCCATCTCCAGTGGCCAACTCCTGGCCCTGGTCTGTAGCTTCTCTGATGGACTCCTCCATCTTCTCCCGCTCAGCTTCCATTTGGCTGAGCTTTTCCTTAAGGCACATCTCCCCTTCTGGAGAGTATCACAGGACATCTGTAGCTCCTTCACCTGAGCTTCTAGACCTAGGGTCTTTCTGCGCAGATCACCATTTTCATCACGGGTGTGCTGCAGAGTGGTCTCAACCACCTGGCGCATTTGCTCTGCATCCATCTTATCCTCTTCTAGTTTTTCTTTGACCCTGAGGAGATCCACATAATCTCTCTTCATCTGTTGCAGTTCCCTACTGCGTTCACCACACTCCTTCTTGGAGTCACACAGCTCCTGGTTGAGCTGTTCGCGCAGTCGTTCTAGGATTTGTTCACTTCCAGAAACTCCATCCTGCAGCGCCTCCTTCTCACGCTTCAACTGCAAAACCTCTTCCTTGATTTTGCGGCGGTCCTCTTTAATGGCAAAGAACATATTCTGCCACAGGATAACTTCCTCGTTGCTTCCTTCTAGGACTCGCTGGTCTGAGGATACGTCCTCCAGGTTTTCACATAATTGCAGCATGTCACTCTGATACTGTAGCCGAATAGGTTCCAGCTCTTGGCCATGACTGGCCCCCTCCTCTTCTACCTCTAAAGGAGAATCCACACTTGAAGCATAGGCAGACAGTACTACATTCTCTTCATTTTCATTTTCAGCGAGTACTACCGGAACAACCTTTTTGTGGCCCTTGCGCCGTCGACGACGAGAGGAGGACTCTCTTCCCTCGTCTAGCCTCTCCTGACTGAACTCACTTTTTACTTTTATAGTGTCCCAGTCAGCTACGGGGTCTGTGTCACTCCCCATGGTGTTGTGGACTAACAGGTCACCTCCCACTTTGACGTCACCCCCTTCTACTGGAACTACCCCGTTATCAACGGTCACATTGTCATTTTTAGGAGGTACTAACCCACCACCCAGTAACAATTTTCAGTTTTCCACACTCTACACTCTTGTGAAAATCCGCCCCTTTTTTAGACTCCGCCCCCTTTTTAACAACCACACCGGCAGGGTAATTTTTACACAAAAAATCAGCAGTAGTCTTAGGACTCAGTTCACAACATCTCTTACCACCTCCCCGGGCACTCTGTGACAACACTGGCACCCCCGGAGAGTCCATAGAATGGTCCACTGCCGCCATTCTATACGGTGCCCACAGCTCCCGCACCATGTCCAGTTGCATGTCCAGTAGACATTTCTCAAATATGCGGTCCGACTCGTCAGACCCATTCGTTGCTCCGTTCACAGCCATCGCGGAGCACTGTTCACACCAGAACTTCACCGCTTTCCCTTGAAAAAAATCTTCGTGGCCCCGCCGAGCCACAGCAAAACTGGATTTGAGTGCGACGACAATCTTCGTAACCCCCACTGAGTCACAGCAAGATGCCTTCGTGACCCCCACCGAGTCACAGCAAGATGCCTTCGTGACCCCACTGAGTCACAGCAAGATGCTTGTATCCACACTCGTCTTCCATGCTGTCAGACTTCTCTGTCTTAACAACGGCAGTCTTCACTCAAGACATACACACTCCACAGTCTTTTCCACAGAAAAATTCAGCTTTGCTGTGCAGACACTTTTTTTTTTCTTTGCAAAGTCTATTAGGGCTACTGTCTCTTTAAGACTGCTCCAACAGACGTTTCTTTTGCTGACACACACTTTTTTTTTTCTCTGCTGCTGCTTCAACAGACTTCACCTTTATTGCTGTCTCTAAGCCACTGTGCTGCACGCACATTCCAGCACCAATTGTATCAGCCACTGTGCTGCCCCAGCATTCTCCGCCAATTGTAAGCTTTTCAGGGGATATAGCTCTGGGATCGCCGTCCGGGTAGACAGAGTGGCACGGAAACAGATCATTCACAGCAGTACTGGTGCAACTGGCCGCAACCAGTTTTATTTAAAGTCAAAAGCAAACAAGACATAAAACAAATCATAAACAGAAGACCTGGGCTTGTCTAGCCACTTACTACACTTAGATAGATTTCCCTATCTATCCGGGTCCCGACTCTAACAGCCGGGGCCAAAACAACACATATGTTCAGCATTTACCAGCATGGAGTTTCACAGAGTCTCCTCCTTGTGTCTGAAGGCACCTTCAACGTCCAGACTTGAGAGAGCTCCCCTCCTATTCAGCAGCTATCCGCCTGGATTCTCACAGAGACTACTCCTGTGTCCGGGGTACATCGAGCACCCAGACTGAGACAGCTCATACTCCTGGAGACTGCTTCTTGTGCCTGGACTCCTTGTCCAGACTAAGCGAGCTCCCCTCCTATTCAACAGCTATCCGCATGGATTCTCACAGAGACTACTCCTGTGTCCGGGGTACATCGAGCACCCAGACTGAGATAGCTCAAACTCCTGGAGACACCTTCTGTGCCTGGACCCCTCCTGTGTCCAGACTAAGCGAGCTCCCTGTCTGTGTTCGCAGACACCTACTTCTGGTCTCCTAATCAACACCTGAGTGGTCTCAGGCCTGAGCTGCAAGTGTGTACTGAATGTAAGGTGTAGTGACCTTTCTCTACCACTAGGTTTACAAAGCCACACATTTCCCTTATATCATACAGCACAGTACCTAGGTGAAATGTACACCCCATTCAACACATATGCTTTCACTGTCTCACAATACGGAGATTTACAATTACCCCTACACTGTATACGCCTGGTATCTTCGGATTCATTAGCGTTTTTTGCTTTTTATATTCTGGTCTACTCCATACTGAGCCTGTGAGCGTCTGTGTGTTACTCCGGAAATATATACGGAGATTTAAAATTTCCCCAACCCTGTATACAGCTGTACGCTTTTGATACATTACTATTTTTCTACTTTTTATATTCTGGTGTGATCCATACTGAGACTGTGAGAGTCTGTGTCTGACTCTGGAAATATATACTGAGATTTAAAATTACCCCAACACTGTATACAGTTGTATGCTTCTAATACATTACCCTTTTTCTACTTCTTATATTCTGGTGTAATCCATACTGAGCCTGTGAGTGTCTGTGTGTGACTCCTGAAATATATACGGAGATTTAAAAATTACCCCAACACTGTATACAGCTGTCCACTTCTAATACATTACCCTTTTTCTACTTTTTATATTCTGGTGTGATCCATACTGAGACTGTGAGATTCTGTGTCTGACTCTGGAAATATTAATGGAGATTTAAAATTACCCCAACACTGTATACAGTTGTATGCTTCTAGTACAGTACCTTTTTCTACTTCTTATATTCTGGTGTAATCCATACTGAACCTGTGAGTGTCTGTGTGTGACTCCTGAAATATATACGGAGATTTAAAAATTACCTCTACACTGTATACAGCTGTCCGCTTCTAATACATTACCCTTTTTCTACTTCTTATATTCTGGTGTAATCCATACTGAGCCTGTGAGTGTCTGTGTGTGACTCCTGAAATATATACGGAGATTTAAAAATTACCTCTACACTGTATACAGCTGTCCGCTTCTAATACATTACCCTTTTTCTACTTTTTATATTCTGGTGTGATCCATACTGAGCCTGTGAGAGTCTGTGTCTGACTCTGGAAATATATTCGGAGAGTTAAAATTACCCCAACACTGTATACAGCTGTATGCTTCTAATACATTACCCTTTTTCTACTTTTTATATTCTGGTGTGATCCATACTGAGCCTGTGAGCGTCTGTGTGTTACTCTGGAAATATATATGGAGATTTAAAAATTACCCCAACACTGTATACAGCTGTCCGCTTCTAATACATTACCCTTTTTCTACTTTTTATATTCTGGTGTGATCCATACTGAGCCTGTGAGAGTCTGTGTCTTCTGGAAATCGGGAAATAACTTATACGGAACGTATTTTTACTTAAAATTACCCAAACTGTCTACTTGGACGGGTTATACACTTTCCTATTCAATACGTTACCCTTTTTCTACTTTTTATATTCTGGTGTAATCCATACTGAGCCTGTGAGCGTCTGTGTGTGACTCCTGAAATATATATGGAGATTTACAATTACCCCTAGACTGTATACAGCTGTACGCTTTTGATACCGTACCCTTTTTCTGCTTTTTATATTCTTGTCTAATCCATACTGAGCCTGAGAGCGTTTGTGTCTGACTCCTGAAATATATACGGAGATTTACAATATTTTCACTATACTATATATACCTGGTATCTGGTGATATAGTACCCTTTTTCAACTTTTTATATTCTTGTCTAATCCATACTGAGCCTGAGAGCGTCTGTGTCTGACTCCTGAAATATATACAGAGATTTACAATTATCCCTAGACTGTTTACAGCTGTACGCTTCTGATACAGTACCATATATCTGCTGGTATTTTGGTTACATTTTCCCAAAAATGAGGAAGTATGGTGGAAGAGGCAACGGACGTGGACATGGGGGGGCCAGCTGGTACTGATGGTGGTGGTAGTGCATCTGCTGGAAGTGCCAAAAGCACAATAGCACCTAAGGCAGGATGTGTTGAGCCGGCGTCATCGTCTGGCTCAAGAAGGCCTGGAAGGCTCCTTTTTCTGGGAGTATGTAAACCGCTTTTAAAGCCAGAGCATCAGGAACAGGTTTTGGCTTACATTGCTGAAACAGCTTCCAGCTCTATCGCCTCCTCTTCTGAAGTTTCAAAAAATGCAAGCACTGAGTCGTCAGTGCAGGCTCTGGTCAGGAACAACACCTTTCCTTGTGTCCTTCACCCCACCAAAAGTTTAGCATGCGGCAGCCCACAGTTCAGATTACTCCATGGAGCTCTTTTCACATACCATGCCTGGGTTATCAAGTAAAATCCTGAATTCCCCAGTCCAACATGAATCAGAGATGGAGTGCACTGATGCACAGCCACTGCTAGATGATTCTGCTGGTACATTCACCCAGAGCACTACATTGCCCTCGCAGTCTACTGAGCCAGAATCTGACCCTGAGGAAACTCATGTGCCCCTTCCCGCATACTATACCACCTTACACGGTGACACAGAGGAAGG
Organism: Oophaga sylvatica; assembly: GCA_033576555.1. Lineage (NCBI taxonomy): Eukaryota > Metazoa > Chordata > Amphibia > Anura > Dendrobatidae > Oophaga > Oophaga sylvatica. The sequence goes on from JARQOD010000006.1 coordinate 114,742,531, forward strand.
TGCAGATGAAATTGAAGAGGAGGTGATGGTTGACCCAGTTGTTGACCCGGATTGGCATCCATTGGGGGAAGAGGGTGCCGCTGGCAATAGCTCAGAAGAGGAGAAGGATCTGCAGCAGGCATCGACATCGCAGCAGCGGTTATCTGGCAGGCCCGTAGCAGTCCAAAAGCATGTTAAAAAAACAAAAAGAGTTGCAGGACAGCTTGGCCAGACGGTCAAATTAGCACAGCGTGAAAGCCTTGAAAATTTATATCATAGTAGGAAGAGTGCAGTGTGGCACTTTTTTGACCAAAATCCTATTGATGAGGCAAAGGTTATCTGTAAGAAGTGCGGAAGAACCTTTAGCCGAGGAAAAAATCTCCGAAATTTGAATACCAGTTGCATGCTTAGACATTTAATCAACATACACTTGCAAGCGTGGACGGACTACAAATCCTCAGGTAGCACATGTGCACCTGTTCCGACTGAAGCCAGCAACGCTACATCGCTTTCCCCACTGTAAGCCCACCGGTTTGCACACCACTAGCAAGAAATGTTGAGATGTCGTCACAAGGCCAAAGCAGTCAGGGAAACACAATGTTTTTGCAACGAAAGACTGAATCTAGGCCATCACCACCACCACCACCATCACCATCACCAACCCCCTCTCAGTCTGTCATGTTCACCGTTAGTTCCACCATGTGCAGCTCTCAAGTCCAGCTCACCCTAGCAGATACTCTGAGTAGGACAAGAAAGTACTCATCCTCTCATCCACGTACACTGGCTTTGAACGCCTACATTGCCAAACTGATCTCATTAGAGATGATGCCCTTCCGCTTGGTTGAAAGCGCAGCGTTCCGAGAGCTCATGGCCTATGCTGTCCCACGCTTTGACCTACCCAGTCGGCAGTTCTTTTCTAGAAAAGCCATCCCTGCCCTCCACCTGCATGTGAAAGACTGCATTGTCCAGGCACTCAAACAATCAGTGAGTGGAAAGGTGCACCTCAGAACAGATGCAAGGGCCAGTAGGCATGGCCAGGGCCGTTACGTGTCCATCACTGCACACTGGGTTAATGTGGTGGATGCAGGGTCCACAGGGGAGAGCGGCGGTGGGACAGTGCTGCCTAGCCCACAGTATAGGCAACAGTTGGCTGTAGGCGTTCGACCCTCCTCCTCCTCCAGCAGCGAAAGCTTGTCAACAGCGCAGTCGCACGAGCACTCCATCAGCAGCTGCCAGTGTTGCACACGAGGTTTTCCACTATCGAACAGCTAGTGGTAAGTATCAGCAGGCTGTTTTAAAGATGATGTCTTTGGGAGATAACAGACACACCGCGTAGGTACTGGCCAACTACTTGCAGCGAGAAACTGAGTCATGGCTGGGCAATCTAAATCTTGCGCCAGGCAAGGTAGTCAGTGATAACGGCCGTAATTTTGTGGCAGCCATAGCCCTGGCAAAATTCAGACACATTCCTTGCCTGGCTCACACCTTGAACCTGTTGGTGCAGTGCTTCCTAAATAATTATCCGGAGTTAACAGCCCTGCTCCATAAGGTGCGAAGACTGTGCTCGCACATCCGTCGCTCGCCCATAGACTCCAGTCATATGCAGAGGCTGCAGCGATCGCTCCACCTCCCCAAGCACCGCCTAATCATAGACTTTGCAACAAGGTGGAACTCCACCATGCACATGGTTGACAGGCTGTGCGAACAGAGGCAGGCTGTAATGCATTTGTGGGAGGATACATGGGCAGGCAGTTTTGCGGGCAGACATGGAGTTGATGGGTGGACAGTGGTCAAAGCTGAAAGACCTCTGTAAAGTCCTTCAGTGTTTTGAGGAATGCACACGGCTGGTAAGTGCAGACGATGCCATCATAAGCATGAGCATCCCACTTATGCGTCTGCTGATGCAAACTTTGACGCACATTAAGGATCAGGCGTCTGCAGTGGAGGAGGAGGAGGAGGGAAGCCTTGTTGACAGTCAGGCATTGTCTGCTCAGGGAACTGTCCTGGACGAGGTGGAGGAAGAAGAGGAAGAGGAGGAGGATGAGGGGAATGATTATTTTGGGGAGGATGCTTCTCAGGAGGAAAGAGAAAATGTTGGCTTGCCAAGGTCAGGTACAGGGTTTGTGTGTGACTGGAGGGATGTGGATTTGGCAGAAAGTGCTCCTCCATCCACCACTGTCAGTGCATCATTGACACCTGGAGCATTGGCCCACATGTGTGATTATGTCTTGTGGATCCTAAAAGGGACCCTCGCGTTGCCAAAATTATGAAGGATGACGACTACTGGTTGGCCAGCATCCTCGATTCACGCTATAAAGGCAAATTACAGAACATCATGCCACAAGAGAACCCAGAGCTAATATTGGCGAACAAACACGCAACTCTGGTAAACCGTTTGTTAGAGGCATTCCCAGCACACAGCAGCGGTGCAGGTTCTACCACGAGCCGTACTGGGCCAAATGGAAGAGGTGCTCGTGGTGCACACAGCCGAAGTGGCGTTGGAGACAGGGGTTTCATGACCATGTTGTGGACTGATTTCTCGAGTACCGCTCACACGACTGTTAATACTGAATCGATTGCAACAGACAGGAGACAGCAGTTGTCAACTATGGTTCAAAATTACCTCTCTTCCCCTATCGATGTTCTCCCTCACAGTTCATTCCCCTTTGACTACTGGGCCTGTAAACTGAACACCTGGCCTGAATTGGCCCAATATGCCTTACAGGAGCTCGCTTGCCCTGCTGGTAGTGTGCTCTCAGAAAGAGTCTTCAGTGCAGTAATCCTGACAGAAAGAAGGACCCGGCTGTCGACCCAAAATGTTGGTGAGCATTCTAAATGGGGGACATCAGACAGTGGAGCAGCATTTACGGGGCCCATTATACACTGGAGCATTATAAATGGGGCCCATAATATATGGAGCATTATATTGGCCCATCATACACTGGAGCATTATCCATGGGGCCCATCATATACTGGAGCATTCTAAATGGGGGACATCAGACACTGGAGCAGCATTTACGGGGCCCATTATACACTGGAGCATTATAAATGGGGCCCATTATATATGGAGCATTATATTGGCCCATCATACACTGGAGCAGTATCTACGGGGCCCAGTATACACTGGAGCATTATAAATGGGGCCTATTATATATGGAGCATTATATTGGCCCATCATACACTGGAGCATCATCCATGGGGCCCATCATATACTGGAGCATCATACGGGGTTTATTATTTATAGGGCATCATATAGGGTATGGAGCATCATATGGAGCATTATATGGAGCCCATTCTATATGGAGCAATATATGGGGCCCATCATATACTGTATGGAGCTTTATATGCGACTCATTATACTGCATGGAGCAATATGTGGGGCTCATTCTACTCTATGGGGACCGTCCTATACTTTATGGCACATTATATGGGGACCATCATATACTGGAGCATTATGTGGAGCTCATCATATACTGTATGGAATATTATATGGGACCAATTATTCTGTATCAGCAATATATGGGGCTCTTTATTCTTTATGGCACCCTATGTGGTGGCCATAATACTGTATGGAGGAATATACTGTCCGGTTTTTGAGCTATTGTAGAATTTAAAATAGATATCAGTCATGTAATGTAAGAAGTGAAGTATTAGTCATTGTACTATACCTATATTTCTGTGCCGTATCAGAGCATAATGAATTGTGGTATTTGTTAAAGGGGCCCACTGACACTCTTTCGCCCGGGGCACACGAAAACCTGGAGCCAGCCCTACCCTCCCCACAACTTTAGCCAAATAACCCCCAGTTTTCAATGCGCAACTATTATTATAAAGTAAATTAAGGTTGCCAAGCTTAAGTAATAAGAATTGATGTAGTTGCCATTGAATGGGCACTGTAGTGTGTTTACTGTCTCCACTCCCGACGACTTTGCTCCAATTGACTTGCATGGTTTCGTGTTTCGTTGACTCAACTTTTCCGATAGTCGCCGATTGTTGACTCGACTTGAGAAAGTCGGTTCATGAAACCCGACTCGACCTAAAAGGCAAGTCGTCATCTCTAGCGATTTAGAGTGTGAATACAGGCTGCAGGTGGTGCCTTATCTGACATAGGACAAACTGGTGACATGTTCGTTTAAGGCAATGGAGACTGCATATTGCAATTGTGGCAATCATTTTGAAAACTTAGTGAGCTGGCGAATTAGAATTCATCACTTCTATTATTTAGTCGCATGGACAACTTGGTGACGTCCTTAAGAAATGAACTCGGCACTCAACTTAGTATAGTGAGAATAAAGATTTTTATTCCAGTAGTAAACGAAACGTTTCGTCTATTCAGGACCTCATCGTCACAGTATACTGGAAGGGGTTGATCCACATAGTGAAGAAAAAGGGCTGGTAAGCCTGTATGGTGGGTGAGATGAGAAGATGACAATGCCTCTATGCACTAGTACCTGTTGTTGAAGGAGTCGCAGTGGAGGATAGGTCTCTGCATTGGACGCGTTTCACCGTAGTCTGAGTGCCATCACTTCGGTGGACCGCGTCCATGCAGAAACCTATCCTCACTACTCTTCCTATCTCACCCCACCAATACAGGCTATATCAGCCTTCTTCTTCCTATGTGGATCAACCCCTCCCAGTATATCTGTGACTGATGAAGGTCCATGATATAGGACGAAACGTTTTCGTGTTAACTACTGTGAATAATATCTTTATGCTCAACTTACTAAAAGTTGAGTGCGATTCATTTTCTATTAGATTACGGTTTTGGGAACTACTCTGGACCTCTTGGTTGTGCACACGTATTTTCATAGGTTCCCTTTAAGAGACATGTGCAACACTCTGAGGTTTCTTAGGACTCTATTCAACTACTTTTCAAGCTCTATAATGGAATCACAGCCTAATGTCAAAGTGACCTCACCATATACCATATAGAAACCTGCAGTTCTATAGAAACCTGCAGTTCGAGCAAAGGTAATAAGTTTTTGGCAACTATGAGAGACAATTACCTTTCACAACTAGTTCAGGACCCAACAAGAGGGGGGGCACTGCTAGACCTAATATTATCCAACAGGCCAGACCGCATATCAAATATAAGGGTTGGGGGTCACTTGGGTAATAGTGATCACAAAATAATAAGCTTTCATGTATCCTTTAATAAGATGTGTAGTCGAGGGGTTACAAGGACACTAAACTTCAGGAAGGCAAATTTCCAACGGATGAGAGATGATCTTGGTGCAATAAACTGGGACGATATCCTGAGACATAAAAATACACAAAGAAAATGGGAGACGTTTATTAGTATTCTGAATAGGACCTGTGCACAGTATATACCCTATGGGAATAAACATGCTAGAATTAGGAGGAAACCACTATGGCTAAATAGAGCTGTAAGGGGCGCAATAAGGGACAAAAAGAAAGCGTTTAGGGAATTAAAGCAAGTAGGTAGTGAAGAGGCATTAAATAAATACAGAAGACTGAATAAATTCTGTAAAAAGCAAATCAAGACAGCAAAGATTGAGGCAGAGAGACTCATTGCCAGAGAAAGTAAAAAATAATCCCAAAATATTCTTTAACTACATAAATAGCAAGAAACTAAAAAATGATAGTGTTGGTCCCCTTAAAAATAGTCTGGGTGAAATGGTGGATGAGGAAGAGGAAAAAGCCAATATGCTAAATGACTTTTTTTCAACTGTATTTACACAAGAAAATCCCATGACAGATAACATGATCAGAGATAAAAAAATTTCTCCATTAAATGTCACCTGCTTAACCCAGCAGGAAGTACGGCGGCGTCTAAAAATCACTAAAGTTGACAAATCCCCGGGCCCGGATGGGATACACCCCCGAGTACTGCAGGAATTAAGTACAGTTATAGATAGACCATTATTTTTAATCTTTAAAGATTCCATAATAACTGGGTCTGTACCACAGGACTGGCGTATAGCAAATGTGGTGCCAATATTCAAAAAGGGGGCAAAAACTGAACCTGGAAATTATAGGCCAGTGAGCTTAACATCTACTGTGGGTAAAATCCTGGAGGGTTTTTTAAGGGATACTATATTGGAGTATCTGAAGCTGAATAACCTCATGACACAGTATCAGCATGGGTTTACGAGGGACCGTTCTTGTCAGACTAATCTGATAAGCTTTTATGAAGGGGTAAGTTCAGGACTGGACCAAGGGAATGCAGTGGACGTGGTGTTCATGGACTTCTCAAAAGCTTTTGATACAGTGCCACACAAAAGGTTGATACATAAAATGAGAACAATGGGGATAGGGAAAATATGTGTAAGTGGGTTAAGAACTGGCTCATGGATAGAAAACAAAGGGTGGTTATTAATGGAGCACACTCGGACTGGGTCACGGTTAGCAGTGGGGTACCACAGGGGTCAGTATTGGGGCCGCTTCTCTTTAACATATTTATTAATGACCTTGTAGGGGGCATACAGAGTAGTATTTCAATATTTGCAGATGACACTAAACACTGCAGGGTAATAAATACAGAGGAGGATAATTTTATATTACAGGAGGATTTATGTAAACTAGAAGCTTGGGCTGATAAATGGCAAATGAGCTTTAATGGGGATAAATGTAAGGTCATGCACTTGGGTAGAACAAATAAGATGTATAATTATGTGCTTAATTGTAAAACACTGGGCAAAACTGTCACTGAAAAAGACTTGGGTGTATGGGTGGACGACAAACTCACATTTAGTGGCCAATGTCAGGCAGCTGCTGCCAAGGCAAATAAAATAATGGATGCATTAGACGAGGCATAGATGCTCATGAGGAGAACATAATTTTACCTCTATACAAGTCACTGGTGCGACCACACTTAGAATACTGTGTGCAGTTCTGGTCTCCGGTGTATAAGAAAGACATAGCTGAACTGGAGCGGGTGAGAGAAGAGCGACCAAGGTTATTAGAGAACTGGGGGGTCTGCAATACCAAGACAGGTTATTACACTTGGGGTTATTTAGTTTGGAAAAACGAAGGCTTAGGGGTGATCTTATTACAATGTATAAATATATGAGGGGACAGTACAAAGACCTTTCTAATGATCTTTTTACTCTTAGATCTGTGACGGGGACAAGGGGGCATCCTCTACGTCTGGAGGAAAGAAGGTTTAGCCATAATCACAGACACAGATTCTTTACTGTAAGAGCAGTGAGACTATGGAACTCTCTGCCGACTAATGTTGTAATGAGTGATTCCTTACTAAAATTTAAGAAGGGACTGGATGCCTTTCTTGAAAAGTATAATATTACAGGCTATATTCACTAGTTTCCTAGATACAGCGTTGATCCAGGGAGCTAGTCTGATTGCCGTATGTGGAGTCGGGAAGGAATTTTTTTCCCCAATGTGAAGCTTACTGTTTGCCACTTGGGTTTTTTTTGCCTTCCTCTGGATCAACATGTTAGGGCAGGTTAGGATAGGATATGGGTTGAACTAGATGGACTTAAAGTCTTCCTTCAACCTTAATAACTATGTTACTATATAAACAATGGTAAACAGTAGCCCATTTAGTAACAGCAAAAACACTGACAGACTTATCATGCTTTTTAAAAATAAAAAAAACAGTCCAAAAACTATCATCCCTGGTATCTGGAGATGAGGCAGACCATTCTGTTGCTGCCATTAAGTCCAGGATGATATCTGAAATGAGCATTACTATCCGTTTTTGTGTCACTGAGTCCTATCAACTTTGTATGTTGCTTTTTGTGTCTAAGATGGTGTCCAGGTCACAGAAAACATAGGCTGAGAGTTCGATTAGATCAGATTCAAGCATGTCTCGACTGAAATCTGATCCCAGGTCTCTTGTACGCATTCCTAAAGTTGGTGCATACTGGTCTACTCACTTGGGTATGTATACAGCTTTCGTTCAACTCTTCCCATAAGTTTTCAATTGGGTTGGGGCCTGGGGAACCATGGGTGCCAATCCAGCACCTCTACTTCATTGTCATTGAACCATTTCTTTGCCAATCTCGACATATGCTTTGGGTCATTGTCCTCCTCTAACACTAGGTCGTCCTTTTCATACCCACAGAAATCAAGTGTACGAAGTAACTCATCTTGTAAGATACTCACTTATAGCTCAAGATTTGAGACCAGCATTGATTCTGATCAAATAACTAATTCCTTTGGCTGTGAAAAAATCCATATCATCAGGCTTCCTCCATCAAACTTTTCAGTTACTGCAATTTCTCGATCCCTTAGCCCCTTTTTTCCTTGTTTCTTAAAGACCAATTTGCACCCATTAGTGTTATGCGCAATCACAAGAGACTCAGCAAGACTGGCACCAACCAAGCAAAGGCGCAGATACAGACATGTAAGGAAGAAGACTGGGCTGCGGGTACCGACAGAGCACCGGATCAGAAACTGCTGGGGCCGCAAACATTGCTGCAAGGAGGAAAGAAATTGAGGATGGAAATCACCCATGACCTGCAGAGAGGGGGCATGGTAGGTGAGGTAGGGACCAGTAGTTTTGCGTGGAAAGACAGACAGAGTTCCCACCGGGGAGGCGTAAGAGAGTAGACTTGTGGCGCGCTGCTGGTAGAGTTAGACCACACAGCAGTGAGAGGACACAAGCGCAGAGAAGATCGAGTGTGGAATTGTGGTGAGATACTCCCGATTGCAGAACACGTTGACCAGGAGATTGTTGTGCGAGACTCCCATTGCCGAGCACGTTGACCATGAGATTGTTGTGCGAGACTCCTGACTGCAAGATGTGACGAACGGGAGATTGTTGTGAAAAGCTCCTGGTTGCAGAGCAGTGTGATAGACTGGGGGCTCAACGGGTCGAACTGGTGACCGCCAGTTGCCGCCAGAAGAGGAAGGACTAATCTGTTGGGAGAGGAAGCCTGATGATTCAGCCGCAGCCGACATCCAGCTTGCACCCCTGAACATGTGAAAAGGGTCCGACTCATGATAAGTTGAACAGAATTTCTCATAAACTGTCGCCTTAAGTTTCTCAGTTCTTTTGTGATTCCTAGCTTAAATCTGACTTTTCCACTGTGGCTCCCTGCAAGGAGATTTCTCTGTGTAATCATTAAATCAAACCACTGTTACCCCTGTTAACCCTTACTCTGTGTATCTGTATCGCTGCATTAGATTTCCTGCATTACATTTGGATTAGTCGACAGGATGCAGTCTTTGGACACAGATGCAGCAGACCAATCCACCGCGAGTGCCCCAAGGTTCAGCTTGCCATGGGAGGCCATGCTCAGCAATCTCCCAAAATTCACGCAGTGTTATATAATGCTACATACCAAGCCACGCATGACTTTTATAGAAATAGGGGCTTAAGCGTGTGTGAGAGAGCAAGAGTAGGGGGTGACGGCCCTAACAGGCATGGTCCAGAGCATTGAGGTACCCACCCCGCCCGCAGCCGAGCCAGAGTGAGTCCGGGAAATCCGGAAAGAAATACGAGAAATGCTGGAAGAGTGGTCCAGCCTTAGAAGACTCCCCGCCTGTGCCCCAGATACGTTGAGAGCAGCCCCTTCATGAAGGGACAGGAGTGATTCGGAGTCCCGCTTGTCCATCGAGCCTTGTCAGGGTATAAGACAGCCTAGTGCAGAATGGGATCCGACTTGGTTCAGGTGTGGGAACACTGGACATTACACCCGAGGCTGTGCGAGACGGAGATGGTCTCTACCACAGCAGCCATTAAACTAGTAGGTTCCGTGGCCGGGGGACACAGATCGGAGCCTGAAAGACCAAGGAGAAGAGACAGGAGTCTCAGAGATCTAATCTCTATGAGCCCCATGTCTGGGTTGAAGTGAATGGGTAAGCAGTTCACTGCCTAATTGATACTGGATCGCAAGTGACCACCATGCCTGAAGCTTACTTTAGATGTCACTTTCCGGAAGTGCCGCAGCCAGAGTGGAGGCCGATAATCAGACTGACGGCAGCCAATCAGTTGCCCATCCCAGTTGCAGGGATGGTCTGGATGGAGATCAGAGTGTGTGGAAAGGATGTGGGCCAAAAAGGGGTCGTGTTGGTCGCCTGGGACATTGGCAGCGGGCCCGTGATGACTCTTGGAATGAATGTACTGAAAGAAATTGAATCTCTCCTGATCAGTGAGCCTCAGGCTTTTTTGCACCGGTGGAGTCTGCGAAATCCCCAAAGAAAGGTATTCCAGCAACTGTTTCAAGCTGCCCAGACTCAGGAAACGTCAAGTGAAGGGAAAGTTCTTGGGAAGGTGATGGTTCCCGCAGCTGCTAAACTTACTCTTCCGCCTGGGCAGATGGTGCTCACATTGCCAGTATGAGACTACGCCCTTCTAGGGGGTAGAAGTGCAGATAGAGCCAACATCGGTGGATCAACTACCCCCTGGACTCCTCATAGCTTTGACATTGGCCACAGTAGATGACGGTAACGTGGTAGTGCGGTGCGTCATCCTGGGAGAAGATAGCCTCACTCTCTCACCTAAGAGTGAAGTGGGTCAGGTCCTGGGAATGCCGGCAGAAGCGGTGCAACCTAAGGCCGTGCTATTGGCAGTAATGCAAGGAGATCCCTGGACCCTAGCCATTACAATGGCACCGGAATACTCATTCAGAAGCATGAAGGAGGGTTGTTGAATCTTGAAACAGATGTGGGCTGAATTGACGGGGCTCTCACCTCAGCAGATGCAACAAGTGGAGGATGTATTAGAGCGCTACCAGGAAGTCTTTGCTCGCCGTGAAGATGACTTCGGATGCACTCAGGCTATCATCCATGAAATTCTTACGGGATGTGCTGCACTAGTTTGGGAAAGATATCTGCAGATACCTCTTCAGATGTGCAAAGTAGTGAAGGAGATTCTAGCTCACTTGCTACAGAGTGGAGTAATACGGGAAAGTCAGAGTCCGTGTGCGGCTCCAATTGTTTTAGTACGTAAAAAGGACGGAACCCTGCGCTTCTGCGTCAACTACAGAAGACTGAATGCTTGCACAGTGCGGGTTTCCTATCCATTACCTAGAATTGAGGAGTCTCTGTCTGCCTCGGGAAAGGCAAAATACTTTTCGTCCCTGGATCTGGTCAGCGGGTATTGACAGGTGCCCATGGCTGAACACGACCGGCTAAAAACTGCGTTCATATTGCCCATGGGACTGTTTGAATTTAATCAGATTACCTTTGGTCTGACCAACGCCCCCCGGGACATTCCAGCAGTTGATGGAGAGATGCTTGAGGGACCTGAATTTTGAAGCAACACTAATTTGCCTTGATGACATCATCGTTTATGCAGCCACCTTCGAAGAACATCTTCGGCGTCTGGAGCAAGTGCTAAGTCGGCTGCAGAGTCATGGCCTGAAGGTGAAGCCACAAAAATGTCACCTCGTCTGCAAGCAAATTGAGTATCTGGGGTACGTTGTATCTGGTGAAGGAGTGAGGCCTGCGTGTGAGAAGATAGCAGCTGTACAGAAGTGGCCCACTCGACGACGGTGAAAGACGTTCGGGCCTTCTTGGGGCTTACTGGGTACTACCGAAGATTCGTAAAAGATTTCACCCACCTCGCCAGCTCTTTATTACAATTGCTTAAAGGAGTCCCATCTGGTTCAAAGAATCTAACTGTTCAATGGGGAAACAATCAGGAAGAAGCCTTCAGAGCCTTGAAAATAGCTTTGACAGAAGCCCTAATACTTGCCTGGTGGATTTGTCATAGCCTTTCATCCTTCATACTGATGAAAGTTTACATGGCTCCGGGCAGTCTTGCAACAAATACAGAGAGGAAAGGAACGAGTGATAACTTACGCGAGCTGGTTTCTGCATGACTCAGAGCAGAACCCAGACAATTATAGCTCCTTCAAGTTGGAACTGCTAGCACTGGTGTGGGCGATGACTGAAAAGTTTGCAGAGTACCTGTCTGGGTCTGAAGTCTTGGGAAAATGCAAAGTTGGGGGCCTTGGAACAGCGATAGGTGGCTCACATGACGAAGTATCGGTACAAGATCGCCTACCGTGCCTGGGCTGAGAACACCCATGCTGATGCCCTTTCGAGGGTGACTCATGAGTGACCCAAACGTGACTGAGATGAAGAGCTGGAGGCGGAAGAGATTCCTGTTTTTTGGGAACTGGCCACATCGTTGGTGATGATGCAGGTACAGATCAGGGAGACGTCTGGAGAACAGGTGTTAGGACGGCACCGGGATGACTGGGTGTACCTTCAACAGGAAGATAAGGAACTCGGTCAGCTGCGACAGTGGGTGGCCCTGAAGCAACTTCCCAGCCAGCAAGAGAGGGACGCTCTGTCTCCAGGGACACTACGGATTCTGAGACAGTGGGAGAGGCTTCAGTTGGAAGATGGGTTGTTATACCGGAGAGTACAGTTACAATGAAAATTGGGGGTCATTTGGCAAGTAATGCTCCAGGAGAAGTTGATCAGTGTGGTGGCTACCAGTGAGGGGCTCACTTTGGTCCGGAGAAGAAGTTCCAGTGGTTACAGAAGCTAGTGTATCACCCCGATTGAGGACCGCAGTGGAAGAGGCCTGCCAAAAATGTTAGAGCTGTGAACTACCCAAACCCCAGAACAGAGAGCCCCGATACAAACCATCATGACTTCTGCACCCTTGGAGATATTGATGATCGATTACTTGGCTGTAGGCCCAGCACATCTTGGGTATGAGCATTGTCTGGTGATGATCGACCATTTCACCAAGTTTGCTGTAGTGACTGGAACCCGAGACCAGACTGCTGAATCAGCTGCACAGGACATTTGCCGAGACTTCATCCGGGTGTACGGACGCCGGAAGAGGATCCACTCCGACCAGGGCACCTGCTTCCAAGGTCGAGTGATGGAAGAGTTGCATCGTTTATACAGATTGAGAAGTCAAGAACTACTCCTTATCATCCTCAAGGGAATGGAGCTTGTGAACGCTTTTGTCAGATGTTGATCCAGATGCTTCGAACGTTAGAGGAAGATTGGAAGATATGGTGGCCTGAGTTCGTGGCTGAATTGTTGTGGGTATACAACAATCGAGTGCACAGTATGACGGGGTTCACTCCGTATACCTTGCTGCTCAGGTGAAAGGGATGAGAGATCACCGAGCTGGAGTTGGACCCAGAAGAGGACTACCCGCGGACGGGGGTGTCTTCCTGGGTTCGAGAACACTAAAATCGACTGCAGACTCTCCATTGGCTGGGGCAGACAAAGTTTTGAGAACTCCAGCATCATGAAGCGGCACCTACTCGAGGGACAGCTCTGAGATCAGGAGACCAAGTGTTGATCCGGAACAAGTGGCCCGCAGAAAACTGGAACATCGATGGGAGAGGACCCTGCATCGAGTGACATGTCGAGTCAGTTCTGATGGGTCAGTGTATGAAGTCCAGCCTGAGTGGGCAAAAGGGGTGCCTACCCAGGTAGTTCACAATAGCATGTTGCGGCCTTGCCTGTCAAAAAGACCCGAGGATGAAAAAGAAGCATTGAAAGTCATCAATGCGCCCACTTCAACGGTTCTTGACTTTGATGAAGAAGACATGCCGGCCTCGCCCCTAGACCTTAGCAGTTCACTGTCTACCACTCCCAGCGAAATGAGCACTGAGGTTCCAAAGCTTGAAGCGACAGGCGCAGTAGACTCAACGAATCAAGGTAGCTCCTCACCTCCCATCAGTCAACCTGGATTACGCCATCCGAGCGAACGACAGCTGGAGTGCCCCCCACCCATTTCAAGCAAGATCAGTTCATCTGGCAACGAATCATTAAAGGAGTGAAGGAATGCGAAAGTCTGGTGAAAGAGCTCTCGCCCATGGAATGGCGAGTTAAAGGAGAACTAGGAGAACAATCCAAGAAAGCAACTTTCCATAAGATTAGGACATTTTCCCTGCATGCGAGGTAGCTACACCTCCAGGAACAGGACAATGACGGCACTTGCGACAGGAGTAGATTAGCACTGGACCTGATCCATTCCCAGGTGGGAGCAGAGAACTACAAATCCTAAAAGTCATAGCCTAGTCTATTGGTTTTTGTCTTAACGCTCCAAATCACACATTTCCAAATTTCTACTGTCCACCTTTTGTACTTTTTTTTGGTGTACAATAATAAATTATATTGTGGTACCGTGTTAGCCAGAAAAATCGATGTGAATACTTTTCCATCCAATTATGACAAGAGCATTCTTAAGGTGATACCTTAAAGGTATCACCTTAAGAATGTACTTTTTTTTGTAAACCCGAGCCGACACTTCTTATGACGATATGGAAGTTGAGGCTTCTTCACCTTTTTTTGTGCCACCATTCCAGACTTGTGTAAAGTGCATCACATGGTGCTCATATGGATGTCTGTGATCTCGCCATTATAAAGCATATGAGACACCTCCACTGCAGTGTTTGCTGCTCTATAACTGACTGACAGACCTTGGGATGAGCTGACTTATTGACTTCAATATTTTGCCTGGACGTCGATCTCTTGGCTTTTGAATAGATTGGCTTCATTTTGTATTCTTCCAACTGCCGTGGCACTTACATGATGCAGTTTGGCAATTTTCTTGGCTAAGAGACCACTATCGATGAGCTGGATGATGCTGTTTCTCTTTTCTTGGGAAATCTTCTACATGGCTGCTCCTTGATTCGAACCAGTGATCTTTTGCTTGAGAATTAAATTACCGTATATACTCGTGTATAAGCCGAGATTTTCAGCCCATTTTTTAGGGCTGAAAGTCCCCCTCTCGGCTTATACGCGGGTCATATACGGGGGTCGGCGGGGGAGGGGGAGCGGGGGTGTCGGATTATACTTACCCCTCCGCCGGCACGGTCTCTGCAGCTCCCCGGCTTCTCCCACGATCTCCGGCTCCTTCCTGCAGCGGTCACATGGCACCGCTCATTAAAGTCATGAATATGCACATATTCATGACTTTAATGAGCGGTACCATGTGACCGCTGTAGGAAGGAAGCGCTGCAGAGAGCGCCGGGAGAAGAGGAGAGGCTGCAGGGACGCGCGGCGGAGGGGTGAGTATAGCGATATTTACCTGTCCTCTCTCCACCGCTGTGCTGCGTCCTCGTCTGACTCCTCTGGCTGTGAATGATCAGCAGAGGGCGCGATGACGTCGTTAGTGAGCGCCGCGCCCCCTGCCAGATCATTCACTGCCGAGGACCAGGAAGAGGACGCAGCGCTGCGCTGCAGAGAGGACAGGTAAATATCTCAGTGCCGGTGTCCTGAGCGAGCGGTGAAACCGCCTGCTCAGGACACCGGCACCTGGCCCCCAGCGACGAGAGGTGAGTATGTCATTTTTTTTTTTTTTTTGTAGCAGTATATGGGGCATAATCTGGAACATATGGGGCATAATCTGGAGCATATGGGGCATAAAATGTGGAACATATGGGGCATAATCTGGAGCATATGGGGGCATAAGCTGTGGAACATATGGGGCATAATCTGGAGCATATGGGGGCATAAGCTGTGGAACATATGGGGCATAATATAGAGCATAAGGGGGCATAAGCTGTGGAACATATGGGGCATAATCTGGAGCATATGGGGGCATAAGCTGTGGAACATATGGGGGCATAATATGGAGCATATGGGGGCATAAGCTGTGGAACATATGAGGCATAATATGGAGCATAAGGGGGCATAAGCTGTGGAACATATGGGGCATAATATGGAGCATATGGGGGCATAGGCTGTGGAACATATGGGGCATAATATGGAGCATAAGGGGTCATAAGCTGTGGAACATATGGGGCATAATATGGAGCATATGGGGGCATAGGCTGTGGAACATATGGGGCATAATATGGAGCATATGGGGGCATAAGCTGTGGAACATATGGGGGCATAATATGGAGCATATGGGGGCATAAGCTGTGGAACATATGGGGCATAATCTGGAGCATATGGGGGCATAATCATTTTTCACCCTAGGCTTATACGCGAGTCAATAAGTTTTCCCAGTTTTTTGTGGCAAAATTAGGGAGGTCGGCTTATACACGGGTCGGCTTATACATGAGTATATACGGTAATATATATTGAGCGATTAGGGTATATGAAAAAGGTTGCTATTTGTAGTATACAGGAAGAAAAAGATTTTTCCACCACCAGGAGCAAAACAGTAACAATGCAGTGACATGACAAGAATATGCAGAACTAATCATATGCTAAACAGTTGCAAGTAAAATTTATGTAAGAAATAACCAAGGTGATTGTCTATAAAATGATGGCAGTTTCATGTTTGAAGCAGTAGTGGATGGTGAGATATGGAGCCTGAAAGTCAAAAGTTCAAAAAATTGTTACCCTTTTGCTTGTCAGTGTATTTACTGGGATGGGGTCCAGGATAAGGGACATATACTGTATACCAGGATGAGGGATATACAGTATATACCAGGATACAAGTAAGAAAAAATAGAAGAAGTCAGCTCATCAGAGATGGAAACACCTGTGCCAAGAGGAAGAACAGCACACGGAGCCTCCCAGGCCAGGGCTGCAGCAGTAAATAGAAAAACAGTGGATTCTCCAGCGAACCATGATTAAAGATATATGCCGAAACCCTTAAGTCGTGGCTTCATCTTTCTGTAGTCTGGTCTGCTGTGTGCTACCATTCCTGGTTTTAATGTATTTGTTAAATAAACTTCCTGTTTTTACTTACCTGAGGAAGTTTCACTGGAGAATCCACTGTTTTTCTATATACAGTACAGACCAAAAGTTTGGACACACCTTCTCATTCAATGATTTTTCTGTATTTTTATGGCTATGAAAATTGTAGAATCACACTGAAGGCATCAAAACTATGAATTAACACTTGTGGAATTATACATTACACTTTACAAAAAAGTGTGAAACAACTGAAAATATGTCTTATATTCTAGGTTCTTCAAAGTAGCCACCTTTTGCTTTGATTACTGCTTTGCACGCAGAAAAGGTGAACGGATGGACTCTACATGCCTGGTTCCCACCGTGAAGCATGGAGGAGGAGGTGTGATGGTGTGAGGGTGCTTTGCTGGTGACACTGTTGGGGATTTATTCAAAATTGAAGGCATAGTGAACCAGAATGGCTACCACAGCATCTTGCAGAGGCATGTTATTCCATCCGGTTTGCGTTTAGTTGGACCATCATTTATTTTTCAACAGGACAATGACCCAAAACACACCTCCAGGCTGTGTAAGTGCTATTTGAGCAAGAAGGAGAGTGTTGGGGTGCTACGCCAGATGACCTGGCCTCCACAGTCACCAGACCTGAAACCAATCGAGATGGTTTGGGGTGAGCGTGACCGCTCACCGCTTCAATTTTTAATAAATCCCCAACAGTGTCACCAGCAAAGCACCCCCACACCATCACACCACCTCCTCCATGCTTCACGGTGGGAACCAGGCATGTAGAGTCCATCCGTTCACCTTTTCTGCGTGCAAAGCAGTAATCAAAGCAAAAGGTGGCTACTTTGAAGAACATAGAATATAAGACATATTTTCAGTTGTTTCACACTTTTTTGTAAAGTGTAATGTATAATTCCACATGTGTTAATTCATAGTTTTGATGCCTTCAGTGTGATTCTACAATTTTCATAGTCATGAAAATACAGAAAAATCTTTGAATGAGAAGGTGTGTCCAAACTTTTGGTCTGTACTGTATAACAGAATGGGGCCCAGGATAAGGGACGTATATAACATCATGGTACCCACGATGAGTGACATACAGTGGCATGTAAAAGTTGAGGCACCTCTTGTCAAAATTACTGTTATTGCGAACAGCTAAGCAATTTGAAGATTAAATGATCTCTAAAAGGCCTAAAGTTAAAGATGACACATTTTCTTTGTATTTTAAGCAAAAAAAATATATTTTCATCTCTTACATTTTAAAAATTACAAAAAGGAAAATGGGTTGATGCAAAAGTTTGGGCACCCCTGGAGATTTATGTTCTCAGATAACTTTGACCAAGGACTCAGACCTTAGCCTCTTACAGTTATAGCAGCGATGCAAGACGAGCCAAGAATCTCGCAGAACAGGAAGCATTTTCCATTTGATAATGGATGCAAATCCCTCAAACAGAATCTGAAAGAATCTTAGCTGGCTACAGACAGCATTTAAAAGATTTGATACTTTTAAAAGGGGGTGCTACTAGGTACTAACAGTGCAGGGTGCCCAAACTTTGCTGAGTGAAAATTGCAAACTGCCGTTGTTGTGCCTGTACATTGTGCCCATCTCATGCACCTGTAAATTAAGTGGCCTCTTATTGCTACGGAAAACCCAAACATGATGTGGATACTAACTGCGGTTTAGGCACATTGGGACTCAGAAGGGAGGGGGGCATTTGAAATTGGGAGCGCAGAATTTGCTGAATTTCTTTTGGGGGCTAGACCCATTTTGTTTTTCCAGAGCCTTTGTACTACCTGTAACATAGAAGCCCTCTATATTTCTGTTAACATCTAATAGTCCTGAGTGGGGACGTGCTTTTTTTGTGGATTTCGTTGAAGCTTTTATTAGGAACATTTTGCATAACTTATGGGATCACATTTATTCGGCATTCTAGGCTGAGCACTTACAACGGGGTTTCCCTTTAAATCTCCGAATGATGTAATGCAGATAAAACCCCCGAGGGAGCCATTCAATAGAATGAGGCAGCAGAGTTAGGCCTGGATTACACATGCGAGGAATATGGCTGAGTCTCACATGATAATACCCGGCCTCGGGAGTGGAGCGAGCAGCCACATAGCAATACATTGAGCCACACGCTCCACTCCCGAGGCCGGCATCAGTGCCGGGTATTAACATGCGAGACTCGGCCATATTCCTCACATGTGTGATCCGGCCTTACTCTGGACACTTCTGGTCTCTGTTCAGAGGTGTCCTTTTCAAAAAACCACAAAACTGTGGCCAACAGCACTTTTATGCTAATAAAAAGAGACATCGCCAGATCATAGGCAGCCACACGGCGCCACGGTAACTCCATCTGCCTCATTATAGGGAATCTTCTGACGGGGCTTCCATCTGAATTACGTATTTCAGAGATTTATATGGAAACCCCGTGTAAGCACGCAGAGGAGAGCACAGGATAAATGTGCGCCAAGCCTTACTGCGAACTTTGGGAGGCAGAATAAACAAATCAACAGCGGGTGAAATATTGGTTTCATTTATTTTTTATGCTATTCCTCGTGATATATTAGTGATTAGATTACTTTATTCTTCAGGTCTGTGTGATTAGAGAGATTCCAGATATATATTGGGTTTCTCTGTTTGGTTGCAGTCACACACTAAAAGATGCTTTTTTTTCAAAAACTAATTGTTGCATCGCCATATTTTGAATGCTATAATTTTATCATATTTTGTCTGACGGAGTCATGTCAGGACTTATTTTTTGCAGGATGAGTTGACGTTTTAGTGGTACCTTGGTACCAGTTTCGGGATATGACATATTTTAATCACTTTCTATTCTGATTATTGGGAAGTAGAATAAACAAAAACAAGCAATTCAGGAATTGATTTTTTGTTTTTTTTTTATACTATTCTATGTGTAGTGAAATTGACAAAGCAGTTTTATTCTCCAGATCAGTACAATTACAGTGATACCCCATATACATAGTTTTTATGTTTTTGCGCTAATACACAATAAAAACTATTTTATAGAAAAAAATATTATTTTTGCATCGTTTTATTTTGAGGGCTAGAACTTTTTTGTTTTTCTGCTGATGGAACTGCATGGTGGCTTGTTTTTAAGGGACAAGATTTTTTTTACATTCGTCTTTTTGATCACTTTTATTCCACTTTTAGTTTGGTGATATGATAAAGCATTATTTTTTGCCTGTTTTTTTATGGTGCTCATTAAAGGGGTTAACTAGTGTTATAGTTTTGTAGATCGGGTAGCTATGGACGCAGCAATAACAAATATGTGCACTTTTATTTTTTGTGTTGGTTTTTCATAATAATAATTTATGAGTGCAATATATATATATATATATATATATATATACTGTATAATGGATATAATTTTTTATTATTATTATTTTGTGATTATTTTTTTTTTAAATATCTTTAATACTTTTTTTACTTTTTAACTTAGTCCCACTATGGGACTTTCACTTTCTGCAGTCTGATCACAGTTATAAGGTATAGCAATGCAAGAGCGTTGCCTGTTTCACATGTCCTGATATTTCCGGTATTGGAAAAAACGGTACCGGAGATATCCATGTACGTGTCTCGTGAATGGGATATTTGTGGCACACATGTGGCAACCACGTACCACACGGACGGCCGCCGGGGAAGAAGCGCTACAGTAAGGGCTGTTCCCCGGTGGCAGATGCTGAAGACAGCTCTCATCATTCTCCCCTGCTCTACCAGCAATCGGCACGAGCAGAAGAGAATGATGGTTATATTAAAGTCAGAAAGATGAGAGCAAGAGGTGGCTTTTGGGACTACTACTCCCATCATCAGACACCTGCGGCGGCTAATAACAGTGACAGCAGGAGCAGATGATCGAGTTATTCCTTCTCCGCCGCCTGCGATCTAACTAAATAAATGAATGAAAAACCCGACATGGGTTCCCCCTACTTTCTTTAACCCCTTCATGACCCAGCCTATTTTGACCTTAAAGACCTTGCCATTTTTTGCAAATCTGACCAGTGTCCCTTTAGGAGGTAATAACTCAGGAACGCTTCAACGGATCCTAGCGATTCTGAGAAATTGTTTTTTTGTGACATATTGGGCTTCATGTTAGTGGTAAATTTAAGTCGATAAATTTGCGTTTATTTGTGAAAAAATGGAAATTTGGCGAAAATTTTGAAAATTTGAAGTCACTTTGAGGGGTCTATATGACAGAAAATACCCAAAAGTGACAACATTATAAAAACTGCACCCCTCAAGCTACTCAAAACTACATTCAAGAAGATTATTAACCCTTCAGGTGCTTCACAAGAACTAAAGCAGCGTGGAAGGAAAAAATGGACATTTTAATTTTTCCAATTTTCTTTTAGCATCAATTTTTTCATTTTTATATGGGCAACAGGATAAAATAGATCCTAAAATTAGTTGGGCAATTTCTCTTGAGTACACAGATACCTCATATGTGGTCATAAACCACTGTTTGGGCGCACGGCAGGGCTCAGAAGGGAAGGAGCGCCATTTGACATTTTAAATAGAAAATATGCTGGAATATTTAGCTGTTGCCATGTCGCATTTGGAGAGTCCCTGTGTGCCTAAACATTGGAGATCCCCCACAAGTGACTGAATTTTGGAAACTAGACCCCCCAAGGAACTTATCTAGATGCATAGTGAGCACTTTGAACTCCCAGGTGCTTCACAAATTGATCCGTAAAAAAAAGAAAGTACTTTTTTTCATAAAAATTTTCTTTTAGCCTCAGTTTTTTCATTTTCACATGGGCAACAGGACAAAATGGATCCTAAAATTTGTTGGGCAATTTCTCCTGAGTACACCGATACCTCATATGTGGTCATAAACCACTGTTTCGGGGTACGGCAGGGCCCAGAAGGGAAGGAGCGCCATTTGATTTTTTGAAAGGAAAATTAGCTCCAATCGTTAGCGGACACCATGACGCATTTCGAGAGCCCCTGTGTGCCTAAACAGTGAAAAAAACCCACATGTGACATCAGTTTGGAAACTAGACCCCTTATGGAACTTATGTAGATGTTGTGTGAGCACTCTCAACCCCCAAGTGCATCACAGAAGTTTATAACGCAGAGCAGTGACAATAAAAAAATCATTTTTTTCCTCAAAAATGATTTTTTAGCCCGCTATTTTTTATTTTCACAAGGGTAACAGGAGAAATTGGACCCCAAAAGTTGTTGTCCAGTTTTTCCTGAGTACGCTGGTGCCCCATATGTGGGGGGGAACCACTGTTTGGACGCACGGCAGGGCTCAGAAGGGAAGGAGCGCCATTTGACTTTTTTAATGGAAAATAAGCTCCAATCGTTAGCGGACACCATGTCGTGTTTGGAGAGCCCCTTTGTGCCTAAACTTTGGAGCTCTCCCACAAATGACCCCATTTTGGAAACTAGACCCCCTAAGGAACTTATCTAGATGCACAGTGAGTACTTTGAACCCCCATAACAAAGAAAGAGGCACATGCATAACCAGGGATCACCGAAACAAATATAATCAAAGCATATCAAATTTATTGAAAAAGACAAATCATAGTGAACACACAGTTTAAAAACATCTAAAAAACACTAATTGCGTATACAAAAAAGTCCAATTGCATTCAGGAACCTTGGTGTATTTCTTATAGAAGTCCTCCCTCTCAGGCCATTATGTTATATTACGGTAGCTGAGGAGTGCAGGTAAAAAAGGAAATACACCAGAGCAGTTGGAATCTATGAGATTGCAGTACCCTGACTAACCACCGCAACTAGAGGCAGCCGTGGAGCGTTCCTACGTTGGTCCTAGACGCCTCGTCACAGCCTGAGAAACTAACTACACCTAAAGATAGAAATAGGAAAGCTATCTGCCCCGTAGCAGAACCCCAAAGATAATAGAAAGCCCCCAAACATGTAATGGCGGTTAGACAAGAGGAAATACTGACACAGAAAGAAAATAGTATGAGCAAACGCTGGGGCCCAAACTATCTAAATAGAAAAGGACAGGAAGGGTACTTACTGCAATCTCATAAAACCCTGGAAAACACCAACTCTACTAATTTCAAAATCACCTGAGATCACACGACCTCTACCACCTAAATTAGTTCTCTGGTGTAACAAAAACAGCAGCCACTGAAAAAACTGGAAAAAGCAAAAGTACAAAACACAGTGGCTGAACTAAACTGAGAGGGCAAAAGCCCCCGGAGGGGACCCTGAAGGCCCCACAGAAGTGCAGGACAAAATGCAAAAATATAGCAAAAACACAAAATAAGAAATTGTCTAATCTGAAAGCAGGAGATGCAGACACGACACAGCAGGCTACAAGGGAAACTGGAAAGAAGGATTCAGACCAGAACAATTGATCACCGGCAACCCTGATGGGAAAATGATTCCCTTAAATAAGACCAATCAGTAACACCTGATTCCCAGTCCTCACAATCCTCACTAGTACCGCTTGTAACCACCAGAGGGAGCCTCTGCTCAGAACTCATCTCAAACCCATTCACAACAGTACCCCCCCCTTGAGGAGGGGTCACCGAACCCTCATTTGAGCAACCAGGTCGGTCAGGATGAGTTCTATGATACGCACGGATAAGTCTCCTAGCATGGATGTCCGAAGCAAACACCCAAGAATTATCTTCCTGACCATAACCTCTCCATTTAACCAAATACTGGAGTCTTCGTCTAGAAAAACGAGAATCCAATATTTTCTCAACCACATACTCCAGATTGCCCTCAACCAAAACAGGGTCAGGAGGCGCAGCAGCAGGAACCACTGGCTCAACAAACCTCTTCAACAAGGACTTGTGGAACACGTTATGGATCTTAAATGTCCCTGGAAGAAGCAAACGAAAAGAAACAGGATTAATAATCTCCATGATCTTATAAGGTCCAATGAACCTAGGCTTAAATTTAGGAGATGCTACTCTCATAGGAATATTCTTTGAGGACAACCAGACCAAGTCCCCCACTTTAAACCGAGGACCATCAGTCCTATGCCGGTTAGCAAACCGCTGGGCCTTCTCCTGAGAGAGGGACAACCTCTCCACTACCTGGTCCCAAATCTGCTGCATACGCTCAACAACAGAGTCAACACCTGGACAGACAGAAGCCTCGTCTGTCCTGAAGAAAATCGAGGGTGAAACCCAGAATTACAGAAAAACGGAGACATCAAAGTGGCAGAGCTAGCCCTATTATTAAGAGCAAACTCAGCCAAAGGCAAAAAAGAGACCCAGTCATCCTGATCAGCAGACACAAAGCATCTTAGATAAGTCTCCAATGTCTGGTTTGTTCTCTCAGTTTGACCATTGGTCTGAGGATGAAATGCCGAGGAGAAAGACAATTGAACACCCAGTTTAGAACAAAAAGTCCTCCAAAATCTGGAAACAAACTGGACTCCTCTGTCAGACACAATGTTCTCAGGAATGCCGTGTAAACGAACCACGTGCTGAAGGAACAACGGCACCAATTCAGAGGAGGAAGGCAACTTAGGTAATGGCACAAGATGTATCATTTTGGAAAACCTATCACAAATTACCCAGATGGTGGTCATTCTCTGAGAAACAGGAAGATCGGAAATGAAATCCATAGAGATATGGGTCCATGGTCTCTTGGGCACAGGCAATGGCATCAACAAACCACTAGAGCGAGAGCAAGGCTTGGAGCGAGAGCAAGTCCCGCAGGACTGCACAAATTCCCTGACATCGCGAGACAAGGTAGGCCACCAAAAGGACCGACTAACCAAGTCTCTGGTACCAAAAATTCCGGGATGCCCAGCCAATGCGGAACAATGAATCTCAGACATCACACTCTTTTTCCATTGGTCCGGGACAAACAATTTTCCAACAGGGCAGCGCTCGGGCCTATCCTCCTGACACCCCTCCAGAGCAAGTCTCAAATTGGGCGAGATGGCGGAAAGAACTACACCCTCCTTCAAAATAACAGAGGGATCAGATAGCTCAGGAGAGTCCGCAAGGAAACTCCTCGAGAGGGCATCCGCCTTAACATTCTTAGTGCCAGGAAGAAAGGAAACCACAAAATTAAAACGTGTGAAAAACAAGGCCCACCTGGCCTGTCTAGGATTGAGTCGCTTGGCAGATTCCAGATAGACCAGATTCTTATGGTCCGTAAGGACCACCACCTGATGTTTGGCTCCCTCCAGCCAATGTCTCCACTCTTCAAAAGACCACTTCATGGCCAATAACTCCCGATTACCCACGTCATAATTACGTTCAGTAGGAGAAAATTTTCGAGAGAAAAAGGCACAAGGGTTACTTTTAGAGGTCTCTGGATCTTTTTGGGACAAAACGGCACCTGCCCCAATTTCAGAGGCATCAACCTCCACCTGAAATGGCAGAGAAACATCAGGCTGCCGTAGAACAGGAGCAGAAGTGAATCTCTGCTTAAGTTCCTGAAACGCAGAGACTGCCTCAGGAGGCCAATTCACCACATCAGAACCCTTTCTGGTCAAATCAGTTAATGGTTTAACAATAACAGAGAAATTACCAATAAATTTACGATAAAAATTGGCAAAACCCAAAAATCTCTGAAGAGCCTTTAATGAAGTAGGTTGGACCCAATCACAGATGGCCTGAACCTTGACCGGGTCCATTTCAATAACAGATGGGGACAAAATGAATCCCAGAAATGAGATCTTCTGTACGCCAAAAAGACACTTTGATCCCTTCACATACAGAGCATTCTCTCTCAAAATCTGGAATACAGTTCGAACATGTTTCACATGAGAGTCCCAGTCATTAGAAAAAATCAAGATATCATCCAAATAAACAATCAGAAACTTGTCCACAAAATCCCTGAAAATGTCATTCATGAAGGACTGGAAGACGGAAGGAGCATTAGTAAGCCCAAAGGGCATCACAAGGTACTCAAAATGCCCTTCAGGGGTGTTAAATGCCGTCTTCCATTCATCCCCGTGCTTAATGCGAATAAGGTTATACGCCCCCCTGAGGTCAAGCTTGGTAAACCAAGTAGCGTTTTTCACCCTGGAAAACAGGTCAGAAATCAAGGGTAACGGGTATTGATATTTCACAGTAATATTGTTCAAGAGACGATAATCAATACACGGCCTTAATGAACCATCTTTTTGGCCACAAAGAAAAAACCGGCACCTAAGGGTGAAGAGGATGGTCTGATATGACCCTTCTCCAATGATTCCTTGATATAAGACCGCATAGCGTCATGTTCAGGTACAGACAAGTTAAAAAGGCGACCCTTAGGGAATTTACTACCTGGCACTAATTCAATAGCGCCAGTCATATGGGGAGGCAAGGATGCAGATTTACTTTCGCTAAACACATCAGAAAAATCAAACAAAAAGTCAGGAACATCCTCAGCCTGGGGGGAGGCAGAAAAAACAGGAGTGTTGGCACTAACACATTGGCAGCCCCAACTGGTTACAGACACAGATTTCCAATCCAAAACAGGATTATGAGACTGTAACCAAGGGAAACCCAGCACGATAATGTCATGCAGATTATATAGAACCAAAAATTTGCAGCACTCCTGGTGATCAGGTTCAACCCTCATTATCACCTGAGTAGAAAACTGGGGTTTATTCTCAGCCAAAGGGGTAGAATCGATCCCCAGTAGGGAATAGACTTCTGTAGGGGTATCAAGGGAAATCCACAACGTTTAGCAAAATCATAATCCATCAGGTTAATAGCTGCTCCAGAATCAACGAAAGCCTGAGCAGAAAATGAGGACAGAGAGCATATCAGAGTGACAGTTAATAAAAACTTAGTCTGAACACTACCCAAGACAACTGAGCGTGCAAAACGTCTTCCCCGCTTAGGGCAGACTGAAATAGCATGAGAGGCATCACCACAGTAGAAACATAACCCATTGCGCTTTCGAAACTCATGACGCTGTGCCCCAGACACCACTCCATCACACTGCATGGGCTCAGCAGCTGGCTCACAAGGCAACACCACTCCACGCATACTTCTCCGCTCACGCAAACGTCTGTCAATTTGAATCGCCAATGACATAGAATCATTGAGACCAAGGGGACAGGGAATCCCACCATAACATCCTTTACATTATCCGACAGACCCTTCCGGAAAAGGGCCGCCAAAGCGTCGTCATTCCATTTGGTCAGGACTGCCCACCTACGGAATCTCTGACAGTATAACTCGGCGTCATCAAGCCCCTGATTTAATGCCAACAAGGCTTTTTCAGCTTGATCAGTGACATTAGGCTCATCGTACAATAACCCCAAAGCCTGAAAAAATGCATCAACATCACTCAAAACAGGATCCCCAGGTATCAGGGAAAAAGCCCAATCCTGAGGATCGCCGCGCAGGAGAGAGATGATAATTTGAACCTGCTGCGCTGCGTTTCCTGAGACTTAGATTTTAAGGCAAGAAACAATTTACAATTATTTTTGAAATTCTGAAACTTAGCTCGATCCCCTAAAAACAAATCTGGCATGGGAATCCTAGGTTCCACAACAGGCAACCTAGCAAGATATGCAGCAATACTCTGAACCTCAGTGGCAAGCTGATCCACACGGCCAGACAACTGTGTAAACTCCATTGGGAGAAAAGATCCTCCCCAGCACCCAGAGATACAGAGGGAAAAAAAAAAAAAAATGCAACAAACAGAAAAATATCTCTGACAACTTTTCTTCCTTCAAAATATTTTTTCCCTTCTGTGAGTACCATACAATTTTTATGGCCGGTCATACTGTTATATTACGGTAGCTGAGGAGTGCAGGTAAAAAAGGAAATACACCAGAGCAGTTGGAATCTATGAGATTGCAGTACCCTGACTAACCACCGCAACTAGAGGCAGCCGTGGAGCGTTCCTACGTTGGTCCTAGACGCCTCGTCACAGCCTGAGAAACTAACTACACCTAAAGATAGAAATAGGAAAGCTATCTGCCCCGTAGCAGAACCCCAAAGATAAAAAGAAAGCCCCCAAACATGTAATGGCGGTTAGACAAGAGGAAATACTGACACAGAAAGAAAATAGTATGAGCAAACGCTGGGGCCCAAACTATCTAAATAGAAAAGGACAGGAAGGGTACTTACTGCAATCTCAAAAACCCTGGAAAACACCAACTCTACTAATTTCAAAATCACCTGAGATCACACGACCTCTACCACCTAAATTAGTTCTCTGGTGTAACAAAAACAGCAGCCACTGAAAAAACTGGAAAAAGCAAAAGTACAAAACACAGTGGCTGAACTAAACTGAGAGGGCAAAAGCCCCCGGAGGGGACCCTGAAGGCCCCCACAGAAGTGCAGGACAAAATGCAAAAATATAGCAAAAACACAAAATAAGAAATTGTCTAATCTGAAAGCAGGAGATGCAGACACGACACAGCAGGCTACAAGGGAAACTGGAAAGAAGGATTCAGACCAGAACAATTGATCACCGGCAACCCTGATGGGAAAATGATTCCCTTAAATAAGACCAATCAGTAACACCTGATTCCCAGTCCTCACAATCCTCACTAGTACCGCTTGTAACCACCAGAGGGAGCCTCTGCTCAGAACTCATCTCAAACCCATTCACAACACCATTAATGCTATTATATTATCCTATGTGATTATTTGACTGTTTCTTGTTGTGAATGGGTTTGAGATGAGTTCTGAGCAGAGGCTCCCTCTGGTGGTTACAAGCGGTACTAGTGAAGATTGTGAGGACTGGGAATCAGGTGTTACTGACTGGTCTTATATAAGGGAGTCATTTTCCCATCAGGGTTGCCGGTGATCAATTGTTCTGGTCTGAATCCTTCATTCCAGTTTCCCTTGTAGCCTGCTGTGTCGTGTCTGCATCTCCTGCTTCCAGATAAGTCTTTTTCTTCTTTTGTGTTTGTGCTATATTTTTGCATTTTGTCCTGCACTTCTTTGGGGGCCTTCTGGGTCCCCTCCGGGGGCTTCTGCCTTCTCAGTTTAATTCAGCCACTGAGTTTTGTTCTTTTGCTTTTTCCAGTTTTTTCAGTGGCTGCTGTTTTGATTTTGTTACACCAGAGAGCTAATTTAGGTGGTAGAGGTCGTGTGATCTCAGGTGATTTTGAAATTAGTAGAGTTGGTGTTTTTCAGGGTTTTCTGGGATTGCAGTAAGTACCCTTCCTATCCTTTTCTATTTAGATAGTTTGGGCCCCAGCGTTTGCTCATACTATTTTCATCCTGTGTCTGTATTTCCTCTTGTCTAACCGCCATTACATGTTTGGGGGCTTTCTATTATCTTTGGGGTTCTGCTCCGGGGCAGATAGCTTTCCTATTTCTATCTTTAGGTGTAGTTAGTTTCTCAGGCTGTGACGAGGCGTCTAGGACCAACGTAGGAACGCTCCACGGCTGCCTCTAGTTGTGGTGGTTAGTCAGGGTACTGCAATCCCATAGATTCCAACTGCTCTGGTGTATTGCCTTTTTTACCTGCACTCCTCAGCTACCGAAACATAACAGTTTCTTTTGTAATTCTCTCCCCATTCATATATATATACTTGGTTGCATATGTTGTGGTGATGACAACATGAGAAAGGAAAAAATATATATATATTTTTTTTTTTTGGTGTTCTTTAATCTCTATATACAGTGCAACATCTATTATCTGATTTATTATAGACATGTGGGTGTTTTCTCTGAATATTATATTCTTTATTAAGGACTTTTTTGTATACGCAATTAGTGTTTTTTAGATGTTTTTAAACTGTGTGTTCACTATGGTTTGTCTTTTTCAATAAATTTGATATGCTTTGATTATATTTGTTTCGGTGATCCCTGGTTATGCATGTGCCTCTTTCTTTGTTATGGTCTTTAGTTTTTTCACATGCAGGGGTGATCCCGTTTATCTGATATTTATTATTTTTAGGTGGTGCCCGCTTTACCTTAATTGTGGTTACTTTGAACCCCCAGGTGCTTCACAGAAGTTTATAATGCAGAGCCGTGAAAATAAAAAATCATTTTTTTTTCTCAAAAGATGATTTTTTAGCCCCCTATTTTTTATTTTGACAATGGTTACAGGAGAAATTGGACCCCAAAAGTTGTTGTCCAGTTTGTTCTGAGTACGCTGGTACCCCATATGTGGGGGGAACCACTGTTTGGGCACACGTCAGGGCTCGGAAGGGATGTAGTGATGCTTTGAAATGCTGACTTCATGGAATGGTCTGCGGGCATCTTGTTACGTTTGCAGAGCCCCTGATGTGCCTAAACAGTAGAAATCCCCCACAAGTGACCCATTTTGGAAACTAGACCCCCCAAGAAACTTATCCAGATGTGTGGTGAGCACCTTGAGCCCCCACGTGCTTCACAGAAGTTTATAATGCAGAGCTGTGAAAATAAAAAATCATTTTTTTCCTCAAAAACTGATTTTTTAACCCGCATTTTTTTATTTTCACAAGGGTAACAGGAGGAATTGGACCCCAAAAGTTCTTGTACAGTTTGTCCTGAGTACACGGGTACCCCATATGTGGGGGGGGGAACCACTGTTTGGTCACAAGTTGGGGCTCGGAAGTGAAGTAGTGACGTTTTGAAAAGCCGACATTGATGGAATGGTCTGCGGGTATCATGTTACGTTTGCAGAGCCCATGATGTGCCTAAACAGTAGAAACCCCCCCAAGTGACCCCATTTTGGAAACTAGATCCCCCAAGGAACTCCTCAAGATGTGTGATGAGCACTTTGAATCTCCAAGTTCTTCACAGAAGTTTATAACACAGAGCCGTGAAAATAAAAAAAACATTTTTTTTCCACAAACATGATCTTTTAGTCCCCAATTTTTTTTTCCTAGGGTAACAGGAGAAATTAGACCCCCAAAGTTGTTCAGTTTTTCCTGAGTATGCTGATACCCCATAAGTGGGAGTAAACCACTGTTTGGGCACACGTCGGGGCTCGGAATAAAGGGAGCACTGTTTGACTTTTTGAACGCAAAATTTGCATGAATCAATGGTGGCGCCATGTCGCATTTGGAGACCCCTTGATGTGCCTAAATAGTGGAAACCCCTCAATTCTAACTCAAACCCTAACCCCAACACACCCCTAACCACAACCCTAACCCCTACACACCCCTAACCCTAATCCAAACCTTAACCATAACCCTAACCCCAACACACCCCTAACCCTAATCCCAACCATAACCATAACCCTAACCACAAGCCTAACCCTAATCCCAACCCTAACCCCAACCCTAACCCTAATTCCAACCCTAACCCTAATTCTAACCGTAACCTTAATTCCAACTCTAACCCAAATTCCAACCCTAACCCTAATTCTAACCATAACCCTAATTGTAACCCTAAACCTAATTCTAACCCTAATGCTAAAGGCTAGGTTCACATTACGTTTTACCAGCCCGTTCAACACATAGCGTTGACGGGCTGGTAACGGTATAGCATAACGCGACCGCGTTATGCTATACCCGCCTGCGCAGATAATCAGCAGATGATTCATCTGTGCTAGCGGTGACGGAGCCCAGACACTGCAGCCCGCGTCCAAGGCTCCGTCACTGAATGACGGCATGTAGCGAACTCATGCCGCTTTACGGCATGCGTCGCGATGCGCTCGCAAATGGGGGTGAATGGCAGCGTTAACGGACTGCGTTACACCGAGTTATACCGTGGTGTAACTCAGTCCGTCTAACGGACTGCCATAACGTGATATGAATCCAGCCTAACCCTAACCCTAATGCTAACCCTAAGGCTAACCCTAACCCTAACCCTAAGGCTAATCCTTACCCTAACTGTAATTCTAACCCTAATAGAAAAAATATATATATTTTCTTTATTTTATTTTTTGTCCCTACCTATGGGGGTGATAAAGGGGGTGTTTATTTACTTTTTTTATTTATTTTGATCACTGTGAGAGTTTATCACAGTGATCAAAATAAATTTATGTACTCTGGATGGCGCACTGCGCATGCGCCAGCCGGTGGGAGCACTGCGCATGCGCCCGCCATTTTACAAGATGGCGGCGCCCATGAAGAGTCCCGGACGGATGCCAGGACGGATCCAGGGACACCAGAGGCCCGGGAGAGGTGAGGGGGGATCGCTAGCCAAGGGGGATCGGAGGCAAGGAGGAGGAGAGAGGACCGGAGCGCAGGGGAGCAGATAGTGACGGCGGTGACTGATCGCCACCATCATTCAGTGGCGGCGGCCGATCGCCACCGTCACTCAGTGTGGGGAGGGTCGGAACTCGGTGTCCAGCCATGGCAGATGCTATTGCAGCATCAGCCATGGCTGGATTGTAATATTTTACCAAATTTCATTGGTGAAATATTACAAATCGGTCTGATTGGCTGTTTCACTTTTAACAGCCAATCAGAGCGATCGTAGCCACGTGGGGGTTAAGCTACCCCCACTGTGGTGATGCACAAAGGGTCTTGTAACTGCGGGTCGGGTGACCTTTCAGTGACCCCGGTCACCCGACTCGCAGGAACATGATTTATACCATGACGCCTACGTCGGCGTCATGGGTCGGGATGCCACTGGTTTTCATGATGCCGACGTAGGCGTCATGGGTCCGGAAGGGGTTAACTAACCAGGCAAAACTCACATCTGGGGGCTGGTATTCTCAGCCTGGTAAGGGGCCATTGATATAGGCCCCTCCAGCCTAAAAACACCAGCCCGCAGCTGCCCAGAAAAGGCACATCCATTAGATGTGCCAATTCTGGTGCTTTGCCCAGCTCTTCCCACTTGCCCTGTAGCGGTGGCAAGTGGGGTTCATATTTGTGGGGTTGATGTCACCTTTCTATTGTAAGGTGTCATTAAGCCCACGGCTTAGTTAATCAGCATTATTACTGATAATATGAATAATATTGCATGCCCAACTTTCAGTTTTTGTAGTTCCATAAAAATTTAAAATACCAAT
The DNA here is from genome assembly GCA_033576555.1 of Oophaga sylvatica. NCBI lineage: Eukaryota > Metazoa > Chordata > Amphibia > Anura > Dendrobatidae > Oophaga > Oophaga sylvatica. The sequence continues at coordinate 114,774,833 of JARQOD010000006.1, forward strand.
AAATTTCGTTCAACTTCACAATTGTGTCCCACTTGTTGATTCTTCACCAAAAATTTACATTTAGTATCTTTATGTTTGAAGCATGATATGTGGGAAAAGGTTGAAAAGTTCCAGGGGGCCGAATACTTTCGCAAAGCACAGTATATATTTATAGTTCATAGAGTTCTACACAGCATAATAGCTGCTAAATCAATTGCCGACTTAAGTAAAATGATTGCCGAACCCAACATGATATGACACATGGTTTACATATAGTAAACCATGTCATATCAAAACGATTTATATATGTCAGTGTTTTATCAATTTAGTAGTTTGTGTTAGGAAAAATTTGGAATTCTAGGGGTTAAATTTAAGGCTATAATCACGGAAAAAAATTGCGTGTGCTCCCGAACAATTTTCTCCTCCAGAGAGGGAAAGCCAGTGACTGAGGACAGATATTCATAGCCTAGAGAGGCACCATTGTTTTTGGCTTCCCTGGCTACAAACATCTGGCCCCAGCCACCCCAGAAAAGGCACATCTATAAGATGGCACTTAGCCTCTATATTCCCATTGCCTTTAGAGTTAGCTCATGGGTTAATAAGGGGTTAACCCCTTCCCGACCCATGACTCCTACGTCGGCGTCATGAAAACCTGTGCCATCCCGTTCCTGCAGGTTGGGATGTACTTCACCACAGGGGCGTTGGCTTAACCCCCACGTGGCTACGATCGCTTTGATTGGCTGTTAAAAGTGAAACAGCCAATCGTAGTGATTTGTAACATTTCACCAATGAAATATTACCTCCGCAGTCCTCGTGTCCCTCCAGGCGTCTCTCCTTCCCAGTCCATGGGTGCTGCCATCTTGGAAAATGGCGGGCACATGAGCAGTGCGCCCGGCGAATCTGCCGGCTGGCAGATTCAATAAATGAATGAAAGTACATTTTGATCACTGTGATAGACACTATTACAGTGATCAAAATAAAAAAATAGTAAATAACCCCCTTCATCACCCCCATAGGTAGGGAACAATAATAAAATAAAGAAAATATTTTTATTTTTATTTTTCCATTAGGGTTAGAATTACAGTTAGGGTTAGGTTAGGGTTAAGACTAGGGTTAGGACTAGGGTTAGGGTTAGGACTAGGGATAGGGTTAGCATTAGGGTTAGGCTGGGTTCATATTGCGTTATGGCAGTCCGTTGGACGGACTGCGTTACACCGAGGTATAACGCAGTGTAGTGCAGTCCGTTAATGCTGCCATTCACCCCCATTTGAGGGCGCATCGTGCCATCATTCAGTGACGGAGCCTCGGACGCAAGCTGCAGCGTCTGGGCTCTGTCTCCGCTAGCGCAGATGAATCATCTGCTGATTCATCTGCGCTAGCGGGTATAGCATAATGCGATCGCGTTATGCTATACCGTTACCAGCCCGTCATCGCTATGTGTTGAACAAGCTGGTAAAATGTAATGTGAACCTAGCCTTAGCATTAGGGTTAGAATTAGGGTTAGGGTTAGAATTAGAGTTACGGTTAGAATTAGGGTTAGGGTTGAAATTTGTGTTAGGGTTGGAATTAGGGTTACGGTTAGAATTAGGGTTAGGGTTGGAATTAGGGTTAGGGTTGGGATTAGGGTTAGGCTTGTGGCTAGGGTTAGAGTTAGGATTAGTGTTAGGGGTGTTTTGGGGTTAGGGTTGGGATTAGGGTTAGGCTTGTGGTTAGGGTTATGATTAGGGTTGGGATTAGGGTTAGGGGTGTGTTGGGGTTAGGGTTATGGTTAGGGTTTGGATTAGGGCTAGGGGTGTGTAGGGGTTAGGCTTGTGGTTAGGGGTTTGTTGGGGTTAGGGTTGGAGTTAGAATTGAGGGGTTTCCACTATTTAGGCACATCAGGGGGTCTCCAAACGCGACATGGCGCCACCATTGATTCCTGAAAATTTTGCGTTCAAAAAGTCAAACAGTGCTCCCTTTATTCCAAGCCCCGACGTGTGCCCAAACAGTGGTTTACCCCCACATATGGGGTATCAGCGTACTCAGGAAAAATTGCACAACAACTTTTGGGGTCTAATTTCTCCTGTTACCCTTTGCAAAAAAAAATTGGAGACTAAAAGATCATGTTTGTGGAAGAAAAAATGATTTTTTATTTTCACGGCTCTGTGTTATAAACTTCTGTGAAGAACTTGGAGATTCAATGTGCTCACCACACATCTAGAGGAGTTCCTTGGGGGATCTAGTTTCCAAAATGGGGTCACTTGGGGGGGTTTCTGCTGTTTAGGCACATCATGGGCTCTGCAAATGTAACATGATGCCAGCAGACCATTCCATTAAGTCGGCATTACAAAACGTCACTACTTCCCTTCCGAGCCCCGACGTGTGACCAAACAGTGGTCCCCCCCACATATGGGGTACCAGCATACTCCGGACAAACAGGTCAACAACTTTTTGGATCCAATTTCTCCTGTTACCTTTGTAAAAATAAAAAATTGTGGGCTAAAAAATCATTTTTTGAGAAAAAAAAATGATTTTTTATTTTCATGGCTCTGGGTTATAAACTTCTGTGAAGCACTTGGGGGCTCAAAGTGCTCACTATACATCTAGATTAATTCCTTGGGTGGTCTAGTTTCCAAAATGGGGTCAATTGGGGGGTTTCCACAGTTTAGGCACATCAGGGGCTCTGCAAACGTAACATGACGCCCGCAGACCATTCCATCAAGTCAGCATTTCAAAACGTCACTACTTCCCTTTCGAGCCCCGACGTGTGCCCATACAGTAGTTTTCTCCCACATATGGGATATCAGCGTACTCAGGACAAATTGGACAACAACTTTTGGGGTATAATTTCTCCTGTTACCCTTGGGAAAATAAAAAATAGCGGGCTAAAAAATGATTTTTGAGGAACAAAAATGATTTTTTTTTTATTTTCACTGCTCTGCGTTTATAAACTTCTGTGGAGCATTTGGGGGTTCAAAGTGCTCTCTATACATCTATATAAGCTCCTTGGGGGGTCTAGTTTCCAAAATAGGGTCACTTGTGGGGGGTTTCTACTGTTTAGACACATCAGGGGCTCTGCAAATGCAACATGACGCCGCAGAACATTCCATCAAGTCTGCATTCCAAAATGGCGCTCCTTCCCTTCTGAGCTCTCCCATGCGCCAAAACAGTGGTTCCCCCTCACCCATGGGGTATTGGTGTACTCAGGACAAATTGCACAACAACTTTTGGGGTCCAATTTCTCCTGTTACCCTTGTGAAAATAAAAAATAGCGGGCTAAAAAGTAATTTTTGAGGAAAAAAATGATTTTTTTATTTTCACTGCTCTGCGTTATAAACTTCTGTGAAGCACTTGGGGGTTCAGAGTGCTCACAACACATCTAGATAAGTTCCATAAGGGAACCACAACCAAAAAAAACAAAGAGCGACCATAAGTCCAATATAAAATATTTATTAGTTAAAATATACAAAAATCAGGGCAACAGAGTTTAAAATAATTGCAGAAAATATGTATGCATATATTCAGCAAAAAAAGGGCATATATAATCCAGATACAAAATATGCAAATATTCAAGTGCAAAAAAAAGAATATATTAAAAAAATTAACAAATATAAATAAAAATTACACGTGAGGTCAAATATCATATATAATCTCAAAAACCATGGTGCAAAAGTGCAAAGTGCATAGAGGACACAATATAGTGTCAGTCAGTGAATAACACACGTATTGATGATATATGAATATTTGCATATAGTAGAACCAGGGCAAACAATGCGACAGATAAATAGAAAAAATAACAGCCCAATGTTGGCAATAACTTACAATCAATGTGACTCCTGGTATCTCGGATAGACGTCCACCCCAACGCGTGTTTCGGCACGTTGCCTTCGTCAGGGTGCACCTGACGAAGGCAACGTGCCGAAACGCGCGTTGGGGTGGGTGTCTATCCGGGATACCAGGAGCCACATTGATTGTAAGTTATTGCCAACATTGGGCTGTTATTTTTTCTATTTATCTGTCGCATTGTTTGCCCTGGTTCTACTATATGCAAATATTCATATATCATCAATACGTGTGTTATTCAATGGCTGACACTATATTGTGTCCTCTATGCACTTTGCACTTTTGCACCTTGGTTTTTGAGATTATATATGATATTTGACCTCACGTGTAATTTTTATTTATA
>JARQOD010000006.1:114779076-114799710 GCA_033576555.1 Oophaga sylvatica
AACTTTGTTCATACTTGGAAGACAAAGTGTACTTAAGAGGAAGTCTGACGACAGCCCAGTTTATGAAATCAAACCGGGAAACAATAAAACAAGAATAGTACATCAGAATTTGCTACTACTTCGTGATTACCTCCCACCACAACAAGGCATCCCGGAAGTGGATCAACATCGACCCAGATCAAGTTTGATACTACCGCAGATTGAATTCTGATTCTCACAGTTGACACCCGGCATTAAGTGCCAGGAGCGGTCATGGACCGCTTCTGGCACTTTAACCCCCAGCACACTGTGATCAAACATCATCGCAGTGTTCTGACGGCTGCAGAGGGGCTGACAGCCCCTCTGCTCTAGGATCAGAGACCCCACAGCTTGCTGCGGGGTCCCGATTGCTGCCATGGAGACCCGATGTCGTCATGACAACATCCGGGTCTCCAGGCCTGAGGGATTTCCTGTCATGCGCAGTGATGACCAGGAAGTCTCTCAGGTCAGTGTTATAGAAGCTGCAGAGCTGACAGCTTCTATAGCATGCAGATCTGCATGCTATAGAAGTGAGCAGCCTACGCAAAATGTGTGTCCCATAGTGGGAAAAAGTGTAAAACTAAGAATAAAATTAAAAATTTTTTTTTAAATAATTGTAGAAATATTTTTAAAAATAATAAAAAATAATAATAAAAAATCAATATTTATTCCAGTAACAAATAAATATTTTAATTAAAAAAATCAAAACAATAAAAGTACACATATTTGGTATCACCGCATCCATAACGACCCGCCCTATAAAACTGTCCCATTAGTTAACCCCTTTAGTGAACAGCATTAAAAAACGGCAAAAAACAATGCTTTATCATCATACCGCCAAGCAAAAAGTGGAATACTGCAATCACAAAAACGGATATAAGTAAACATGGTACCATTGAAAATGTCATCTTGTCCTGCAAAAAATAAGCTGCAATACAGTGCCATCAGCGAAAAAAATAAAAAAGTTATAGGTGTGAGAATGAAGCGATGCAAAAATAATTATTTTTCTATAAAATAGTTTTTATTGTATAAAAGCGCAAAAACATTAAAAAAGATATAAATGAGGTATCTCTGTAATCATACTGACTCGAAGAATAAAACTGCCTTATCAATTTTACCACATGCAGAACGGTGTAAAAGCCTGCCCAAAAGAAATTCATGAATTGCTGGTTTTTATTCATTCTGCCTCACAAAAATCAGAATAAAAAGCGATCAAAAAATGTCATGTGCCCGAAAATGGTACCAATAAAAACGTCATCCCACAAAAAACAAGACCTCACATGACACTATGGGTCAAAATATGAAAAAATTATAGCTCTCAAAATATGGTGATGCAATAACTATTTTTTTGCAATGAAAAGGGTCTTTTAGTGTGTGACAGCTGCCAAACATAAAATCCCACTATACAAACCTGCTATAAATAGTAAATCAAACCCCCCTTTATTACCCCTTTAGTTAGTGAAAAATAATAAAATAAAAAAAATGTATTTATTTTCATTTTCCCATTAGGGTTAGGGGTTAGGGTTGGGGCTAAAGTTAGGGTTAGGGTTGGGGCTAAAGTTAGAGTTAGGTTTGGGGCTAGAGTTGGGGTTAGGGTTTGGATTACGGTTAGGGTTGGTATTAGTGTTAGGGCTGGGATTATGGTTAGGGTTGGGATTAGGGTTAGGGTTGGGATTAGGTTTAGGATTGGGATTAGGGTAAGGGGTGTGTTAGGGTTATGGTTAAGGTTGGGATTAGGGTTATGGTTAGTGTTGGGATTAGGGTTAGGGGTGTGTTGGGGTTAGAGTTGGAGTTAGAATTGGGGGATTTACACTGTTTAGGCACATCAGGGGCTCTCCAAATGCGACATGGTGTCCGATCTTAATTTCAGTCAATTTTGGTTTGAAAAAGTCAAATGGCGCTCCTTCCCTTCCGAGCTCTGCTGTGCGCCCAAACAGTGGTTCCCCCCCACATATGGGGTATCAGCATATTAAGGACAAATTGGACAACAACTTTTGAGGTCCAATTTCTCGTCTTACCTTTGGGAAAATAAAAAATTGGGGACCAAAAATCATGTTTGTGGAAAAAATATGATTTTTTTTTCACGGCTCTACGTTATAAACTTGTGTGAAGCACTTGGGGGTTCAAAGTGCTCACAACACATCTAGATACGTTCCGTAGGTTGACTAGTTTCCAAAATGCTGTCACTTCTGGGGGTTTTCCACTGTTTATGCACATCAGGGGCTCTCCAAACGCGACATGGTGTCCGATCTCTATTCCAGCCAATTTTGGTTTGGAAAAGTCAATTGGCGTTCCTATCTATCTGAATTAAAGGGATAATCATTCAGAGTTTGAACATTGCTACTTTTTTTACATTTTTTTTCAAATTTCTGATATTTTTTATAAGTAAGCACATAACATATCAACCTAAGTTTACCATTATCATAAAGTATAATGTGTCAAGAAAAAACTTTCCCCAAATCACTGGAATTTGTTGAAGTGTTAGAGAGTTATTACAACATAAAGTGACACTGGTCAGATTTTTAAAATTTGGCTCTGTCACTAAGGGGTTAATGAAAAAAGGCATAAAATACCTTAAAAAATTGTAATTCATATACAAAGTACATAAGCCAACACATAAGCATATGAAAATAGACCAAAAAATTCAATGAGTTGTCTTATGTCCTTTGTATATGAATAAGGGGCTATCGATTGCCACTGTTCATATGAATATCATAATTTTTGCATTTTTTGCACAACGCACAAGCACTTTGGTGTTGTGAATGTTTTAGAAATGAATTCTGAGCAGAAGCTCCCTCTGGTGGTTACAAACAGTACTGAACCATTCAGTGAGGATTGGCAATCAGGAATCATGGACTGGCTGGATATGAGGGAGGTTTCCCCCCATCATGGTTGCCGGTGATCAATTGTTCTTGTCTCAACGTTGTTTCCTGGTTCACTTGGAAGCTTGCTGAGTCTTGCCTCTTCTCCTGCTCTCAGATAAGATATTTTCTGTTTTTTGCTTTTGTGCTTGCCATTTGCATTTTTCTCTGCATTTCTGTGAGGTTGGCCAGGTTCCCCTCCCCGGGGGGCTTGGGCTGCTCTCGGTTCCTCTGGAGCCACTGTTGTTTGTTCATTTGCCTTTTCCAGTTTTTTCAGTGGCTGCGGCTTAGTTTTGTTACACCAGAGAACTAATTTAGGTAGTAGAGGTCGTGTGATCTCAGGTGTTTTAGCAATTAGTACCGTTGACTTTTTTTTTAGGGTTTTTTTTGGATTGCAGTAAGTATCCTTCCTATCCTTTTCTGTCAAGGCAGATTGGGCCCCAGCGTTTGCTCATACTATTTTCTGTCTGTGTCTGTATTTCCTCTTGTCTAACCGCCATTACATGTTTGGGGGCTTCCTATGTTCTTTGGGTACCTGCTCCGGGACAGATAGCTTTCCTCTTTCTATCTTTAGGTGTAGTTAACCTCTCAGGCAGTGACGAAGTGTCTAGGACCAACGTAGGAACGCTCCACGGCTGCCTTTAGTTGTGGTGGTTAGTCAGGGTACTGCAATCCAGTAGATTCCAACCTCTCTGGTGTATTGCCGTTTTTGCCTGCTCTCCTCAGCTACCAAAACATAACAGTATCACTGGCCCCAACTGAAAATTATATGGTACTCACAGAAGGGAAAAATAGTGTGGAAACAAAAAAGGTTGTCAGAGTTGTCAGAGATTTTTTTTTTTCTGTTTGTTGCATTTTTTTCCCTCTTTTTCTCTGTGTGCTGAGGAGGATTTTTTTTTTCTCAATGAAGTTTGCACAGTTGTCTGGCCGTGTGGATCAGCTTGCCACTGAGGTTCGGAGTATTGCTACCTATCTTGCTGGGTTGCCAATTGTGGAACCCAGGATCCCCATGCCAGATTTGTTTTTGGGGGATCAAGCTAAATTTCTGAATTTCAAAAATAACTGTAAGTTGTTTTTTGCCTTAAAACCTAAGTCCTCAGGGAACGCAGCACATCAGGTTCAAATTGTCATCTCTCTCCTGCGCGGCGATCCTCAGGATTGGGCTTTTACCCTGACACCTGGGGACCCTGTTTTGAGTAATGTTGATGCATTTTTTCTGGCTCTGGGGTTATTGTACGATGAACCTAATGTCACTGATCAAGCTGAAAAAAACCTTGTTGGCATTAAATCAGGGGCTTGAGGACGCTGAGTTGTACTGTCAGAAATTCTGAAAGTGGGCAGTCCTGACCAAATGGAATGATGATGCTTTGGCAGCCCTTTTTCGGAAGGGTCTGTCAGAGAATGTAAAAGATGTTATGGTGGGTTTCCCTGATCCCTCTGGTCTCAATGATTCTATGTCATTAGCGATTCAAATTGACAGACGTTTGCGTGAGCGTAGAAGTATGCGTGGAATAGTGTTGCCTTGTGAACCAGCTTCTGAACCCATGCAGTGTGATAGAGTGGCTTCTGGGGCACAGCGTCATGAGTTTTGAAAACGCAATGGGTTATGTTTCTACTGTGGTGATGCCTCTCATGCTATTTCAGTCTGCCCTAAGCGGGGAAGACGTTTTGCACGCTCAGTTGTCTTGGGTAGTGTTCAGACAAAATTTCTGTTGACTGTTACCCTGATTTGCTCCCTGTCCACATTTTCTGCTCAGGATTTTGTTGATTCGGGAGCAGCTATTAACCTGATGGATTTTGATTTTGCTAAACGTTGTGGGTTTCCCTTGATACCCCTACGGAAGTCTATTCCCCTACTGGGGATTGATTCTACCCCTTTGGCTGAGAATAAACCCCAGTTCTCTACTCAGGTGATAATGAGGGTTGAACCTGATCATCAGGAGAGTTGCAAATTTCTGGTGCTGTATAATCTGCATGACATTATTGTACTAGGTTTCCCTTGGTTGCAGTCTCATAATCCTGTTTTGGATTGGAAATCTGTGTCTGTAACCAGTTGGGGCTGCCAATGTGTTAATGCCAACACTCCTGTTTTTCTGCCTCTCCCCAGGCTCAAGATGTTCCTGACTTTTTGACTGATTTTTCTGATGTGTTTAGCGAAAGTAAATCTGCAGCCTTGCCCCCCCATAGGAGCTATGACTGCGCTATTGAATTAGTGCCTGGTAGTAAATTCCCTAAAGGTCGCCTTTTTAACTTGTCTGTACCTGAACATGACGCTATGCGGTCTTATATCAAGGAGTCATTGGAGAAGGGTCATATCAGACCATCCTCTTCACCCTTGGGTGCCGGTTTTTTCTTTGTGGCCAAAAAGGATGGTTCATTAAGGCCGTGTATTGATTATCGTCTCTTGAACAATATCACTGTGAAATATCAATATCCGTTACCCGTGATTTCTGACCTGTTTTCCAGGGTGAAAAGTGCTACATGGCTTACCAAGCTTGACCTCAGGGGGGCATATAACCTTATTCGCATTAAGCACGGGGATGAATGGAAGACGGCGTTTAATACCCCAGAAGGGCATTTTGAGTACCTAGTGATGCCCTTTGGGCTCACTAATGCTCCTTCCGTCTTCCAGTCCTTCATGAATGACATTTTCAGGGATTTTGTGGATAAATTTCTGATTGTTTATTTGGATGATATCTTGATTTTTTCCAACGACTGGGACTCTCATGTGAAACATGTTCGGACTGTGTTCCAGATTTTGAGAGAGAATGCTCTGTATGTGAAGGGATCAAAGTGTCATTTTGGCGTACAGAGGATCTCATTTCTGGGATTCATTTTGTCTCTATCTGTTACTGAAATGGACCCAGTCAAGGTTCAGGCCATCTGTGATTGGGTCCAACCTACTTCATTAAAGGCTCTTCAGAGATTCTTGGGTTTTGCCAATTTTTATCGTAAATTTATTGGTAACTTCTCTGTTATTGTTAAACCATTGACTGATTTGACCAAAAAGGGTTCTGATGTGCTGAATTGGCCTTCTGAGGCAGTCTCTGCGTTTCAGGAACTTAAACAGAGATTCACTTCTGCTCCTGTTCTACAGCAATCTGATGTTTCTCTGCCATTTCAAGGTGGAGGTTGATGCCTCTGTAATTGGAGCAGATGCCGTTTTGTCCCAAAGAGATCCTGAGACCTCTAAAAGTAACCCTTGTGCTTTTTTCTCTCGAAAATTTTCTCCAACTGAACGTAATTATGACGTGGGTAATCGGGACATATTGGCCATGAAGTGGGCTTTTGAAGAGTGGAGACATTGGCTGGAGGGAGCCAAACATCAGGTGGTGGTCCTCACGGACCATAAGAATCTGGTTTATCTGGAATCAGCCAAGCGACTTAATCCTAGACAGGCCAGGTGGGCCTTGTTTTTCACACGTTTTAATTTTGTGGTTTCCTTTCTTCCTGGCACTAAGAATGTTAAGGCGGATGCCCTCTCGAGGAGTTTCCTTGCGAACTCTCCTGAGTTATCTGATCCTGCTGTTATTTTGAAAGAGGGTGTAGTTCTTTCCGCCATCTCGCCCAATTTGAGACTGGCTCTGGAAGGGTGTCAGGATGATAAATCCGAGCGCTGCCCTGTTGGGAAATTGTTTGTCCCAGACCAGTGGAAGAAGAGTGTGATGTCTGAGATTCATTGTTCCGCATTGGCCGGTCATCCCGGAATTTTTGGTACCAGAGACTTGGTGAGTCGGTCCTTTTGGTGGCCTACTTTGTCTCGTGACGTCAGGGAGTTTGTGCAGTCCTGTGGGACTTGCTCTCGCTCCAAGCCTTGCTCTCGCTCTAGTGGTTTGTTGATGCCATTGCCTGTGCCCAAGAGACTATGGACCCATATCTCTATGGATTTCATTTCCGACCTCCCTGTTTCTCAGAGAATGACCGTTATCTGGGTGATTTGTGATAGGTTTTCCAAGATGATACATCTTGTGCCATTACCTAAGTTGCCTTCCTCCTCCGAATTGGTGCCTTTGTTCCTTCAGCACGTGGTTCGGTTACACGGCATTCCTGAGAACATTGAGTCTGACAGAGGAGTCCAGTTTGTTTCCAGATTTTGGAGGACTTTTTGTTCTAAACTTGGTGTTCAATTGTCTTTCTCCTCTGCTTTTCATCCTCAGACCAATGGACAAACTGAGAGAACAAACCAGACATTGGAGACTTATCTGAGATGCTTTGTGTCTGCTGATCAAGATGACTGGGTCTCTTTTTTGCCTTTGGCTGAGTTTGCTCTTAATAATAGGGCAAGCTCTGCCACTTTGATGTCTCCATTTTTCTGCAATTTTGGGTTTCACCCTCGATTGTCTTCGGGACAGACGGAGTCTTCTGTCTGTCCGGGTGTTGACTCTGTTGTGGAGCGTATGCAGCAGATTTGGGACCAGGTAGTGGAGAGGTTGTCCCTCTCTCAGGAGAAGGCCCAGCGGTTTGCCAACCGGCATAGGATTGATGGTCCTCGGTTTAAAGTGTGGGACTTGGTCTGGTTGTCCTCAATAAATATCCCTATGAGAGTTGCATCTCCTAAGTTTAAGCCTAGGTTCATTGGACCTTATAAGATCATGGAGATTCTTAATCCTGTTTCCTTTCGTTTACTTCTTCCAGGGACATTTAAGATCCATAACGTGTTCCACAAGTCCTTATTGAAGAGGTTTGTCGAGCCAGTGGTTCCTATGGCTGCGCCTCCTGACCCTGTTTTGGTTGAGGGCAATCTGGAGTATGTGGTTGAGAAAATATTGGATTCTCGTTTTTCTAGACGGAAACTCCAGTATTTGGTTAAGTGGAGAGGTTATGGTCAGGAGGACAATTCTATGGTGTTTGCTTCGGACATTCATGCTAGGAGACTGATCCGTGCGTATCACAGAGCTCATCCTGACCGACCTGGTTGCACAAATGAGGGTTCGGTGACCCCTCCTCAATGGGGGTACTGTTGTGAATGTTTTAGAAATGAATTCTGAGCAGAAGCTCCCTCTGGTGGTTACAAACAGTACTGAACCATTCAGTGAGGATTGGCAATCAGGAATCACGGACTGGCTGGATATAAGGGAAGTTTCCCCCCATCATGGTTGCCGGTGATCAATTGTTCTTGTCTCAACGTTGTTTCCTGGTTCACTTGGAAGCTTGCTGAGTCTTGCCTCTTCTCCTGCTCTCAGATATTTTCTGTTTTTTGTTTTTGTGCTTGCCATTTGCATTTTTCTCTGCATTTTTGTGAGGTTGGCCAGGTTCCTCTCCCCGGTGGGCTTGGGCTCCTCTCGGTTCCTCTGGAGCCACTGTTGTTTGTTCATTTGCCTTTTCCAGTTTTTTCAGTGGCTGCGGCTTAGTTTTGTTACACCAGAGAACTAATTTAGGTGATAGAGGTCGTGTGATCTCAGGTGTTTTTGCAATTAGTAGCGTTGGCTTTTTTTTAGGGTTTTTTTGGATTGCAGTAAGTATCCTTCCTATCCTTTTCTGTCTAGGCAGATTGGGCCCCAGCGTTTGCTCATACTATTTTCTGTCTGTGTCTGTATTTCCTCTTGTCTAACCGCCATTACATGTTTGGGGGCTTCCTATGTTCTTTGGGGATCTGCTCCGGGGCAGATAGCTTTCCTCTTTCTATCTTTAGGTGTAGTTAACCTCTCAGGCAGTGACGAGGCGTCTAGGACCAACGTAGGAACGCTCCACGGCTGCCTTTAGTTGTGGTGGTTAGTCAGGGTACTGCAATCCAGTAGATTCCAACCTCTCTGGTGTATTGCCGTTTTTGCCTGCTCTCCTCAGCTACCAAAACATAACACTTTGGACTACTATGCTACTCATATGTGTGATCACATGCTTATGATGTTAAATATATCAGGTTAGCGTGTATTAAAGTTATTATCTGCTGGGACCAAAAACAGTTTCCTGATATATCACATATTTTTTGGTTGCTACTGCAGAGACACTTGAACTTAGGAAGTATTGATATGGACTATATATGCGTCTCATATGGGTGATCACGGTACCTATGACGTCTAATATATCAGGTTAGCACATATTGAAGTTCTTATCGGCTAGGACCAAAAACCGCTTTCTGATATATTGTGTATTTTTTTGATTGCTATTACATTTACACTTCAGCTCAGAAAGTATGAGACACGATTTTACATAAGGTTTCCATCTCTTCCTAGCACCTAAAGGAGATCACTGTGTCAGGACCGGCTACTATTTATGTCTTTTTCCCCCCTCTGATTTTCCCTTTTCTTTTGCTGTCTAGTTCAATTGCCAAATAGATGATGCATTAAATGAGTGCTCATCCATGTGTATCGTGAGGTATATCCTAGGAATTTATTAGGGCTACTTAGGGACAGCCATCATGGAGCGGGAGCGCCATTTCTTGCTTACTATCAGGGTGTAAGGATTCCGGATTTTCCATTGAGCCTGTTTGACCTTGTCCAAGATGGAGTCTTGTACCTCGCCTTGTCCTGGAACTTCCTGTCTGTCCTGCCATTTAAGTCCAGCTCAGGAGATCCTCCTTGCCTAAGTATTTTGTTGCTGCTGGCTTCTGAGCTTCCTGCTGGTCTGCTTCTGGAGTTCCTGCTGCTGCTGCTGCTGCTTGTTACTCGGTGCTCTGCCTCTCCACTTACAGCTGCCTTCAGCCCTCTGTGTGGCTTCCTGATCCTGGCCGGTGTTACTTATTGTCGGGACTTCTAGTGTGGAGATACTCATCTCTGGAACTGCTGTGGTCAGTAAGAGATTCTGATATCGTTATCGCTTCTTGGATTGTGTTATGTGTGGGTTGCAGTACTGGACTTGAGCTGTACTTTTCAGCCCGAAAGGTACATTTAGTAACCTTCTCCTGTTAATGCTCCACCTGTGTATTGCTGGACTTCTATGTTAAGTGTTGTGTGCACTCTCGCTTCATATTACTGCTGGACTTGTGCGTATTAGCGGTCTTGCCCCGCGATTCAGTTTGCTGTTCATTTCTATATTGTGCTGTGCACTTAGTTACTATTGCAGGAAGATCTCGGTTAGATTTGGTTCAATTTCTTATTTTATAAATACACTTGTTTGCCTCCGCTTTGGTCTCAGTTTCATTTTATCCCACGCAATTAGATTCCATAGTACCCACATAATTGTTACAGGATACTCAGGCCATTTAGGAATCTACTGGGATAATGTCGGCTAAGACAAAGTTGGATCAGTTATTTTCCATGATTAACTCCTTACAAGGGGATGTGGAGGCATTACAAAACAAGTTGATAACTGGGAGGCCCATTTCCTGCAGGCGCTTCAGGATTTAAGTAATCAAATAACAGCATGGGCCCTCCACCTCCAGGTTAGCCACTGCCAACTAGCCCTCCCAATTTACCGCCGTTTAGGTTTAATGGAAATTTTGTGGTTTTATTAATCAATGCATTTTGTGATTTGATGTACACGCTGTCCACTTCCTTACAGATCGATCCAAAATCTTATGTATAATTATGTTACTTACCTTCCGAGCTCTCGTGTGGGTGAATCCGCTAATTGAGACTCATGACCCTTGTTTGAATAACCTTGACAATTTTCTTGCTGCATGTCTATGATGTTTGATGATCCTAATCGTTGCACTACAGCTGAAACTGTATTGTTATCATTACATCAGGGTAAGCTTTCTGTCACTGAATACGCTACTGAATTTAGACAGCTGGTGGAGGATACGGTTTAGAACTGTTATGCCCAATTACCCATTTTTAAGAGGGGACTTTCTAGTGTGATTAAGGATGAGTTAACCCATGCAGATGCTCCGCAAGACTTAGAGGCATTCATACAGCATTGCGTGCGCATTGACATACGAATTACTGAGCGTAGACAGGAGAGATTTGCAGCCTCTAACCGTGTCACTAACTCTCCCCTTTCTCCTAAAGAACCTGCAGGTAAATCCTCTTGGGAAGTTGAACCAGTTCCCATGCAAGTGGATGCCTTACAGCGGTGTGAGAGTAACGAGCGCAGGGAGCATCGTTTTCAGGAAAGTTTGTGTTTTTACTGCGGTCAGTCAGATCACTTCCTTATTAACTGTGCCAAGCGGCCTCGCAAGGTTCTAGCTGCTGTAGAGGAATATGAGAATCAGGATGCTGAATCTGTTGCTTCTGAGTCCAGTTTTTCTGTGAATCCTGTTTCATTCCTTATCGGTGACTGCCTCTCCTAAAATACAGAAGGATAAAGGGACACATTGTTCCCTTCCCTTAAAGATCCGGTTGTCGGGACAATGGATCTCCTGTGCAACCATGGTGGATTCAGGGGCAGGAGGTAACTTAATGGACTTAACCTTTGCCAAGGAACATGGCATACAGACTCAGGAGAGAGCCTCCCCGGTAAGCATGGAAACTGTGAATGATTCCCCTTTATTTTCAGGACCGGTGGATAAGGAGACAGTACCTCTGGAAGCTTTCATTGAACCCAATCATCAGGAAATGCTATCGTTTATGTTAATTTCTTCACCACATTTCCCTTTAATTTTAGGAATTCCCTGGCTGCAGTTGCAGAATCCAATTATCAACTGGGAGACCAAGGAGATCACTTTTCCACCAAGGGAGACACCAGTAACAAGTCAGGAAAGTTCTAGGAATGTACAACTGAGGTATCTATGTTACCATCTATTTATTAAAATATTTAGAATTGAGAGTCCTCAGTGGTTGATACCTTTTAATGGCTAACTGAAAAGATGATAACAAATTGCAAGCTTTCGAGACTACTCAGGTCTCTTCATCAGGCAAAGACTAAAACAAAAACATCTATTTATTATGAATTCTCTGATATTTGTGAAAAGAAAATGGCAGATCAGCTTCCTTCTCATAAACCTTACGATTGCCCTATTGAACTACTTGCGGGGGCGGCTATTCCATTCAAAAATGTCTACCCACTGGCAGCTCTGGAGCTGCAAGCCTTGAAGGAATACATTGATGAGAAGTTGTCTAAGGGTTTCATTCGCCCCTCCTCATCACCGGCTGGAGCACCCGTCTTTTTCGTAAAAAAGAAGGATGAAACTCTTAGACCGTGCATTGCTTATCAGGAGCTCAACAAGGTAACCATTCGGAACTGTTATCCTTTGCCTTTAATTCCCGAACTACTACAAAGAGTACAACATGCTAAAATCTTTTCTAAGCTGGATCTTCGAGGAGCTTATAATCTAATTCGGATCCGCTCTGGGGTTGAATGGAAGACTGCATTTAGATGTCGTTACGGGCACTTTGAATACCTTGTTATGCCTTTTGGTCTCTGCAATGATCCGGCAACCTTCCAACACCTGGCTAATGACATTTTTAGAGATCTGTTAATTATTTTGCCGTAATCTATCTGGACGATATTTTGATTTTTTTTCTGATTCGTTGCAGGAACATCAAGAGCATGTTAAAACTGTTTTGAGAAGACTGAAACAGAATCATCTCTACATCGAGCCTGAGAAATGTGAGTTCCATCGCACAGAGATTAAATTTCTGGGTTATGTCATCTCGCCACAGGGGCTTAACATGGAGGCAAGAAAGATCCAGGCTATTCTTGATTGGTCTGCACCTAAAAATGTCAAGGAGGTACAACGTTTAAACGGATTCGCAAACTTTTATAGACGGTTTATTTGTAATTTCTATGAAATTGTTCAACCTATTACACAACTAACCAAGAAGGAAAAGACTTTCTTGTGGTCTACACAGGCTCAAGAGGCCTTTGATTGTCTTAAGACCCGTTTCATTTCTGCATCAGTATTGATTCACCCTAACCCAGCACATCCTTTCATCATGGAAGTGGACGCTTCGGATTGTGCTCGGTGGGCCATCCTCTCGCAGAGAATGGGAGAGAAGGGTCTGTTACATCCATGTGCTTTTTTCTCTTGTAGACTTTCTGCTGCAGAAAATAATTATGATGTGGGAGATAAAGAGCTTCTAGCCATTATTGCTGCATTTAAGGAATGGAGGCACCATCTGCAGAGGGCAGCACAACAAGTTATTGTGCTCAAGCTTTATCGTAATCTGGAATTTCTTAGATCTACGAGATGTCTTTCTCCACTCAGGCTCATTGGAGTCTAATTTTTAATCAATTTAACTTTGTCATTTCGTACCACCCAGGTTCACGTAATGCGAAAGCGGATGCTTTGTTACGAATCCATGCCACGGATTCAGTACCTGGGACCCCGTCCAAGACCATTTTGTCGGATGCCAACTTTGTCGGAGTCGTCCAGAATAAGGACTTATGGAAGACTATTAAGGAGGCTTATGACGCAGACCCATTTCTCGCTAACCTGACTGATGATGTAGACGTAGTTCTCAAGAACCGTATGTGGGTCCGAGATCGACGTTTATACGTTTCGGAGGTCGTAAGCTGCAGGTCCTCAAGTTTGTCCATGACTCCAAGTTGGCTGGTCATCGGGGGTTACAGAAGACACAGGAGTTCCTGAGCCATTTCTTTTGGTGGCCTACCAGTCTGAAGGACGTGAAGAGCTACGTTCTCTTTTGTGAGGCATGCACGCACTTTAAGACTCCTCGTGTATCACCTACTGGATTGCTGCAACCACTACTTGTCCCTTCTCGCCCTTGGGGGTCTATTTGCATGGACTTTATAGTGGAATTATCTGTCACGCTGTCTAATGATATGACTACAATGTCAGTAAACTATTTATACAGGAACCACACTCTATACAACATATAGTTTAGCAACATCAGAATGTAAGTATAAAATAGATTTACCTGACACAATATCAGCAGAACTTAGGGTTAATCTTGAAGACTAGATGTGCAGAAACGATATCAGTTGAACTCAGGGTTAATCTTGAGGACTTGATGAGCTGTAACAGGAAAGAGGAGGACCGGGGTCTAACCTGACCCTACACTGGGGTCCTAACTAATCCCTTACCTTGGAGGTACTGATAATGGTTCAGAGGTCCAAGTCTCCAGCCTAACCCTGTCTCCTATCAGACCCTGAACCCTGTAATCAGTCCTAAGAAGGATCTTGATTACCACCAAAGGGATAGGGGCTGATCTCAGCTAAATACACAGATTAGACATATAAGACAGACAGGATAGCACTCTCTTGCATACACACTCAAACACCGAAGGAACATAAATGGTCTGGGAAATAAACTCTAAGCAAGTTAAGCTTAAAACAACTAAGGAGCTCTCAACTAGAGTCTATACAGATTCATTCCTATCTGTGGTCTGCATGAAGGGTTTCACTGGCAACTCCCAAAGCAGACAACCAGAAACTTAAAGGAAACCAATCAACAAATAATCAATTGCAGCCGGGAGAAACTGCACCCAGTCCCAGCACCG
The DNA here is from genome assembly GCA_033576555.1 of Oophaga sylvatica. Taxonomy (NCBI): domain Eukaryota; kingdom Metazoa; phylum Chordata; class Amphibia; order Anura; family Dendrobatidae; genus Oophaga; species Oophaga sylvatica. The sequence continues at coordinate 114,793,238 of JARQOD010000006.1, forward strand.
AGCACAGACAGAATTAACTCCCTAGCTGCCAAACACAAAGAAACAGCAACTCAGCTGTGAGAAGTCAAAATGTGCAACCGCGACGATCTTCGTGGCAATGCACACATGACAGTACCCCCCCTTCTACGAGGGGCCTCCGGACCCTCAGGGCCAGGCCTGCCCGGGTGAGTTCTGTGGAAGGTCCAAACCAAACGATCTGCGTTAACATCAGACGCAGGGACCCACGTCCTCTCCTCCGGACCATACCCCTTCCAATGCACCAAGTACTGAAGGGACCGGCGATTCAGGCGAGAGTCAATGATTTTTGATACTTGAAATTCCAAAATTACCATTGACCAACACTGGAGGAGGAGGTAGAGGTGACGGTATGACTGGTGCCACATACCTTTTAAGTAATGACTTGTGGAACACATTATGAATTTTAAAAGTAGAAGGGAGTTCCAGACGAAATGCCACAGGATTAATTATGGAACTGATCCTGTACGGCCCGATGAATCTGGGACCCAGTTTCCAGGAGGGCACTTTAAGTTTTATATTCCTGGTAGACAACCATACCAGATCGTTCACATTCAGATCTGGACCAGAAACTCTCCTCCTATCAGCCATACGTTTGTAACGGTTCCCCATCGTACTCAAATTATTCAATACACCTCGCCACACAGAAGCAAGTGACGACGAGAAACGCTCCTCCTCAGGAACCCCAGAAGGACCCCCCCATTGAAAGTACAAAACTGGGGATGAAAACCATATGCCCCAAAAAATGGGGACTTACCAGTGGACTCGCTCGCCTGTTGTTAAGAGCGAACTCTGCCAGAGGCAAGAAAGATGACCAGTCCTCCTGGTTCTCCGAGACAAAACACCGGAGATATGTCTCTAAACTCTGATTCAGACGCTCTGTCTGACCATTGGTCTGTGGATGAAAAGCCGAGGAAAACGACAATTGCATCCCCCGACGTAAACAAAATGCCCTCCAAAATTTGGACACAAACTGAGACCCCCTATCTGACACCACATCAGAAGGCAACCCATGAAGTCTCACAATCTCCCCAATGAACACCTGCGCCAGAGTTTTAGCATTAGGGAGTGCAGGAAGAGCAACGAAATGTGCCATCTTACTGAACCTGTCAACAACCACCAGTATGACAGTATTCCCTGACGACGGAGGAAGATCCGTAATGAAGTCCATAGATAAATGAGTCCATGGACGCTCCGGAATTTTCAAGGGTAAAAGGGTCCCAGATGGACGGGTATGAGGAGTTTTAGAGAGAGCACAAACCCCACAGGACGCGACAAAAGTTATAACATCTTTATTAGCGTTAGGCCACCAAAATCGGCGAGAAAGGAGATCTAAAGTAGCCTTACTCCCTGGATGTCCTGCTAAAGCAGAATTATGATGTGCCTCAATAACCTTTTGTCTCAACTGATTCGGGACAAACAGTCTCCCTGGAGGTCCTGCAGGGGCGTCCCCCTGAGCCTCTAACACCTCCTCCTCAAGCTCAGAACATACAGCCGACACTACCACCCCCTCCTGAAGGATAGGAATCGGGTCATCCGTTTTCCCGGCCCCTGGGAAACTGCGAGACAAAGCATCAGCCTTTACATTCTTAGACCCCGGACGATAAGTGACGACAAAATTAAACCTGGTAAAAAACAACGACCATCGAGCTTGTCTGGAATTCAGACGCTTAGCGGATTCTAAATACAGCAGGTTCTTGTGATCAGTAATAACGGTGACCGGGTGGACTGCCCCCTCCAAAAAGTGACGCCATTCTTCAAAAGCCAATTTAATGGCCAAAAGTTCCCTATTGCCGATATCATAATTCCTTTCGGCGGATGACAATTTCTTAGAAAAGAAAGCACACGGATGCCATTTACCAGGGGACGGACCCTGGGACAATATAGCACCCACCCTACGTCAGACGCGTCCACCTCCACAATGAACGGCTGAGATACATCTGGTTGGATGAGAACGGGTGCCGAAGCAAAACATCTCTTTAAAGAGGAAAAGGCTTGGCAAGCTTTGTCCGACCACCTAGAAAAATCCGTCCCTTTTCTCGTCATGTCAGTGAGAGGTTTGACGACAGACGAGAAATTACAAATAAATTTCCGGTAGTAATTAGCAAACCCCAAAAAACGCTGCAGAGCCTTAAGATCCGCTGGCTGATCCCATTCAAGCACTGCTCTCACCTTTTCAGGGTCCATACGGAAACCGGAGGCTGACACCAAAAAACCCAAAAACTGAAGTTCCTGTACGGCAAAAACACACTTCTCCAGTTTGGTGTATAGTTTATTGTCTCGCAAGATCTGCAACACCTGTCTCACATGCTCCTGGTGAGACACAAGATCTGGCGAGTAAATTAAAATGTCATCCAAATATACGACCACAAACACCCCCACAAGGTGACGAAAAATGTCATTAACAAAATGTTGGAATACTGCTGGTGCAGTAGTCAGACCAAAAGGCATAACCAGGTTTTCATAATGTCCCTCCGGCGTGTTAAACGCCGTTTTCCACTCATCCCCCTCTTTTATTCTAATCAGATTATACGCCCCCCTGAGATCCAATTTAGAGAACCATTTGGCGCCAACAATTTGATTGAAGAGATCAGGAATAAGAGGGAGTGGATACGGATCTCGAACAGTAATCCGATTAAGTTCGCGGAGGCGTAGGCCTCCATCTTTTTTCTTCACAAAGAAGAACCCCGCGGCTACAGGGGAAGATGAAGGTCTAATATGCCCTTTGGCCAGACTTTCGGAAATATAATCTTTCATAGCCTGTCTTTCAGGACCAGAAAGATTATACAACCTAGCTTTAGGTAACTTAGCATCCGGAAGAAGATTAATAGAGCAGTCATACACACGATGAGGAGGCAACTCCCGACACCCCTCCTCAGAAAAAACATCCCCAAAATCCTCCAAAAAAGGAGGCAATGTACTAGGTACGACCGCACTGATGACTGTGTTCATGCAGTTGCTTTTGCAAAACTCACCCCATTGGCTTATCTCTCTGGACTGCCAATTAATTACAGGGTTATGTTTAACCAGCCAAGGAAGTCCCAACACAATGGGAGTAGGTAGACCCTCCAACACATAACAAGATAATTGTTCCCTATGTATTGCCCCTACCCGAAGGTCAATGTTATGAACCTCATGAACAAAGCTACCTTGGCCGAGAGGCCTGGCGTCAATGGAAAAAATAGGGATCGGTTTGACCAATACACTCAGATGCATACCTTGAGCCTGAGCAAACTGAGCGTCAACCAGATTGGCGCCGGAACCACTATCCAGAAGAACAGACAATCTCTTCACTCTAGTACCAAACACCACCTCCACTGGTACAAGGAACTGAGAAGAACCGGCGGATGAAATACATACTCCCAGGTTGTCATCCACCACACAACCTGGGATTAGCAGTTTTCCGGCGACTTTTTACTTAACAAGACACGGGATGAACATTCTCCAACAAAATGTCCCTCTTTCCCGCAGAAAAAACACCTTCTAGTCCTGCGGCGTGCCGCCAATCCCCTACTACGAAAAGATGTCCCTCCCAACTGCATAGGCTCATCCGAACAGACAAGGGGAACCTCAACATAAGGGACTTTAGTAGTAGGTGGAGTAACAACAGGGAGTGGAGTTACCTCACCCCTCTCCCGAAGCCGTCTATCAGTACGGATAGCTAGGGCCATAGCAGCCTCCAGAGAAGGAGGAGACTCATACTGAGCCAAAACGTCTTTTAATTTGTCAGAAAGCCCATGACAAAACTGGCTCCTAAGAGCTGGGTCATTCCACTGAGTATCCGTGGCCCATCTACGAAACTCAGAAGCAAATTCCTCCGCAGGACGATCTGCCTGCTGTATCTTACGTAATTTAGTCTCAGCAAGAGAGACCCGATCTGGGTCATCATATACCAATCCCAGAGCAGTAAAAAATTGATCTACAGACTGTAGAGCCGGGGATCCCGGAGGAAGGGAAAATGCCCAGGATTGAGGGTCCCCTTGAAGAAGTGAGATAACAATTCCCACTCTCTGCTCATCACTCCCTGATGATCGCGGCCGAAGCCGAAAATATAATTTACATGCCTCCCGGAAGGTAAAAAATTTGTCTCGCCCACCAGTGAACCTATCTGGAAGAGCTACTTTAGGTTCAACTCTGGTTTGCTCCAGGGGAGACAAAACTTTGGACTTAATGTCCGTCAGCTCCATGGATAATCCCTGCAACTGCAGAGCCAGCTGGGCTACTGGATCCATAGTAACTAGAGATAATTTTTTATGGCCAGTGAAAATGTCACGCTGTCTAATGATATGACTACAATGTCAGTAAACTATTTATACAGGAACCACACTCTATACAACATATAGTTTAGCAACATCAGAATGTAAGTATAAAATAGATTTACCTGACACAATATCAGCAGAACTTAGGGTTAATCTTGAAGACTAGATGTGCAGAAACGATATCAGTTGAACTCAGGGTTAATCTTGAGGACTTGATGAGCTGTAACAGGAAAGAGGAGGACCGGGGTCTAACCTGACCCTACACTGGGGTCCTAACTAATCCCTTACCTTGGAGGTACTGATAATGGTTCAGAGGTCCAAGTCTCCAGCCTAACCCTGTCTCCTATCAGACCCTGAACCCTGTAATCAGTCCTAAGAAGGATCCTGATTACCACCAAAGGGATAGGGGCTGATCTCAGCTAAATACACAGATTAGACATATAAGACAGACAGGATAGCACTCTCTTGCATACACACTCAAACACCGAAGGAACATAAATGGTCTGGGAAATAAACTCTAAGCAGGTTAAGCTTAAAACAACTAAGGAGCTCTCAACTAGAGTCTATACAGATTCATTCCTATCTGTGGTCTGCATGAAGGGTTTCACTGGCAACTCCCAAAGCAGACAACCAGAAACTTAAAGGAAACCAATCAACAAATAATCAATTGCAGCCGGGAGAAACTGCACCCAGTCCCAGCACCGAGCACAGACAGAATTAACTCCCTAGCTGCCAAACACAAAGAAACAGCAACTCAGCTGTGAGAAGTCAAAATGTGCAACCGCGACGATCTTCATGGCAATGCACACATGACATTATCCACCTCTGAGGGAAATAATTCTATCCTAGTTATAATAGATCGCCTTACTAAAGCTGCCCACTTCATTCCATGTACTGGTCTTTCCTCAGCCAAGGAGACAGTAGATCTGGTCATTCAGAATGTGTTCAGGCTGCATGGAGTTCTGGATGTAGAAATCTCTGATCGGGGAGTGCAGTTTACGTCCAGTATCTGGAAGGGATTCTGTTCAGCGCTTGATGTTAATGTTTGTCTTCTGCATATCATCCTCAAACTAATGGGCAGACGGAGTGGACTAATCAGACTCTGAAACAGTATCTTTGATGCTATATCAGTCATTCGCAGGATGACTGATTGGAGTTGCTTCCTCTAGCAGAGTTTTGTTACAACAACTCCCAGAGTGCATCTACTAAGGTAGGACCCTTCTTTGCCAACCTGGGTTATCATCCTAGTATTCTTCCCAGATCCCCGATTGGTGCCTGCAGTTCACTGAAATCTGGAACCTCTGAAGGAATTACTATCTACTGCACAGGAGATATAAAAGATCTGCTGATCGGTTTAGGAGGCCTGCACCTATGTTCAAGGCTGGGGACTCTGTGTGGTTGTCCACGAAAAATTTGAAATTGAATGTTCCGTCACAGAAGCTGGGACAAAAATTCACCGGCCCATTCAAGATCTCTTGGATCGTGAGTTCTGTTGCCTGTCATCTGAAGTTACCAAGGACCATGAAGGTACATCCTGTGTTCCATTTCTCCCTATTAAAACCAGTGTCTCCGAATACTTTTCAGGGTCATATTGCGCCTCCTCCTCAGCTTGTGCTGGTGGAAAGACAAGAACAATTTGTCGTGGAGAAGATTCTGGACTACAGGATCCGCAGGAATCAGCTGCAGTACCTCATCAAGTGGCAAGGATATCCATCTGAGGAGAACTTTTGGGAGTCAGTGAGTAATATCTGTGCTCCTCAAAAGAATGCTCAGTTTCACCAGAAATATCCTGGAAAATGTGGTACTGGATTGTCCTGAGGCCGCTTCTAAGGTGGGAGTAATGTAAGGATTCCAGATTTTCCATTGAGCCTGTTTGACCTTGTCCAAAATGGAGTCTTGTACCTTGCCCTGTCCTGGAACTTCCTGTCTGTCCTGCTATTTAAGTCCGGCTCAAGAGCTCCTCCTTGCCTGAGTATTTTGTTGCTGCTGGCTTCTGAGCTTCCTTCTGGTCTGCTTCTGGAGTTCCTGCTGCAGCTGCTCGTTACTCAGTGCTCTGCCTCTCCACTTACAGCTGCCTTCAGTCAACTGTGCGACTTCCTTTCCTGATCCTGGCCGGTGTTACTTATTGTCCGGACTTCTAGTGTGGAGCTCTCATCTCTGGAACTGCTGTGGTCATTAAGAGATTCTGACATAATTATC
>JARQOD010000006.1:114800160-114832367 GCA_033576555.1 Oophaga sylvatica
TTTCTGTCCCATTTTCTGCTCAGGTTTCGTTTTTTTGGGAGCAGCTTTAACCTGTGGTTAGTTTTTGCTAAACGTTGGGGTTTCCCCTTTGATCCCCCTACAGAAGTTATTCCCTTACGGGGGGATCGATTCTCCCCTTTGGCTGAGAAAAAACCTCAGTTCTCACTCAGGTGAAAATGGGGTTTTAACCTGATCATCGGATGCTGTAAATTTTTGGTTCGTTAATCTGCATGTATTATCGTACGGGGCTTCCTTGGGTTGCATTCATAACCCTGTTTTGGATTGGAAATCTGTGTCTTAACCATTTGGGGGCTGCCAATGTGTTAATACCAACCTCCTTTTTTTTCTGCCCCCCCGGGCTCGGGATGTTCCGACTTTTTGATTGATTTTTCTGATGTGTTTAGCGAAAGTAAATCTGCATCCTTGCCTCCCCATAGGAGCTATGACTGCGCTATTGAATTAGTGCCTGGTAGTAAATTCCCTAAAGGTCGCCTTTTTAACTTGTCTGTACCTGAACATGACGCTATGCGGTCTTATATCAAGGAATCATTGGAGAAGGGTCATATCAGACCATCCTCTTCACCCTTAGGTGCCGGTTTTTTCTTTGTGGCCAAAAAGGATGGTTCATTAAGGCCGTGTACTGATTATCGTCTTTTGAACAATATTACTGTAAAATATCAATACCCGTTACCTTTGATTTCTGACCTGTTTTCCAGGGTGAAAAACGCTACTTGGTTTACCAAGCTTGACCTCAGGGGGGCATATAACCTTATTCGCATTAAGCACGGGGATGAATGGAAGACGGCATTCAATACCCCTGAGGGCATTTTGAGTACCTTGTGATGCCCTTTGGGCTCACTAATGCTCCTTCTGTCTTCCAGTCCTTCATGAATGACATTTTCAGGGATTTTGTGGATAAATTTCTGATTGTTTATTTGGATATCTTGATTTTTTCTAATGACTGGGACTCTCATGTGAAACATGTTCGAACTGTATTCCAGATTTTGAGAGAGAATGCTCTGTATGTGAAGGGATCAAAGTGTCTTTTTGGCGTACAGAGGATCTCATTTCTGGGATTCATTTTGTCCCCATCTGTTATTGAAATGGACCCGGTCAAGGTTCAGGCCATCTGTGATTGGGTCCAACCTATTTCATTAAAGGCTCTTCAAAGATTTTTGGGTTTTGCCAATTTTTATCGTAAATTTATTGGTAATTTCTCGGTTATTGTTAAACCATTGACTGATTTGACCAGAAAGGGTTCTGATGTGGTGAATTGGCCTCTTGAGGCAGTCTCTGCATTTCAGGAACTTAAGCAGAGATTCACTTCTGCTCCTGTTCTACGGCAGCCTGATGTTTCTCTGCCATTTCAGGTGGAGGTTGATGCCTCTGAAATTGGGGCAGGTGCCGTTTTGTCCCAAAAAGATCCAGAGACCTCTAAAAGTAACCCTTGTGCCTTTTTCTCTCGAAAATTTTCTCCTACTGAACGTAATTATGACGTGGGTAATCGGGAGTTACTGGCCATGAAGTGGGCTTTTGAAGAGTGGAGACATTGGCTGGAGGGAGCCAAACATCAGGTGGTGGTCCTTACGGACCATCAGAATCTGGTTTATCTGGATCTGCCAAGCGACTCAATCCTAGACAGGCCAGGTGGGCCTTGTTTTTCACACGTTTTAATTTTGTGGTTTCCTTTCTTCCTGGCACTAAGAATGTTAAGGCGGATGCCCTCTCGAGGAGTTTCCTTGCGGACTCTCCTGAGTTATCTGATCCTTCTGTTATTTTGAAAGAGGGTGTAGTTCTTTCCGCCATCTCACCCAATTTGAGACTTGCTCTGGAGGAGTGTCAGGAGGATAGGCCCGAGCGCTGCCCTGTTGGAAAATTGTTTGTCCCGGACCAGTGGAAAAAGAGTGTGATGTCTGAGATTCATTGTTCCGCGTTGGCTGGGCATCCCGGAATTTTTGGTACCAGAGACTTGGTTAGTCGGTCCTTTTGGTGGCCTACCTTGTCTCGTGATGTCAGGGAATTTGTGCAGTCCTGCGGGACTTGCTCTCGCTCCAAGCCTTGCTCTCGCTCTAGTGGTTTTTGATGCCATTGCCTGTGCCCAAGAGACCATGGACCCATATCTCTATGGATTTCATTTCCGACCTCCCTGTTTCTCAGAGAATGACCGTCATCTGGGTGATTTGTGATAGGTTTTCCAAGATGATACATCTTGTGCCATTACCTAAGTTGCCTTCCTCCTCTGAATTGGTGCCTTTGTTCCTTCAGCACGTGGTTAGTTTACACGGCATTCCTGAGAACATTGTGTCTGACAGAGGAGTCCAGTTTGTTTCCAGATTTTGGAGGACCTTTTGTTCTAAACTTGGTGTTCAATTGTCTTTCTCCTCGGCGTTTCATCCTCAGACCAATGGTCAAACTGAGAGAACAAACCAGACATTGGAGACTTATCTAAGATGCTTTGTGTCTGCTGATCAGGATGACTGGGTCTCTTTTTTGCCTTTGGCTGAGTTTGCTCTTAATAATAGGGCTAGCTCTGCCACTTTGATGTCTCCATTTTTCTGTAATTCTGGGTTTCACCCTCGATTTTCTTCAGGACAGACGGAGGCTTCTGTCTGTCCAGGTGTTGACTCTGTTGTGGAGCGTATGCAACAGATTTGGGACCAGGTAGTGGAGAGGTTGTCCCTCTCTCAGGAGAGGGCCCAGCGGTTTGCTAACCGGCATAGGACTGATGGTCCTCGGTTTAAAGTGGGGGACTTGGTCTGGTTGTCCTCAAAAATATTCCTATGAGAGTGGCATCTCCTAAATTTAAGCCTAGGTTCATTGGACCTTATAAGATCATGGAGATTCTTAATCCTGTTTCTTTTCGTTTGCTTCTTCCAGGGACATTTAAGATCCATAACGTGTTCCACAAGTCCTTGTTGAAGAGGTTTGTTGAGCCAGTGGTTCCTACTGCTTTGCCTCCTGACCCTGTTCTGGTTGAGGGCAATATGGAGTTTGTGGTTGAGAAAATATTGAATTCTCGTTTTTCTAGACGGAAACTCCAGTATTTGGTTAAGTGGAGAGGTTATGGTCAGGAAGACAATTCTTGGGCGTTTGCTTCGGACATCCATGCTAGGAGACTCATCCGTGCGTATCATAGAACTCATCCTGACCGATCTGGTTGCTCAAGTGAGGGTTCGGTGACCCCTCCTCAAGGGGGGGGTACTGTTGTGAATGGACTTGAAATGAGTTCTGAGCAGAGGCTCCCTCTGGTGGTTACAAGCGGTACTGGACTGTCCAGTGAAGATTGTGAGGAGTGGGAATCAGGTGTTACTGACTGGTCTTATATAAGGGAGTCGCCTTCCCATCAGGGTTGCCGGTGATCAATTGTTCTGGTCTCAATCCTTGAGTCCTGTTTCCTTTGTAGCCTGCTGTGTCGTGTCTGCATCTCCTGCTAACAGATAAGACATTTTCTTCTTTTTGTTGCATGTGCTTGATTTTTGCATTTTGTCCTGCACTTCTGTGGGGGCCTTCAGGCTCCCCTCCGGGGGCTTTTGTCCTCTCAGTTTAGTTCAGCCACTGATGTTTGTACTTTTGCTTTTTCCAGTTTTTTCAGTGGCTGCTGTTTTGATTTTGTTACACCAGAGAACTAATTTAGGTGGTAGAGGTCATGTGATCTCAGGTGATTTTGAAATTAGTAGAGTTGGTGCTTTTCGGGGTTTTTTTGGGATTGCAGTAAGTGCCCTTCCTATCCTTTTCTATTTAGGTAGTTTGGGCCCCAACGTTTGCTCATACTATTTTCTGTCTGTGTCAGTATTTCATCTTGTCTAACCGCCATTACATGTTTGGGGGCTTTCTATGTTCTTTGGGGATCTGCTCCGGGGCAGATAGCTTTCCTCTTTCTATCTTTAGGTGTAGTTAGTTTCTCAGGCTGTGACGAGGCGTCTAGGACCAACGTAGGAACGCTCCACGGCTGCCTCTAGTTGTGGTGGTTAGTCAGGGTACTGCAATCTCATAGATTCCAACTTCTCTGGTGTATTGCCTTTTTTACCTGCACTCCTCAGCTACCGAAACATAACAGGGAACCCTTTAATGAAGTGTAACACATTAGGCAGCAGGAAGTTATTGTGCAGATTTTTCCTTCACCCTCGAGGGTTGTTTGCACGCCAATTTTTACAATTCTGACCACTGTCGCTTTATGAGGTAATGACTCTGGAATGCTTCCATGGATCCTGGTGATTCTGACATTGTTTTCTGGTGACATATAGTACTTCATGACAGTTGTAAACATTCTTTGATATGACTTGCATTTATTTGTGGAAAAAAGTGGAAATTTGGCAAAAAGTTTAAAAATTTCGCAATCTTCCAAATTTGAATTTGAATGCCCTTAAATCACACAGATATGTCACACAAAATACTTAATAAGTAACATTTTCCACATGCTTACTTTACATCAGCACAATTTTGGAACCAAATTTTTTTTTTGCTAGGAAGTTATAAGGGTTAAAAGATGACCAGCGATTTCTCATTTTTACAACACTATTTTTTTTAAGGACCACATCACATTTGAAGTCACTTTGAGGGGTCTATATAACAGAAAATACCCAAAAGTGACATCATTCTAAAAACTGCACCCTCAAGGTGCTCAAAACCACATTGAAGAAGTTTAGGTGCTTCAGGTGCTTCACAGGAATTTTTTGAATGTTTTAAAAAAATTAACATTTAACTTTTTTTCACAAAAAAATTACTTCAGGTCCAATTTTTTTTATTTTCCCAGTGGTAACAGGAGAAATTGGACCATAAAAGTTATTGTGCAATTTGTACTGAGAACGCTCATACCCCATATGTGGGGGAAACCACTGTTTCGGCGCATAGCAGAGCACGAAAGGGAAGGAGCGCCTTTTGACTTTTTCAATGCAAAATTGTCTGGAATTGAGATTGGACACCATGTCGCGTTTGGAGAGCCCCTGATGTGCCTAAACAGTGGAAACCCCAACAAGTGACCCCATTTTGGAAAATAGACCACACAGGAACTTATCTAGATGTGTGTTGAGAACTTTGAACCCCAAGGGCTTCACAGAAGTTTATAACGTACAGCCATAAAATTAATACATCATATTTTTTCCACAAAAATGATCTTTTCACCCCCAATTTATATTTTCCGAAGGGTAACAGAAACCCCAAAAATTATTTTACAATTTGTCCTGAGTATGCTGGTACCCCATCTGTGGGGGTAAACCACTGTTTGGGTGCATGGCAGAGCTAGGAAGGGAAGGAGCGCCATTTGACTTTTTCAATGCAGAATTGGCTGGAATTGAGATCAGACACCATGCCAAGTTTGGAGGGTCCCTGATGTGCCTAAACAGTGAAAAAACCCCAATTCTAACTCTAACCCCAACACACCCCTAACCCTAATCCTAAACCTAACCATTACCATAACCACAAACATAATCCTAACACACCGCTAACCCTAATCACAACCTCACAATAATCCTAACTTTTGCCCCAACCCTATCCCTAACTTTAGCCCCAACCCTAACCCTAACTTTTGCCCCAACCCTAACTATAGCCCCAACCCTAACTCAAACCCCAACCATAACCCTAGCCCCAACCATAACCCTAACTTTAGCCCCAACCCTAACCCTAATGGGAAAATGGAAATAATTACATTTTTTAATTTTATTATTTTTCCCTAAGGGGGTGATAAAGGGGGGTTTGATTTACTATTTATAGTGGGATTTTATGTTTGTCAGCTGTCACACACTAAGAGATGCTTTTTATTGCAAAGAATAGTTTTTGCATCACCACATTTTGAGAGCTATAATTTTTCCATATTTTGGTGACATTTTTATTGTTACCATTTTTGGGCACATGACATTTTTTGATCACTTTTTATTACGATTTTTGGGAGGCAGAATGAACAAATATCAGCAATTCATGAATTTATTTTGTATGGGGGGGCCGTTTATACCGTTCAACGTGTGGTAAAATTGAATAAGCAGTTTTATTCTTCAGGTTATTACGATTACAGCGATACCTCATTTATATTTTTTTATGTTTTGGCGCTTTTATACAATAAAAACTATTTTATATAAAAAATAATAATGTTTGCATCGCTTTATTCTGCGAGCTATAACTTTTTTATTTTTTCGCTGACACCCGGTCGCGATCGGCCGTGCTCACCCTGTGAGTGCGTCCGATCGCATGTGAAGTACTATCCCATCCATGGTCATGCCCAAGTCCCATGGACGGATAGTATGTCTAATGTCAGAAAAGTGTTAAGTTATGTTATGGAACCCTATGAATGTTGTTAATATAAGTGTTCTTAGAACTATAATATTAAAGATTTATTTAGATTACTCATGAGTAGTCTTTATGAACAGGTCACAGTTTTAATATGACTCTTTAGAATCATAAACTGTCAAGTCAATGAAAAGGGTAAAGTTTTTTTCATTAGGAGACTGACAATCAGGTGGAGAGAGACCAAAAGAAATGCTCCCTGGGGAAAAGGTAAGCAAATAGCCTTATCACAAAGGAATTGAATAAGGTCTCTAGTGCAACTCATTTGAAGTAGCAATCTTAGATAACGATATTGACCCTTTCAAAAACCTTTCTACATGACTAAAGGTACTGCCACACTAAACAATCCCGCTAGCGATCACGATAACGACGCATACTAATGCGATCGCTAGCGGGATTGTTTCTATATCGCTAAATGCGGCCACATTTAGCGATATAGTTAACGACGCTATCGCCGTTAGCGATCTTCTTAACGACTTTAGCGGTACAAAAGTACCGCTAAATCGCTAAGAAAAGGTGCCACACAGCGATAAGATACTTACCCAGCGGGAGCGCCGACGATAAAATAGGGTCCGGAACGATTCCAGCGACGAGCGAGATCACAGCAGGAAGCTCGTCGCTGGAAGCTGCCGCACTGAACAATATCGCTAACGGGATCGCTAAATAGTGACGTTTTTTAGCGATCCCGTTAGCGATATTGTTTAGTGTGGCATACCCTTAAGGGTAGCGTCACACTCAGCAACGCAGCAGCGATCCCGACAATGAAATGACCTAGCAACGATCGGCGACCCGTAGCGACCTGTGTAACGATGTGCCTCCTATGTGTCTCAGTACTGAGTCGCTAGCGAGATCGTTGGTAAAAGGTGTCAAACACACCGATGCATGCTACCCAGCATGATCTCAACGACCAAAGAAAGGTCCAGGCCATTCCAACACGACCAGCGATCTCACAGCAGGGGCCTGATCGCTGGTAAGTGTCAAACTTAGCAGGATCGCTAGCGAGGTTGCTGTTGCGTCACAAAACTTGTGACTCAGCAGCGATCTTGCTAGCGATCTCACTTAGTGTGGGGGCTTAAGGATATAAAACCACATTATAATCTCTTTCAAAATGAAAAGTCCATAATTTGCAGACAGGTATTTTAAGGTCTTTGCTCATTGTCCAGACAAGATAGGAGACAATTTGCACCTTCACATAGAAGAAGAACATAGTCTCCAGTGCAATCACTTGGAAGCAGCAATACAGACTCTTTAAAGGGAACTTGACTGCTGATACATGCTGCCCAAACTGTGGGCAGCATGCATCAGCCACTGGCTGCACGATCACAGCTATGCATGTTTGACTCTGAAATGATGTGGCATTTCAGAGGAAAAACATACTTTTAATAGTGGCTGGAGACCGAGCCGTGCTGTGCACTAGTCGTACTGGTGTTCTCCTGGTGGTTTTTCCCCACCCACTGACAGTGACTGACAATCCATCAGACTGTCAAATGTGTTTGTCATGCGACAAAAAGCAAAGAACTTGTCCGTTCTTTGCCCCAACACGTCCGGCTATCAACCACACTCGGATCCTACAGACGGAACCTGAAAATCCACCTCTTCAGGAAAGCCTACAGCCTGCAATGATCCCCTCTGCCTCCTCATCACTACTGGAGCTACAGCCTCAAACATCACCGGAGCTGCTGCTACCCCCCAACCTACTGTCTCCTTCCCCACCATCCTGTAGAATGCAAGCCCGCAAGGGCAGGGTCCTCTCTCCCCCCTATACCAGTCTGTAATTGTTACCGTATTTTTCGGACCATAAGATGCACTTTTTTCCCCAAAAATTTTTTGGGAAAATGGGGGTGCGTCTTATGGTTGCAATATACTTACAAACCCGGTGGCGGCGGCGGTTCCGATGCAGCCTCCCTGTGCTCTGTGGTGCGGTGATGTTGGGGCTCTCTGATGTGACGGCAGCGGGGCTCTGTGCTGCGTGGGGGCTCCGCCGGCATTTCGTCATGGCCCGAAAGCCCCCTGCAGCTCCGCTGCTGCGACGCGGAGGCCTCCTGAAAGATGGCCGTCAGGGGCTGCGGGGGACTTTCGGGCTTTGACCAAATGCCGGCAGAGCCCCCCACGCAGCACAGAGCCCCGCTGCAGCCACATCACAGAGCCCCGACACCACCACACCACAGAGCACAGGAGGCTGCATTGGAACCACTGCCACGAGACCGCCGCCTCGTAAGTATATAGCGACCCCACAGAGAACAGCCACCCCACAGTGTACAACCACCCCACAGAGCACAACCACTCCAGAGTGCACAACCACCACACAGTGCACAACCACACCATAGAGCACAACCACCCACAGTGCACAACCACCCCACAGTGCACAACCATCCCGCAGAGCACAGCCACCCCACAGAGCACAACCACCCCACAGTGCACAACCACCCCACAGAGCACAACCACCCCACAGTACACAACCACCCCACAGTGCACAACCACACCACAGTGCACAACCACCCCACAGAGCACAGCCACCACACCGAGCAGCCCTGCAACACAGAGCACCACCACCGCATCAGCCTGGACCACCAAACCAACCCTGTGACCTCTCCTCTACCTGTGCTCATCCCTTCGCTGGTAAGCTGAATTCGGACTGTAAGACGGATCCCCAAATTGACACATTTTTTTCCCCTATTTTCCTTCTGAAAATTTGGGGTGCGTCTTATGGTCCAGTGCGTCTTATAGTCCGAAAAATACGGTAGTTTGTTTACTGTAAGTGATATCTGTAATTTGTATGTAACCCCTTCTCATGTACAGCACCATGGAATCAGTGGCGCTATATAAATAAATATTAAAAATAATAATAATAATAATAATGATGGCAGCGTAGCTCACCGTACAGGAGCTGGAAGTGCCCCCTTCTGATCCATTGGGAGATTAATGGATAAACCTACATTCTTTTTTCCTCTTTGGATCCACTATCACTCTGTAACATTTACCAAACTCTTTAGACAGCACCCAGTGCAATAGAGCATGTTCAGTTTGGTTCAACATCAAATGTAATGACATAATTAGAGAACGTGGCAAGGAAACCAGACCTAAGTAAAATATTGTAAGGGATTTCCGAAATTATGGATGTGCTCCAATGTGAGAGATTGGGATTTGGGAAGTGAGTTTTTATACTTTTAAAAGCAATTAGAACATTAATTTAGTGCTTTTGATTGAAAACGCATGTTCAAAATGGATATGGATAGTATATAAATAACATACGGATGCCATACCAATATTACAGTAGAAAATAATTGCACTCGCAATACACATGGAATACCATATAGATTTCACTTGTTCCACTCTCCTAGATGAGAATGGGACCGTTTTTTTATATGCTCATGTTACCCAGCCTCATTCTGTGCTCTACACTGAGTATTTACCGCTGAATTTTTATCTAAATCCTCAAAATTCAAAATCACAGTTTAGATGAAACTCCCAACAGAACTATTCACTATAATGATGTAGATGGAGTCACTTTGGACTCTAATTAGCTTCTGTCTCTATGGTTTCCTTCTTTGTAGCGCGCAAAAGTGTGGTTTCGTCAGCGCGTAAGGGAGGACGCCATCCAGAGGACAGGGATCCACAGCAATTTTTGTAAGTCTAATTCCCATTACTATAATTTTTATCCTTTGGATCCCTAGTTCTTGTTTATATGCACTTTTGCACTGCACACTTTATGGCACTGATTAATTTGTGATGGCTTATCATAATGTTCTTATACACTATTTGTTGTATCATTGAAATTATCTCACATATTCACTTTATATTTGATATATATTATTACATCTTGACTACCTTGTTATTTATTTAATGAATTTTGTGCAAACTTATTATTGTACACAATTTTTTCTGGGTGTGCGTCGTTTTTTGTACCAATTTGCATTGCATATCTCTAGTTTTTAACCTGTAATTTTTACTATTATTGTACAATAAAGTTATTATATTTATCTATTTTGGACTTTATGGTCGGTTTGTGAGTTCTTTTCTTGTTTAATTTATATTCCCGACTGTCCTATTTGCAGTATTAGGGTCCTATTCTCTGGTTCTAAAGGTGTTCATCTCTTTAAAAAAATTGTTTATAATTTTTCATATATTTTATATTTATTATATTTTATTTGACACCTTTATCACCATTGATCACTTGTTTTACTATTTTTAATCAAACATGATCGCAGCATTCCGGTGGCATAGCGAAGCATTGTGCAGGGAGTGGCTCCCTGCGTGCTTCCCTGAGACCCTCAGAGCAACGCGATGTAATCGCGTTGTTCCGTGGGTCTCCTCCCTGCAGGCCCCCAGATCCTAGATGGCTGTGGGGTCCTTCCGGATCCTGCAGGGAGGTGGCTTGTCAGTGCCTGCTGAGAGCAGTGCTCTGCAGAATGTCAGATCAGCGATCTGACACTATATAGTGATGTTCCACACTGGGACAATGTAAAAAAAAAAAATAAACATGTGTGTTAGGGTTCGATTTCCTGCTGCTGCACAAGGGGAGTCTCGAACCCGTCCCACTGCAGTCTCCCATTCATCTCCAGCCGCAGTGGAGCCTGCTCAGCAGAGGCATCGGTCCAGGCGTCTTGCCCACTCCACTACTGGGCAGTGACTTGTTGCTGCCTTTCCTGGATCTGCTATTATAGTCAATGCTGGAGCAGACATCTTTGGGACAAAGTACTGCATTTTCCCTTCTGAGCATGCCCAGAGTGAGATCTCTCATTGGAGATCAGGGGTCACATGCTCAGGTACTGCAGCAGCTCCTAATGGCCCGCCAGGAAGGCCCTGTTACTACGAGTCTTCTGGAACAGGTTTCTCATTGGTCCTTGTTCCTGGAAGGTCCTGTAGCTGTTGCTATAAAAGGGTAGCATGGCTGGGTCGCCATGCGCTAATATCAACCATTGTATGCTATGCGCCAGTGTGGTCATGCGTGTGTGTGGTTAGGGACCCGGCTGAAATAAGCCACTAGAATACCGACTTAATCGGTGAGGAGTTTGGTGTGCTAGCTGGTCAGGGTCGGTGTCCTAGATGCCCTAGATTACCGGCATAACCGGTGAGGAGTTTGATTGCCGTATTCAGGGTCTGGCGTTCAGACGCCATAGATTGCGGGTGACTCCCGCGAGGACATTAGCGCATGACCACGTATTATGCTCGCTTAGCAATTATCCATGTACCTGAGAGCCTGTCAGGACACGGTACTTTTTCTCAGCGGCTCTGTGACGTAACAGGGTTCGCTTTTGACGCTAGACAGCGCCCTAGCGTTTTACTTTGCGGCTCACTGAAGTTAAGTGAGTTCGCACCTATCGCCATATAGCGCTGTGGCATCCCGTTAGCGGCTCTGGGATTAACAGAGTTCGCACTTTACTGCCACAACGCGCTACAGCGTTTATTTTTGCGACTCTGCGGGATAACAGAGTTCGCTACTTTCGCCATCTTATTAGCAGCGGGCTTCGCCTGCACGGTGGACCCCGGGCTGTGAACGCACCTCTCTATTATATCTATTAGGTGCGTTCTCTGTCTATGTCTCCTTCACATCAGGAGAATATATCCCTTTTTGTCCTTCCTGAGGGAATAGATGAGGTTTTGTTGGGATTACCCTGGCTTCGCCACCACTCTCCCCATATTGAGTGGTCCTCTGGGAGAATACTGGGTTGGGGTGATCATTGCAGAGACAAATGTCTCAGAGAGGACGTTCAGGTTTCCACAACGGAGATACCCATAGATCTTGATTCCCTTCCCAAGGTTTATCGGTCATACGCAGACGTATTCTCCAAAAAGGCAGCGGAGACTCTGCCGCCTCATCGCCCTTATGACTGTCCTATAGACCTCTTGCCTGGAACGGAGCCCCCTCGGGGAAGAGTGTATCTCTCTCTCTTCCTGAGACGGAGGCCATGTCACAATACATCCAGGAAAATCTGGCCAGAGGGTTTTTTAGGAAGTCAGTGTCACCACAGGGGCAGGATTTTTCTTTGTGCAGAAGAAGAATGGAGAATTACGACCGTGTATAGACTATAGGGGTCTTAACGCCATTACCGTTAAGAACAAATATCCTTTGCCCCTAATATCTGAGCTCTTTGATAGGCTCCGGGGAGCAAGGGTATTTACTAAGCTGGATCTTCGTGGTGCCTATAACCTGATCCGCATCCGTGAGGGGGACGAATGGAAGACGGCGTTCAATACCAGAGATGGACATTACGAATATCTTGTGATGCCCTTCGGGCTCTGTAATGCTCCAGCCGTCTTCCAAGATTTCGTAAATGACATCTTCCGGGACATGCTTGCCACCTCTGTGGTAGTCTATCTGGATGACATTCTCATCTTTTCTCCAGATATGGACACCCACCGGAGAGATGTTTACAGGGTCTTCGACCTCTTGCGGGCAAATTCCTTATATGCGAAGTTGGAGAAGTGTGTGTTTGAGCAGGAGTCTTTGCCATTCCTGGGCTATATCATCTCCACTCAGGGATTGGCTATGGATCCTGCCAAACTACAGGCTGTAATGGATTGGCAAGAACCCCACTCTCTTAAAGCGGTGCAGCGCTTTATGGGGTTCATTAATTACTATCGCCAATTCATTCCCCACTTCTCTACTTTGGTTGCTCCCTTGGTAGCCCTCACCAAGAAAGGAGCCAATCCCAAATTGTGGTCAGAGGAGGTCTCCAAGGCCTTTACTTCAATCAAGTCCCATTTTGCTAGCGCTCCTATCCTACATCGTCCCGAGGTTGATAAGCCTTTTATATTGGAGGTAGATGCCTCGTCCGTTGGTGCTGGAGCAGTCCTTTTTCAAAAGGATGCTCAAGGTCGTAAACATCCTTGCTTCTTCTTCTCCAAGACCTTCACACCTGCGGAGAGGAATTATTCCATTGGGGATAGGGAGTTGCTAGCCATGAAGTTGGCCTTTTCTGAGTGGAGACATCTCCTGGAGGGGGCTCGCTTTCCCTTCCAAGTGTTCACTGACCACAAAAATTTGGTCTATTTACAGACCGCCCAGCGGCTAAATTCCCGTCAGGCCAGATGGTCCCTGTTCTTCTCCCGATTCCATTTCACCCTCCATTTTCTCTCAGGGGAGAAGAACATTCGTGCTGATGCTCTGTCTCGCTCCGTGGTGTCCTCTGAGGAGGTGGAGGAGGAGCCTCGGCTGATTGTCCCCACAGAGAGCCTAAGAACTGTGTCCCCGGTTTCGCTTGAGTCTGTGCCTCCGGGCAAGACTTTTGTGCCCATCAATTTGTGACCGGAGGTTCTCTCTGGGCACAATCGTCCAGGGTGGGTGGACATTTTGGGGCAAAGAGGACATCTGAGTTGCTGGCGAGGACATACTGGTGGCCACATATGGTCCGTGACGTCAGGGAATACGTTCAGGCATGCGTCTCCTGCGCCAAGAATAAGTCCCCTCGACAAC
This sequence comes from Oophaga sylvatica, assembly GCA_033576555.1. Classification (NCBI taxonomy): domain Eukaryota; kingdom Metazoa; phylum Chordata; class Amphibia; order Anura; family Dendrobatidae; genus Oophaga; species Oophaga sylvatica. Next base: position 114,813,854 of record JARQOD010000006.1, read on the forward strand.
GGCCAGCTGGGTTACTCTTTCCTTTACCGGTGGAAGACAGGCCCTGGGAGATGGTCGGGATGGATTTTGTGGTTGGCTTACCCAAGTCTCGGGGCTGCACCATCATCTGGGTGATAACCGACCACTTCTCCAAAATGGTGCACTTGGTGCCGTTACCACGGTTACCGTCTGCACGGGCCTTGGCAGCATTATTCATTAGGCATATTTTCCGCCTACACGGTATGCCAGACAAAATTGTTAGTGATCGAGGTCCCCAGTTTGTGTCTCGGTTCTGGAGAGAGCTGTGTCTTTACTCAGCATTGAGTTGAATCTCTCCTCTGCATACCATCCCGAGACGAATGGGTTGGTAGAGAGGGCCAACCAGACCTTGGTCACATACTTGCGACGTTTTGTCTCTGCCAGGCAGGATGACTGGGCATCCTTGCTACCGTGGGCTGAGTTTGCTCTAAATAATGCTGTGGCTGACTCCACCGGACAGACCCCATTCCTCCTGAACTACGGTCAGCATCCGCGGGTACCAGTGCCTATGCCCGTGTCTTCCGCCGATTCCAGGGTGGCAGACTGGGCTGTGGAGGCACGGGACATTTGGGACCGCACTCAGGATGCCATTCAGGCCTCCAAAGAGAGAATGAGGTCTTCGGCCGATGCCCATCGGCCCCCGCTCCTACGTTTGCTCCGGGTGACCTAGTGTGGCTTTCTGCCCGAAACATCAGGCTACGGGTAGAGTCCACCAAGTTGGCACCTCGCTTTTTGGGCCCCTTTAAAGTTCTTGAGCAGGTGAACCCGGTAGTTTACCGCCTAGCCCTTCCGCCTCGCCTTGGTATCACTGACACCTTTCACGTGTCCCTCTTGAAACCCGTGGCCATTTCCCGGTTTTCCGAGTCATCTGCTGGGACGTCGGGTTCATCTACCGACGATCATGAGGTGAACGCCATTGTTGGGTGCAAGGTGGTACGAGGCAAAAAATTTTATTTGGTGGATTGGAGGGGTTATGGGCCTGAGGATAGATCCTGGGAGCCTGCCGAGCATGTTCACGCTCCGCAGCTCATCGCTGCCTTTGAGCGCAGCGAGGCCCAGAGAAGGGGGGGGTAATGTTAGGGTTCGTTTTCCCACTGCTGCACAAGGGGAGTCTCGAACCCGTCCCGCTGCGGTCTCCCATTCATTTCCGGCCGCAGTGGAGCCTGCTCAGCAGAGGCGTCGGTCCAGGCGTCTTGCCCACTCCACTACTGGGCAGTGACTTGTTGCTGCCTTTCCTGGATCTGCTATTATAGTCAATGCTGGAGCAGACATCTTTGGGACAAAGTACTGCATTTTCCGTTCTGAGCATGCCCAGAGTGAGATCTCTCATTGGAGATCAGGGGTCACATGCTCAGGTACTGCAGCAGCTCCTAATGGCCCGCCAGGAAGGCCCTGTTACTACGAGTCTTCTGGAACAGGTTTCTCATTGGTCCTTGTTCCTGGAAGGTCCTGTAGCTGTTGCTATAAAAGGGTAGCATGGCTGGGCCGCCATGCGCTAATATCAACCATTGTATGCTATGCGCCAGTGTGGTCATGCGTGTGTGTGGTTAGGGACCCGGCTGAAATAAGCCACTAGAATACCGACTTAATCGGTGAGGAGTTTGGTGTGCTAGCTGGTCAGGGTCGTGTCCTAGATGCCCTAGATTACCGGCATAACCGGTGAGGAGTTTGATTGCCGTATTCAGGGTCTGGCGTTCAGACGCCATAGATTGCGGGTGACTCCCGCGAGGACATTAGCGCATGACCACGTATTATGCTCGCTTAGCAATTATCCGTGTACCTGAGAGCCTGTCAGGACACGGTACTTTTTCTCAGCGGCTCTGTGACGTAACAGGGTTCGCTTTTGACGCTAGACAGCGCCCTAGCGTTTTACTTTGCGGCTCACTGAAGTTAAGTGAGTTCGCACCTATCGCCATATAGCGCTGTGGCATCCCGTTAGTGGCTCTGGGATTAACAGAGTTCGCACTTACTGCCACAACGCGCTACGGCGTTTATTTTTGCGACTCTGCGGGATAACAGAGTTCGCTACTTTCGCCATCTTATTAGCAGCGGGCTTCGCCTGCACGGTGGACCCCGGGCTGCGAACGCACCTCTCTATTATATCTATTAGGTGCGTTCCCCAGACCCTAACAATGTGTAAAAATATTTTTTTTAAAAATCCCTAAATAAATTTAAAATATATATATATTATTCCCCAATAAACACATTATTATTATTATTATGTAAATAAAAAACACAATAAAAGTACATGTATTTAGTATAGCCACATCTGTAATGACCCCCCCTATATGACTGTCCCACTAGTTAACCTCTTTATTAAACCCCTTAAAAATGGCAAAAAAACAATGCTTTATCATCATACCGCCGAACAAAAAGTAGAATAACATGTGATCAAAAAGACGGATATAAATAAACATCATACCGCTGAAAACTTCATCTTGTCCCGCAAAAAACGAGCCACCATACAGCATCATCAGCGAAAAAATAAAAAAGTTATAGCTCGCAGAATAAAGCGATGCAAAAACAATTATTTTTTATATATAATAGTTTTTATTGTATAAAAGCGCCAAAACATAAAAAATGATATAAATGAGGTATCGCTGTAATCGTACTGACCCGAAGAATAAAACTACTTTATCAGTTTTACCACACGCGGAACGGTATAAACGCCCCCCCAAAAGAAATTCATTAATTGCTGGTTTTTGTTCATTCTGCCTACCAAAAATCGGAATAAAAAGCGATCAAAAAATGTGATGTGCCCAAAAATGGTACTAATAAAAACGTAAACTCGTCCCGCAAAAAAAAAGACCTCACATGACTCTGTGGGCCAAAATATGAAAAATTATAGCTCTCAAAATGTGGTGATGCAAAAACTATTTTTGCAATAAAAAGGTCTTTTAGCGTGTGACAGCTGCCAAACATAAAAACCCCCTTTATCACCCCCTTAGTTAGGGAAAAATAATAAAATTAAAAAAATGTATTTATTTCCATTTTCCCGCTAGGGTTAAGGTTAGGATTAAGGTTAGGTTTAGGGTTGGGATTAGGGTTAGTGGTGTGTTAGGGTTAGGTTTTTAGTTAGGGTTATGGTTAGGGTTGTGATTAAGGTTAGCGGTGTGTTGGGGTTAAGGGTTGGAGTTAGAATTGGGGGGTTTCCACTGTTTAGGCACATCAGGGGCTCTCCGAACGTGACATGGCGTCTGATCTAAATTCGAGCCAATTCTGTGTTGAAAAAGTCAAATGGTGCTACTTCACTTCCGAGCTCTGCCATGCGCCCAAACAGTGGTTTACCCCCATATATGGGGTATCAGCGTACTCAGAGCAAATTGCACAATAACTTTTGTGGTCTTGTTACCCTTGGGAAAATAAAAATTAGGGTGAAAAGATCATTTTTGTGGAAAAAATATAATTTTTAAATTTTATGGCTCTACCTTATAAACTTCTGTGAAACCCTTCAGTGTTTAAAGTGCTCACCACACATCTACATAAGTTCCTTGAGTGGTCTACTTTCCAAAATGGTGTCATTTGTGGGGTTTTCAACTGTTTAGGCACATCAGGTGCTCTCCAAACCCGACATGGAGTCCAGCCAATTCTGCGTTGAAAAAGTCAAATGGCGCGCCTTCCCTTCCGAGCTCTGCCATGCACCCAAATAGTAGTTTACCACCACATATAGGGTAACAGCGTACTCAGGACAAATTGCACAACAACTTTTGGGGTCCAATTTCTCCTGTTACCCTTGTGAAAATAAAAAATTGAGGGCGAGAAAATCATTTTTGTGGAAAAATTATGATTTTTTAATTTTACGGCTCTACGTTATAAACTTCTGTGAAGCACTTGGGCATTGAAAGTGCTCACCACACATCTTGATAAGGTTCCTTAGAGGGTCTACTTTCCCAAATGGTGTCACTTGTTGGGGGTTTCCACTGTTTAGGCGCATTAGGGGATCTTCAAACACAACATGGCGTCCGATCTCAATTTTGCATTGAAAATTTTGCATTGAAAAGTCAAACGGCGCTCCTTCCTTTCTGAGCTCTGCCGTGCGCCCAAAAAGTGGTTCCCCCACATATGGGGTATCAGCGTACTCAGGACAAATTGCACAGCAACTTTTGTGGTCCAATTTCTCCTGTTACCCTTGGTAAAATAAAAAAATTGGTTCTGAAGTAAATATTTTGTGAAAAAATGTTAAATGTTCATTTTTTTTTAAACATTCCAAATATTCCTGTGAAGCACCTGAAGGGTTAATAAACTTCTTGAATGTGATTTTGAGCACCTTGAGGGGTACAGTTTTTAGAATAGTGTCACTTTTGGGTATTTTCTATCATATAGACCCCTCAAAGTGACTTCAAATGTGATGTGGTCCCTAAAAAAAATGGTGTTGTAAAAATGAGAAATCGCTGGTCAACTTTTAACCCTTATAACTTCCTAACAAAAAAAAATTGCTTCCAAAATTGTGCTGATGTAAAGTAGACATGTGGGAAATGTTATTTAGTAACTATTTTGTGAGACATATTTCTCTGTTTTAAGGGCATAAAAATTCAAAGTTTGAAAATTGCAAAATTTTCGCCATATTTCCGTTTTTTTCATAAATAAATGTAAGTTATATCGAGGAAATTTTACAACTATCATGATGTACAATATGTCACGAGAAAACAGTCTCAGAATCGCCAAGATCCTTTAAACCTTTCCAGAGTTATAACCTGATAAAGGGACAGTGGTCAGAATTTAAAAATTGGCCCGTTCATTAACGTGCAAACCACCCTTGGGAGTAAAGGGTTAAACTTTTCCTCTGAATATTTCACTCATGATTTTGGATTACAAATATTGATGTAAAATACTGACCAAATACTGAACGTGTGAATGTGGCCTTAGGCCGGGATCACACATGCGAGAAACATGGACGAGTCTAGCATGTGAATTCCCAGCACTACCGCCAGCACTCAGGAGCAGAGTGTGCTGCTGTATGTATTTCTATGCAGCTGCTCTCTCCACTCCCGAGTGCTGGCGGCAGTGCTGGGAATTCACATGCGAGACTCGTCCGTGTTGCTCGCACATGTGTTCCCGGCCTAATAGTGAATGTTTCGTTGTAGAATCTAATTTTTGGGGGATTTAGATGGAAATTCCAGCATAAATGCTTAGTATAGAGGACAGGATAAATATAAACTTTAACCTATCACTTGGATAACCAACTAATACAACGGTACACCAGCTCCTCCCATTCTCTGTTTCTCTCCTTCTCTTACCTATCCCTTTCTACCTGGATAACTCTTCTATTCCTTTTGTTTTTACTTTGTAATGTAATGTTGATTTTAGCTCTCGTCTATTATAAGGATAATATACAAAATGTTTTTGAAGTTTCCTCGATTGGGCCAGAATATCTAAATACTGTATAGAGTCATGGACAAAAGTTTTGAGAACGACACAAATATTAATTTTTACAAAGTCTACTGCTTCACTTTTTCTAATGGCAATTTGCATATACTCCAGAATGTTATAAAGAGTGATCAGCTTAACAGCAATTACTTTCAAAGTCAATATTTGGCTAGAAAATGAACTTTATCCCCCAAAACACATTTCAACATCATTGCAGCCTTGCCTTAAAAGGACCAGCTAACCTCTTTTCAGTGATTACTCCATTAACACAGGTGTGGGTGTTGATGAGGAAATGGCTAGAGATCAATCTGTCATGATTAAGTAAGAATGACACCACTGGACACTTTAAAAGGAGGCTGGTGCTTGGCATCATTGTTTCTCTTCTGTTAACCATGGTTATCTCTAAAGAAACAGTGCAGTCATCATTGCAATGCACAAAAATGGCCTAACAGGGAAGAGTATCGCAGCTAGAAAGATTGCACCTCAGTCAACAATCTATCGCATCATCAAGAACTTCAAGGAGAGAGGTTCCATTGTTGCCAAAAAGGCTCCAGGGCGCCCAAGAAAGACCAGCAAGCGCCAGGACCGTCTCTTAAAAGTGTTTCAGCTGTGGGATCGGGCTACCAGCAGTGCAGAGCTTGCTCAGGAATGGCAGCAGGCAGGTGCGAGTGCATCTGCACGCACTGTGAGGCGGAGACTCTTGGAGCAAAGCCTGGTCTCAAGGAGGGCAGCAAAGAAGCCACATCTCTCCAGAAAAACATCTTGGACAGACTGATATTCTGCAAAAGGTACAGGCAGTGGACTGCTGAAGACTGGGGTAAAGTTATTTTCTCTGATGAATCCCCTTTTCGATTGTTTGGGACATCAGGAAAACGCCTCATTCGGAGAAGACAAGGTGAGCGCTACCACCAGTCTTGTCTCATGCCAACTGTTAAGCATCCTGAAACCATTCATGTGTGGGGTTGCTTCTCAGCCAAGGGAATCGGCTCTCTCACAGTCTTGCCTAAAAACACAGCCATGAATAAAGAATGGTACCAGAATGTCCTCCAAGAGCAACTTCTCCCAACCCTCCAAGAGCAGTTTGGCGATCAATAATGCCTTTTCCAGCATGATGGAGCACCTTGCCATAAAGCAAAGGTGATAACTAAATGGCTCAGGGAACAAAACATAGAGATTTTGGGTCCATGGCCTGGAAACTCCCCAGATCTTAATCCCCTTGAGAACTTGTGGTCAATCATCAAGAGACAGGTGGACAAACAAAAACCTAAAAATTCTGACAAAATGAAAGCATTGATTGTGCAAGAATGGACTGCTATCAGTCAGGATTTGGTCCAGAAGTTGATTGAGAGCATGCCAGGGAGAATTGCAGAGGTCCTGAAGAAGAAGGGTCAACACTGCAAATATTGTCTTGCTGCATTAACTCATTCTAACTGTCAATATAAGCTTTTGTTACTCATATGTTTGCAGTTATATTTCTGTCTGTGATAAAAACATCTGTCAAACACACATAAAAACCAGAGGGCAGCAGATCATGTGAAAATATAATATTTGTGTCATTCTCAAAACTTTTGGCCATGACTGTATATACTTTGTATAATGAAGACATATTTAACGTTTATTTTTGTGTAATGTTGTAAAAAATGCAGTTTATTTATACATAGTTAATGTCTCTGCGCAGAATATCTAAACCGAATGGTCCGTTTTCAGTCTTTTTCTGTGGAGTAGCAGTTGATGGTACGCCTACTGGGGTGGCTTAGTGGTCCTGTCTGACTGGTTGTCCCATTCATAGTCAGCAGAGTAATCATTGTAGATCCTCACTATAATGTCCTGATATACGGACATGTGGAAAAGTGTGCCAAGATGTTGGTGTCAATCAACCCCATTACCAGTAGTGTAGCTACTGGGGGGGCAGAGGGGGCCATTTCCCCGGGCCTCGTCACATGCAGGAGCCCACTGGGAGACATGGCCACTTACTTCATGAGGCCGTGTCTGAGGTGCAGGGAGAGCAGCCCAATGCCAGCTCCCCTGTCTGACAGACTGCACAGCGGCCGGTTGCAGAGCCAGAGTCTCAGTCCCTGCAGTGTGCTGCTTTCTCACCCCAGAAGCTCCTTCCTGGCCGCAGCAGCTGCAGTTACTTTCTGTGCAGACTCTGATGGGCTCAGGCACGCTGGGTCCTAGTGCCTGCCTCACATGGACACTTCCTGGTCACTGTGCCTGCAAGCTTCATCAGTAAGTGGGGATGGAATTGATTACATTCGTTTAGTTTGGACATCTCATGGTCACTGTGGGTTGAAATGTGAGAGGATGGGGGAATTGTGGGGGAGAGGAGACGGCACTGGGGGTGAATGTGAGAGGATGGAGGTATTGTGGGGGCTAGGGCACGGGGGGGTTAATGTAAGAGGATGGGGCTAAGGCACGGGGGGGTTAATGTGAGAGGATAGGGGTATTAAAGGGAATCTGTCACCCCAATATTGCCATATCAGATAAAGATATGGCTGAATAGTCCGTCCCATAACAAAGCTAACGGTAGGTATCATATATCCTGATACTCCGTTTTCATATCAAAATATCTTTGTAAACTTTGGTTTTTGCGCTGTCAATCACGGGTCAGGTCAGGAGGGCGGCGTTTCCTCTCTCTCTCCCCCCGCTCCTCGGCATCAGTTGCGCATCGCCGTCTGTGAATCTCACAGATGGCGTTCGGCTTCCCGCAATTGCGCAATTCAAATTCGGGCCGGCGCATGTGCAGTGTGCTTTGCCCAACAGTGGGCAAAGCATATAATCAGTACAGCGCATGCGCTAGTCTTTCCTTGCCCTAAAGTCGTCCAAGGCAAGCAGTCATTTCTGGGGCAAGGAAAGAGTAGCGCATGCGCTGCACTGATTATATGCTTTCCCACTGTTGGACAAAACACACTGCGCATGTGTCCAGGCCCGAATTTGAATTGCGCAATTGCGGGAAGCTGAACGCCGTCTGTGGGATTCACAGACGGCGATATGCAACTGATGCCAAGGAGCCGGGGGGAGAGAGAGAGAAAACACCGCCCTCCTGACCTGACCACCGTGATTGACACCGCAGAAACCGAAGTTTACTAAGGTATTTTGATATGAAAACGGGGGTATCAGGATATATGATACCTACAGTTAGCTTTGTTATGGGACGCACTATTCAGTCATATCTTTATCTGATATGGCAATATTGGGGTGACAGATTCCCTTTAAGGGGAGAGGAGACAGGGTACTGGGGGGTAAATGTAAGAGGATGGGGCTAAGGCACTGGGGGGTTAATGTGAGAGGATGGGGGTATTATGGGGAAGAGGAGACAGGACACTGGGGGTCAATGTAAGAGGATGAGGGTATTAAGGGGAGAGGAGACAGGGTACTGGGGTTGTATGAGAGGATGGGGTATTGTGGGGGCTAGGGCACTGGGGGGTTAATGTAAGAGGATGGGGCTAAGGCACTTGGGGTTAATGTGAGAGGATGGGGGTATTATGGGGGAGAGGAGACAGGACACTGGGGGTGAATGTAAGAGGATGAGGGTACTAAGGGGAGAGGAGACAGGGTACTGGGGGTGTATGAGAGGATGGGGTATTGTGGGGGCTAAGGCACTGGGGGGTTAATGTAAGAGGATGGGGCTAAGGCACTGGGGGGTTAATGTGAGAGGATGGGGGTATTATGGGGGAGAGGAGACAGGACACTGGGGGTGAATGTAAGAGGATGAGGGTATTAAGGGGAGAGGAGACAGGGTACTGGGGGTGTATGAGAGGATGGGGGTATTGTGGGGGGCTAGGGCACTGAGGGGTTAATGTAAGAGGATGGGGCTAAGGCACTGGGGAGGGTTAATGTGAAAGGATGGGGTTAATATCTAAGTATTAGTATACCCTGGATAAGTATAAGACCGGCGTCACACTTGCGAGAAACTCGCGCATCAACACCCAGCGCTGCCGCCGGCACTCGGACCGGCATGTGCGGCTGCATAGAAATACATAGAACTACATGCAGCCCACACTCCGCTCCCGAGTGCCGGTGGCAGTGCCGGGTGTTGAGGTGTGAGTTTCTCGCAAGTGTGACCCCGACCTTAGCATAAGGGCGCAGGCAGACGGCCGTATAACTCATGCGAGGATCACTTTCTCTATCCTCGGACTGCCCGTTGCCGCTCCTGAATGAGCGTGACAGTGTGATGGATTACTATGCAGCTGTTACACTCAGGTCAGGAGAGCCAACTGTCAGTCCGAGGATGGCGATACGATCCTCGCATGAGAAATATGTCTGTCTGTCGACCCTTTACAAGTGTAACCTCGAGGTGCATTCTATTTAATAATTTCATAATTCATTTATTATTATGAAGTTATTAAAGGCTCAGGATAATTGTCTGCAGTCACTCTGAGACTACAGACGGCCAACTCATGATATGGTGCACCTGCTGTCATGAGACCCCAAGACCACTGGTGCGATCAGGCAGTCATGTGACCACATTTGCTATTTGCACATGTCGACTAGATAAGTTTGACTTCTCTCAATAGAAGATAATTGGAAGAAGCCGAAAGAGTCATCACACGATCCCCTGCTCACATCATTGATGCTGGGGCCATTACTACTGTACATATGGGGACTCAGTTAATTATTATGTGGGCACTTAGGAAGCATTATTATTTATAGGGGCACCAGTAGGGTAGTTACTGGGTGGGAGACGGTGCTGAGCCGGCTGTCAGTCAGTGACGGGGTGATGTTACAGCCGCCACTTTCTATACACAGAGCGGTGACTGAACCCGTGCCAGCGCAACCCCTATGACTGGAAGATCAAGGTTGCCGGGAGGAATAAAGTTAATTTCCTCCTGGCAGAGGGGCTCTCAGTGTGGGCGTCACAAGATGTCAGAACACCATTAACGATTATATTGTGTATTGGAGGAGCAGTGGGGACATCATTCCATATATAGGGGAACTCTGGGGGACATTATACTGTATGTACGGGAGCTGTGGGCCCATCATACTGTATATAAGGGAGCTGTGTGCCTACCATACTATGTATAGGGGAGCTGTGGGATCATCATACAGTATAGGGGAGCTATGGGAGCATCATAGTGTGTATGGGGGAGCTGTGGGAGCATTATAGTGTGTATAGGTGAGCTGTGGGATCATCATGCTGTGTATAGGGGAGCTGTGTTATCATCATACTGTGTATAAGGGAGCTGTGTGCCTACCATACTGTGTATAGGAGAGCTGTGGGATAATCATACTGTGTATAGGAGAGCTGTGGGAGCATCATAGTGTGTATGGGGGAGCTGTGGGATCATCATACGGTGTATAGGGGAGCTTTGGGATCATCATACGGTGTATTGGGAGCTGTGGGATCATCATACAGTGTATTGGGGAGCTGTGGGAGCATCATAGTGTGTATAGGGGAGCTGTGGGAGCATCATAGTGTGTATGGGGGAGCTGTGGGATCATCATACGGTGTATAGGGGAGCTGTGGGCCCATCATACTGTATATAAGGGAGCTGTGTGCCTACCATATTGTGTATAGGAGAGCTGTGGGATAATCATACTGTGTATAGGAGAGCTGTGGGAGCATCATAGTGTGTATAGGGGAGCTGTGGGAGCATCATAGTGTGTATAGGGAGACTTTGGGATCATCATACGGTGTATAGGGGAGCTTTGGGATCATCATACGGTGTATTGGGGAGCTGTGGGATCATCATACAGTGTATAGGGAGCTGTGGGATCATCATACAGTGTGTAGGGGAGCTGTGGGAGCATCATAGTGTGTATGGGGGAGATGTGGGATCATCATACGGTTTATAGTGGAGCTGTGGGATCATCATACAGTGTATAGGGGAGCTGTGGGATCATCATACAGTGTATAGGGGAGCTATGGGATCATCATACGGTGTATAGGGGAGCTGTAGGATCATCATACGGTGTATAGGGGAGCTGTGGGATCATCATACAGTGTATAGGGGAGCTATGGGAACATCATAATGTGTATGGAGGAGCTGTGGGAGCATTATAGTGTGTATAGGGGAGCTGTGGGATCATCATGCTGTGTATAGGGGAGCTGTGGGATCATCATACTGTGTATAAGGGAGCTGTGTGCCTACCATACTGTGTATAGGAGAGCTGTGGGATAATCATACTGTGTATAGGAGAGCTGTGGGAGCATCATAGTGTGTATAGGGGAGCTGTGGGAGCATCATAGTGTGTATGGGGAGCTGTGGGATCATCATACGGTGTATAGGGGAGCTTTGGAATCATCATACGGTGTATTGGGGAGCTGTGGGATCATCATACAGTGTATAGGGGAGCTGTGGGATCATCATACTGTGTATAAGGGAGCTGTGTGCCTACCATACTGTGTATAGGAGAGCTGTGGGACCATCATACTGTGTATTGGGGAGCATCTCATAGTGTGTATAGGGGAGCTGTGGGATCATCATACGGTGTATAGGGGAGCTTTGGGATCATCATACGGTGTATTGGGAGCTGTGGGATCATCATACAGTGTAGTGGGGAGCTGTGGGAGCATCATAGTGTGTATAGGGGAGCTGTGGGAGCATCATAGTGTGTATGGGGGAGCTGTGGGATCATCATACGGTGTATAGGGGAGCTGTGGGCCCATCATACTGTATATAAGGGAGCTGTGTGCCTACCATACTGTGTATAGGAGAGCTGTGGGATCATCATACTGTGTATTGGGGAGCTGTGGGAGCATCATAGTGTGTATAGGGGAGCTGTGGGATCATCATACGGTGTATAGGGGAGCTTTGGGATCATCATACGGTGTATTGGGAGCTGTGGGATCATCATACAGTGTATTGGGGAGCTGTAGGAGCATCATAGTGTGCATAGGGGAGCTGTGGGAGCATAATAGTGTGTATGGGGAGCTGTGGGATCATCATACGGTGTATAGGGGAGCTTTGGGATCATCATACGGTGTATTGAGGAGCTGTGGGATCATCATACAGTGTATAGGGGAGCTGTGGGAGCATCATAGTGTGTATGGGGGAGATGGGGGATCATCATACGGTTTATAGGGGAGCTGTGGGATCATCATACGGTGTACAGGGGAGCTGTGGGATCATCATACAGTGTATAGGGGAGCTGTGGGATCATCATACGGTGTATAGGGGAGCTGTGGGACCATCATACGGTGTATAGGGGAGCTGTGGGACCATCATACGGTGTATAGGGGAGCTGTGGGATCATCATACAGTGTATGAGGGAGCTGTGGGATCATCATACTGTGTATGAGGGAGCTGGAGCTGTGGGATCATCATATGGTGTAGATGGGAGCTGTGGGATCATCATACAGTGTATAGGGGAGCTGTGGGATCATCATACAGTGTATGAGGGAACTGTGGGATCATCATACAGTGTATGAGGGAGCTGTGGGATCATCATACAGTGTATAGGGGAGCTGTGGGATCATCATACTGTGTATGAGGGAGCTGGAGCTGTGGGATCATCATATGGTGTAGAGGGGAGCTGTGGGCCCACCATACTGTATATAGGGGAGTTGCTACATGGGGAATGTAAGGGACATAATTAAATGTTAAGTGGGCACTTAAACATTATTGTTATAGGGACTCTCAGTATTGTGACCATCAAAGTTGTACATGGAGTATTATTATTTTCTAGGGACAAAATGTGGAGGGCACATGCACAGGAAATTAATATTTTCTAGGTGGCAATTTTACCATCTAGAAAGCACAAAGGAGGCATTATTACGGTCTAAGGTGCACAGTGGGGGCATTACTATGTGGGGCACTAGGAGGCATGGGCGTACCCACCGTGGGGCAGGGGGGGGGCAGGTGCCCCCCCTAGTAGCAGGGGCACACAATGAAAGAGAGCGGAGAGAGCAGCACAATGCCGGCTCCCTCTGCCACTGTGTGCGCAATGCACGGAGCTGCTGTCTCACCAGAGGAGCTTCTTCCTTCCTTCCTTCCTGGCTGCAGCAGCTGTAGTTTCACTTTCTGTAGTGCAGGCTCTGGTTGTCTCAGCCACACTGGGTCCTAGTGCCTCTGTGTGCAGACACTGGACTCTTCCTGCTCCTGCCTCAGCCACTGCCTGCAAGCTTCATGGTAAGAAGAGGGGATAGAATTATTAAATTTATTCTGCTCAGGCATGTCATGGTCACTTGGGGTGTGGAGGATTATTGTGGGAGGTAAGGATGGGGTATGTAAGGGGGTATGGGGCTAGGGCACTGGGGAGGTTAATGTGAGAGGATGGGGGTATTGTGGGGGAGGGGTACAGGGCACTGGGATGAATGTAAGAGGATGGGGTATTGTGGGGGCTAGGGCACTGGGGGGGTTAATGTGAGAGGATGGGTATTGTGGGAGAGGGGTACAGGGCACCGGGGTGAATGTAAGAGTATGGGGTATTGTGGGGCTAGGGCACTGGGGGGGTTAATGTGAGAGGATGGGGGTATTGTGGGGAGGGGTACAGGGCACTGGGGTGAATGTAAGAGTATGGGGTATTGTGGGGGCTAGGGCACTGGGGGGGTTAATGTGAGAGGATGGGGATTGTGGGGCTAGGGCACTGGGGGGGTTAATGTGAGAGGATGGGGGTATTGTGGGGGCTGAAGTGGGGGAGGGGCAACAGAGCACAGAGAGTGAATGTGTGAGGATGGGGTATTGTGGGGAGGGGATACAGGGCACTGGTTGGTGAATGTGAGAGGATGGGGATATTGTGGGGGCTGGCGCACAGTATTGTGGGAGGAGGGGAGGTAGACAGGTCACTGGGGTAGAATGTAAGAGGATGGGGGTATTGTGGGGCTAGGGCACTGGGGGTTTACTGTGAGAGGATGGGGGTATTGTGGGGGCTGAAGTGGGGAGGGGCAACAGAGCACTGAGGGGTGCATGTGAGAGGATGGGGTATTGTGGGGTCAGTGGGACAGAACACTAAGGGGTGCATGTGAGACAATGGACCGTTGGGGTGTGGGTGGGGACAGGGGAGGTAGGGGGTTTTTTTTTTACTTGTGAGCTCCTTAATACTTTAATAATAGATAAATATTTCAGTATTATAACAAGGGCATAGACAGACGGCCATATAACTCATGCGAGGATCGCACTGCAATCCTCGGACTTGCGGGTACCGCTCCTGACATGAGCGCGACTGCCATGTATAATATATGGTATATACAGCGTAGTGTCGCATACACTGCTGTATTATACAGTATACAACAGTTCTAATTCTCCATACCTAATATGCAGGATAATGTACAGTGTATATGATGTAACGTGTATAAGATGCGACATTGGCTTGCCCCCCCCAGTTTTGATCCTGGGTACGCCCATGCTAGGAGGAGCTCTGTTTTTGTACCACACAGCAGGTGCAGTAATAGGGTCACATACGGCAGCAGCGGCTCAGTATTGGGGTATCAGGTGCAGTAATAGGGACACATACAGCAACAGCGGCTCAGTATTGGGGTATCAGCAGGATGAGAGTTGGTGCAGGTTGGGAATACATTGTGGAAACACAAGAAGCAATGAAAGGGAGATGATACAGATTAGATAATAGAAAAAAACTTTTTGACAGGGTGATCAATGAGTGGAACAGGCTGCCACGAGAGGTGGTGAGTTCTCCTTCAATGGAGGTCTTCACACATAGGCTGGACAGACATCTGTCTGAGATGGTTTAGTGAATCCAGCATTGAGCTGGGGGTTGGACATGAGGATTATGATTCTACATGTGAACGGTGCTGGAAATGTGAGGTCAGATGTGTCTTTGTTGTAATCTGTGCAGATGAGCCCTGGCTGAAGAAAAGTAAATGACTCCACCTGAAAGGCCGTCCTCTGTAAGTCACCATCTATAACTGTACTGTAATCTCTTACATGTTCTGTTGGACTGGTATCTACCACTATATGTCACCATAAGGCGGTAATATCAGTGCTGGTGTTTGTATGGAGATTTATTTTCATTGACAGTGCGGTCATCTCTTGAGGTTCCCCTATACCCCCATAGCTATAATCATGATTACCTGGTTAGGGGCCACAAGGAGACACAGACAGAAAGGGCCCCTGTGCAAGAACAATATATGATCCCTCTGCAGCACAAGAGCTCCTAAAAATGCAAAATTGCACCTTCTTTGGAGGAATATATGGGCCTCCTTACCTCTTGCACCTATGTGCGGTTGCGCAGGTTGCTCCAATGATATGTCCTACTGTTAGGGGCCCACTCAGATGTTTCGCCCCTCCTGAGCTGAACCCCTAGCTACGCCTCTGTCCATTACATCTCCTGGCAGCATGGGCTCCTAAAAAACAAGTAGTATAAATATACCCTAATTAGATCTCTCTGGAATTATTATTAGGTGAGTAGCACCATTAGACGGCATGTCTTACTTGTCCTGACTATGAGCGAGAGGCAGCAAAACTCTAATTAGACTATATATATTTTATATCCCAGTTCCATCTAGGGCGGCAGGTGGCATCAGGGGGCACCAAGTACTATTACTAACAGCCCCCATCAATGCTGCCTAACAGAACCTGCATCTTTCCAGAGAGAGGGAATGAAAGTGCTGGCGACACAGCAGAGAAAGGAAAGGAGGTGAGCAGAGGCCAATTCTGTACAGGGCGCTATTCACACCAGAGGAATTTATTTCATACTGTTTGGATAAGGAAGCCAATACACGTTAGATAAAAGGATATATATTTATACCTATAAGTATACATACCTAATGTTGCTGGTGATAACTGCACGGCACAGGGGGCACGTCTGATGATGGAGGAGCCATGTGTCCAGACACATAGTGTGAATGTCTGCACAATAGAGAAATGATGTCTCCTTGTAGGACATCTAAGCATATTGGGCAATTTTCAGTCTCATTTCCACTGCTGGTATTCAAGGGTGCGAATACTGGGGTCTCACAGCGGGCCGGCTCAGTCCTCCTGTCTGATTGGCTGTCCCATTCATTCCCAACATAGTAGTCATTATAGATCATCACTCTGAAGTTCTGGAAACTGGACCTATGTACAAAAACTGGGTGGAAATGTTGTACTTGAGTGTCCATTCCTTCTTCCATAGAGGCGATTCCTGTTATTAAAGGGTCCTGGAAAACAAATAGTGCAGATATAATCAATTTATAATAGACCTCTATGGAAATGTGACATTAGGTAAATGGTGCCATTAGGAGGATGTGTTACTTGTCCATTAGTCTGGAGACAGCTGCAAAACACAGGCAGAATTGTATATGAGGAGATCACAGGTTTTGATTATGATTATTTATTTTGCTTCATTTAGGTCATTTTAATGTCAAGATTATCTGTATTTAAAGGGAATCCGTCAGCAGGTTTTTGCTGTGTAATCTGATGTAGAAGAGAACCTGATTGCAACAAGGTATCATTTACTGCCTGTAGCTTGGTGCAGTTTCAATAAAATCCCTTTTTTCTCTGCTGTAGATGCAGCGGTGCTATAAATGCTGCAACACTGATTGGCAGATTCTCGTGCACACTGTGGTGGGGTTAAACAGATTAGCTAGATGGCCTGGCAGGCAACACCTCGTCCTGTTGTGATAATCTCCTGCTGATGAAACACTGAATACATTGAAACTCCAGCAAGCTGCTGAACAAATAACACTTCTTGGAATCAGGCTCCCTGCCCCTACATTATGCTGCTTTCAAAATAGAGGGGAATCTGTCACCAGGTTCTTGCCACCTAATCTAAGTGCAGAGTAATGTGGAGATTGAAACCCTGATTCCAGCTATGTGTCACTTACTGGGCTGCTTGCTGTAGGTTTGATAAAATCATTGTGTTATCAGCTGGAGATTATCATTAGAGGACTAGTAAACCTTCTACCATGTAGTCCTCCATATTCATAAGCTCCATATAACCTCATCCCCAAAACTGATTTGCAGCTTTCTGCCTATGCACAGTATACACAGAAAGCTGCCAACCAGTGGTGTGGGTGGAGTTATAGAGGGCTCAGCATTCAGAGAACTACTAGATCAGTACTAGTAACAGAACAGTAAGCGACACAATGTTGGAATCAGGGTCTCTGTCTCTACATTATGGTGCTCTCAGGTGGGGTAGCAAAAACCTGCTGACAGATTCTATTTTATTATGAAGAAGGAGAGAGGAAGCAAGAGTTTATTAATTCCGATAAAATTAATAATTTGTGATGGAAGAGTTGTCATTCTGGAACAAACCATTCGGCAAATGTAGTCTGCAGTGATAAATGACCGGCTCTTATATGGAGCTTGTGTATATTCTGAATATGGTGAATATATGGCTGTAATATTGGTTATATTGGTGCTTGTGTAGTGGTAGTGTATGCTTGGCCCTGACTATATGATTTGATTTATCAGCGTTTCTCTATATTTAAACGGGCGGCGAGAATCTACAAAATATGATATGGCTAGAATGAGATTTCTGATTAGCTGTACCTTCCACTGATGCCTTTATTTATCCATTATGGGGGAATTTATTCCATCCTTGATCAAAAGTTCACTGGATGAAGATGCACCAAATTCATTAAGAGGCATTATTTGCTGGCTGCTTATGTGCCTAAATCAGGAAACTGCTCCATATTTATCCTTTGCCTCTTTCTCATGCCTTTATTAAACGATGAGGTACCCAAAAGAAATAAGAATCTTCTTATGGGGGGTGGGGTGCTCCAGAGGATGATTCCTAATTCTTTTTGGTACCCCCTCGTGGTTTAGGATTTAGGCGAAGTCTAATAAGGAATGGTTTACGCGTAGTTGGGATATTTGGTTTTCAGTTATAAAAAGTCAATGGTTGAAATTACCTGAATTCCGCAACCTGTATCTCCTCCTGTCTCTCCTCCTATCTCTCCTGTCTCTCCTCCTGTCTCTTCTCCTGTCTCTCCTCCTGTCTCTCCTCCTACGTGGCATGACGTTACTGTCGCTGCTATATAAGTCCTTGTGAAAGTCCAACAAGGGAGCCAAAACTCCGTAATGCACAAGTGTCTCACTGAGAAATGGCAGCGAAGTGCTGGTGTGGATGGGTTTTCTGCTGAGAATTCTGCGTATCACAATCACCAAAGTTCCGTTCTTCGTGACGATATCTGTGACCTCAGACCCGGTGTACACTGATATTATAACTCTAGTGACTATTATAACTAATTACAGACGATCCAATCTGCCAAATGTCAAATTAGGGAAATCACACGAATGTAACAGGG
>JARQOD010000006.1:114832467-114851235 GCA_033576555.1 Oophaga sylvatica
TGGGGAAATGGCGGGACCCCATTTTTCAATTTCCCGGAGTGGGGGCCCGCCCGGGGTTTTCCTGAATCTTAAGAACGACTGTCCTCTCGAGGTTTGTAAAGGGAGGGGAAAAGGTCCCCCATCCGGAGTAGGGGTGGAATAGGCCCTGGGAAACGGGGTTAACAATGATGGTGGGGAAGGGAGGGGGGAAAAAAGTACTGGTGGTGGGGATAGTGGTGGTGTTGAGGGGCCCCCCCCTCTTCTATCTCCTGTTTCCCCCCTCCCCTTTCTTTTTTGACCCCATATATCATGGCGGGGTTCTGACATGTTTAAAAAAAGAAGATTCATGCATTGCGAAGGGCGGGTTGGGGTGTGTGAAAAACAATGGTTTTGCTTGGTCCCAATTGGGAGTGGGGGCCTCACAGGTGGGGGGGGGGGTGGTAGTAGGCCCGGGTTTGGTACACAAGGGAAAAGGCCTGATGGGTGTGTTTGGGGTGTCCAAGATGGCCCCGGAGGAGGGGGGTGTTGGCCATTCAGGTTTCAAGGGGCCACTGGGTTTACCAAATGGCCGCGGGGGGGGAGGGGCGATGGGTGGGCATTACACCGGAGCGACCCGCCCCCAGCACGGCGGTCTGCCAGGGGGTTCTGTTCACCACACATGACAGGTCCAACCCCCTTTGTTCTAAGATCGGCCCCAATAGGGCGGTGGCGAGGGTTTGGAGGGGCCATTTTTTTTACATCAAAAAGACATTGCGAGCATTTTACAACCCCGCCCCAAAGGTCAGCACTTTCAAACCTCCTTTTTCCCATCTCCTTTTCCCAACCCTCAACTTTAAAATCATTATACTTCAAATGTGTTGGGCTTGATACAAAGCCCTGATCTCTCAAAATTTTCCCCCATTCTGTGCGACAAAGTCTTTCCCCATGAAGGCTGAAATTGCTCAAACCCGGGAACTCACTTTTTTAAAGCCTTTTTGCCTCCACTGATTCCCTCAATTCAACCCCTCCCAAAGCACCCCCCTCTAATTATGGGGTTTTTTAGATTTAAACGACGATATGATTTTTTTTTAGAGTGAAAAGATCTGTCGCGATCAGACCCCCGGTGCCACTTGAGGTCCCACCCGCAATACAGAGTCCCGCTCCCTGTGTTACAAGACAAAAAGTCCCCCGCTAATTTTTTCCCTTTTTCCAACGTGGGTGAAACTTTACAGCACAGTCCACCGTAACACTTACCGTACAGATCCCCGCTCCATGCACTGACACTGGGGCTTCTCCTATGAGACTCCCCGTGTTGGACAAAGAGCCCCTGCTCCATTTGTCACTTCTCAGACGAAGAGCCCCGGCTCCATTCGTCACTGATTAGACTATCATGTGCGTCTTCTACCCCACTCAACACTTCAAGAATCTAAAATTTGTCCCAACTTTATTCTAACAGTCACGGGAGGCAATTATCTACATAAAGGTACAGTGACCGGAGGAGGAGGAACGTGGTGTTTTGACTCAAGCACGTGCAGGCAATGCAACGTCACTCGGTCACACTTGCTGGTTCGTGGCGTGGGATTGCCCTTGGTCTCACCACTCAACCAGTCACCCCTCCAGACCAAATGGACAATACGACAGGACCAAACAGTGACTGACACACAGGCAAGTGGGACGCATATAAAATATATGATCCCAAATTACCGTGTTCAACGGAGGCTGCAGTCCTCGCATTCAGTCACCGCGGGCATCACCGCAAAGTCCTCAAACGGGTCCGGACGGGCGGCAATCCACGGCCCCACGTGTTAGGCGCCAATTGTCGGGGTCGTAACGACAAACCACTCATCCTCCAGTCACCCCAAATTAGACTAAGAGCACGGGTCGACCGAGAATGAATCAGGCAATACGCTGGTTCAGACTTCAGAACGTGCCCTAAAGAAAATGGTGCTATTAGGCGGCCATCTCCAGTAAGCACTGAACTTTTTATTCACGTACATAAGATTACATACACAGAATATTGGGGTGGAGTAAAGGCGGGATTGAGGAGAAAGAGATAAGCTGAGTCATCCTAATTGGTCCTTAGATCTTCTTCTAAGTCCTCCTTGATCATGTCATCCTCAGTTTCGTTTCTTGATCATGTGTTTCCTCAATTCTCCAAAGGTGGGGGCATTTCAGTAGATCCACTTCAATTTAGTGTAATACAGTGATAGGACACAAGATGGAGACAAACACCAGCAGATACTAACATTGTAATAATATCATTTAAGGGAAACTTCGTGTTTACAAAATACATATACACACTATAAATATAAAAGTATAGTAGAAAATTATATTTTACCTTGACAATACGTTCAGTGAAGAAGGCTACTCCAGTACATATGGAGACTGTGGATGGCTCTCTACTGACTTCTGGACCAGTGGATCAAGAAACAGAGCCTTTGAGGGTCCTTATGGGTAAAGATCATCAGGAGAAAATGTCTTTTATGCTTATCTCTTCTCCCCACTTTCCCATTATTCTAGGGCTACCATGGCTGCAGGCGCAGAATCCTACGATTAACTGGGAGACCAAGGAATTACACTTTCCGGAGAAACAGATGAGTCAAGGAGTTTCAGCTTGCTCTGTTCCTAAAGGAACCATGTCAGTCCCTGAACTACCAGCTGTATACCAGTACTATGTGGATTTATGTGACAAGAAGAACGCTGATCAGCTTCCTCCTCACCGTCCATATGATTGTCCAATTGAATTATTGCCTGGAGCCGAGATACCTTTTGGTAAGATCTACCCCCTAGCGGGGCCCGAGCTAAAAGCTTTGAAGGATTATATAGACGAAAATTTAGCCAAGGGCTTCATACGCCCCTCTTCATCTCCCGCAGGTGCACCCATCTTCTTTGTGAAGAAGAAAGATGGATCTCTGAGACCCTGCATAGACTATAGGGAACTCAATAAGGTTACTATTAGAAACCGTTATCCATTGCCTTTAATCCCTGAATTGTTGGAGAGAGTGCGGCATGCCAAAATTTTCTCTAAACTGGATCTCCGTGGGGCCTATAACTTGGTCCGTATTAGACCTGGGGATGAATGGAAGACTGCTTTCAGGTCACGCTATGGACACTTTGAATATCTAGTTATGCCTTTTTGGTACCGCCCCAGCCACTTTCCAACACTTCGTGAATGATATCTTCAGGGATCTCCTAGATACATTTGTGGTAATTTATCTGGATGATATTCTAATTTTTTCTAACTCCACAGAGGAACATCATGGACATGTGAGAATGGTCTTAGAACGCCTAAGACAAAACCATCTCTACATCAAACTTGAAAAATGTGAATTCCATAGGACCGAAATTCAATTTCTGGGGTATGTACTATCTACGCAAGGGATTAGTATGGATGGAAGCAAGACCCAAGCCATCAAGGATTGGCCAATTCCTAGAAATGTGAAGGAGGTGCAGCGTTTCATCGGGTTTGCCAACTTCTATAGACGTTTCATTAAGAATTTTTCTGAGGTAGTGTCACCTATCACCCAACTTACCCGGAAACAGTCTAGGTTCTCCTGGACCCCGCAAGCTCAGGAAGCATTTTCCTGTTTAAAGGATAAATTTACCACCGCACCTATCTTAGTACATCCCAACCCCGAGCTTGCCTTCATAATAGAGGTGGATGCTTCAGACTGTGCCGTTGGAGCTATACTCTCTCAGAGAACAGGTGAGAAGAATGTCTTGCATCCCTGTGCCTTCTTTTCCCAGCAGTTTCTTCGGCTGAGAGGAACTACGATGTGGGCAATAGAGAATTGTTGGCCATTATTGCCGCCTTCAAGGAATGGAGACACCTTCTTCAGGGAGCTGCACAGCAAATAATCGTCCTGACAGACCATCGTAACCTTGAATTTATCAGGTCGGCTAAGTGCCTGACTCCTCGCCAGGCTCGCTGGAATCTTTTCCTAAACCAATTTAATTTTGTCATTTCTTATAGACCAGGATCGCGCAATGGAAAGGCTGATGCACTCTCTAGGATTCATTCAGCAGAGACACGTCACTTACTCCTCCTAAGACTATTCTTCCTGACTCTAGATTCCTGGGAGTGATTCATAATCAAGACCTACTTAAGGATATCAAGGAAGCATACCATGCGGATTCTTTGTTGGCTCAACCCCCAAGGGACGTAAGTCTTGTCTTTAAGAATGGTGTGTGGATTCAGGGACAACGTCTGTATATACCTGAAACAGTCAGATTGAGAGTATTGCAACTCATCCACGATTCCAAGATAGCCGGGCATAGGGGAATTCTAAAGACACAAGAATTTCTTTCTCGTTTCTCTTGGTGGCCCACTTACGGGAAAGATGTCTTAAACTATGTCACTTCATGTGAAGTCTGTGCAAGATGCAAAACACCTCGCTCCTCACCAACTGGTCTGTTGCAACCCTTCCCACCCCGTCCCGCCCGTGGGGATCCATTTCTATGGACTTCATTGTGGAGTTACCAACCTCTCAAGGGAAGAACACCATTCTAGTGGTGGTTGACCGTCTAACAAAGGCAGCTCATTTTATCCCTTGTGTCGGCTTACCCACTGCAAAACAGACATCAGACTTGATGATTAAGAATGTGTTTCGCTTACATGGAGTACCGGATGAGGTCATTTCGGATCGAGGGGTGCAATTCACTTCAAGGTTTTGGCAAAATTTCTGTGCAGCATTGGACATTAAAGTAAACCTTTCTTCTGCTTTTCATCCCCAGACTAATGGACAGACAGAGCGAACCAATCAGACCCTGGAGCAGTATCTCCGCTGTTTTATCTGCCACCTACAGGATGATTGGGTGGATCTACTTCCACTGGCTGAGTTCTCTTATAACAACTCTCAGAGCGCTTCCACTAAGCAGTCTCCTTTTTACTCCAATCTAGGTTATCATCCTAACATTCTTCCTCGATTTCCCATAGATACGCACTTGCCGGCAGTGGCTGAAAGAATCACTTCTTTACAAAAGAATATGGATCTTCTAAAGGAAAATCTAGAATTGGCTCAGGAAAGGTACAAGAAAGCAGCAGATAAATTTCGTAAACCTGCACCAGCTTTCAAGGTAGGAGATTTGGTCTGGCTGTCAACCAGAAATCTTAAATTAAAGATTCCATCGTCTAAATTGGGACATAAGTACATTGGACCTTATAAGATCAATAAGATTATAAGTGCTGTTGCTTGTCGTCTTCAACTGCCCAGAACTATGAGAATCCACCCTGTCTTTCATGTATCCCTACTAAAGGCTGCAACACCCAATACGTTTCCTGGACGCTCTTCTCCTTGCCCTGACCCAGTGCTGGTCGATGGTCAGGAAGAATTTATGGTGGAAAGGATTCTAGATTCCAGGTTGTACAGAAATCAGTTGCAATATTTGATTAAATGGCATGGCTACCCAGTGGAGGACAACTCATGGGAACCAGTCAATAATGTAAATGCTCCTCGCCTGCTCCGCCAGTTTCATCAGAGGTACCCTGACAAGCTGGTCTGAGGTCATCCGGAGGTTGTCCCTAAGGGGGGAGTAATGTAAGGTTCTTTGTCTCTGTTGACATGTTCCTTGAAACTCAGTTTTCCGTCGGCCATTTTGCTTTCTGTCTTTCTGCAGCTCTTGCCCTCAGTTAATATGGAGTTTCCAGTTTTCATGTTCCCGCCCTGATTCTTCCCTCTTGCTTCTTAAGCAGCCTCAGCTGAACAATCAGTGCTCCTGAATCAAGCCTCAGTCAGTCTGTGACCTGACTCCTGGAAGCCTTGGACTTGTACTCCAGCTATTCCCTACTGAGGAACCTTGGAACACTTTTGGACTCTGGAAACCTGCTGTTTGGTGAATCCATGTTTGCAGAGGAATTACGGTACAGAGAAGAGATCCTGAACCTGCTTTGGAGATTTATTGTAGTGCTTGAAGTTACTCTGGCCTGCTGTGTCTCCTGTCGCTGTTCCTGCAAACTGTGTGAACTTTTCAGCATGCTTGTATGAAGTAATACAAGTCATTTCATTTCAACCTATGTCTCCTGTGTTTTCCTCGCACCCAAGCACAAGACGCTATAGGAACTGTACACTATACATGACAAATATTTAAGTACATACCTAATAAAGCTTATATTTTAATACGTTTTTTTTCTGTAAGTTCATATGCATTTTGGCCAACACTGATTACTGGTTGTTCACTCTTCTGGACCCATGCTATAAGGAGAGCTTTCCATATCTCTTTCCTGTGGCGGATAGGGCTAGTAAAATGGTACAATACCAAAAGGCCGTAGTCAAACAATTAGTACAAAAATTCCCATCTGACAACACTGACGGCAGAGGTTATAGTTCCTTGGACAACCTATAAGTAGAGACGAGGGAGACAAACACCAGATCCAACAAAGGCAGGGGAAGCCTATCAAAGATCTTGGACAGTTTCATTAGACCCTCCCAGAGCCCAAGCCCTGATGCGTGGGATACTCTGACAAGGAGGGAAACATTTTGGAAGATGGTGAAGGACCGACCGTACCAGCATCCTCCGTAATTTGTCTGTGACTTACAAATATTGGGTATCCAAGCTGGACAGCTGTCATGAACTCTCCCTCTATGCATTGGAGATGCTGAGCTTCCCTGCCACTAGTGTTTTGTCAGAGCTGGTTTATAGTGCCACCAGGGGCATAATAACTAATGGCGCATCCACCTGTCAATTAAAAATGCTGACATACTGACTTATCAAAATGAACAAGGCCTGGATTGGCCCAGACTTCTAAACCCCACTGGATGACAGCAATGGAACCTGAAGCCAATTCTAATGCTCCACTTAGTGCAAATGCTTTACCAGTCTAGGAGTCCCACTCCTTATTAATGGGAAAAAAATGTTTTTTTGAGGCACTCCTCTGCATGTCTTCTAGGGTGTATTGCAGTGCCTCTTTCTACTTTTTGGCAGCCCTTGCACTTACTGCATAGGCTTTATCAGTGGAGGAGTCCTACTGTTTTTAAAATTATAAAAAAATATTTTGAGCCCATCCTTTATGTGTCTTCCAGTGTGTATTGCAATCCCTCCTTTAAATTTTTCCTAGACCTTGCACTTAGTGCATAAGCCTTAGTGTAGGAGTACTTTATATAATTCTACCAAAATTTATTCTGAGGCCTTCCTCTACATGTCTTCCAGGGAATATTGCAATATCTCTCCTTCAAATTTTTGATAGACCTTGCAAAAATTTGAAGGAGAGACTGCAATACACCCTGGAAGCATAGGTTTTACCAGTGTATGAGTTCCATTTTATTTTAAATTCTACCCAAATTTATTCTGGTGACTTCCTCTACGTGTCTTACAGGGTGTATTGGAGTCCCACCTTAAAATTTTTGGCAGCCCTTGCACATAGTTCAAACAAGCCTTTATGAGTCTAGGAGTCCAACTACCTAACAATTCTAACAAAATGTGTATGAGGCCCCCCCCGTTATGTCTAATACAGGGTGTATGCGAGTCCCTCTTCCTTCTAATTTTTGGCAGTTCTTGCATTATCGGCATAGGCTTTGTGAGTTTCAGAGTCCCTCCTTCATAAATTAAACAGGATGTGTCTGACCTTGTCACAAACAAAACATTATCGGTGAATGTTTTTTTCACCATTGAAAGCAATGAGAAAGTGCAAACATACAGCAAAAACGCTACGTGTGAACATAGTCTAAGGCGCTTATTTTTCTATTTTTTTAATTTTGCCTAATATACAAGTCATTATACAGGAAAGAAAGTTTCCTAACATTTTTTCTTGTAAAATCCATTTTATCTTCGGTTTTGGAGGTTTTATTGTCTCTCTGTTAAAGTGGAGTAATACTCTGACAGCATTGTTCCCAGCAGCAACTTGGGAATTAGAGATCTTCCCCATGCTGTTCCCATTCCACTTGAGTGCTGTTTCCATCCATTTCATCAATATTCCTGCCTCCCCAGACCTCTTCTGAGGGTCTGCCAGAAAAATGTTTTCTTTTCCAATTGACTTCCATTATACTCGTTACTGAAGTTGAGCCGGTCAGAGCATCCGACTTGCTTGATTTGAGTAACGAGCCCTCGAGAATTTTGTTGATTGCTTACCAGTAATCTTGAGCTTTGAGTGGTGTTTTTTGGATTCATGAGTTTGTCCCATTCAGACTGTGCCCGTCTGATGTTGAGTAATCATTGCGGTTGTTTCTGAACTGCTATTGTCTTTACTGGAAGATTTGCCTGTGGGCTTTCTGCTCTGGGGTGTGACCTGAAAATGGATTGTGTTTTTTATTGTATAGGTTTATGTCCAATCTTATCTTATATTAATCATATTTTCTACCTAGTTTTCCATTCTGCCCTATGTGTAGGGTTGTCCAGATTTATATATAATTTTATAAGTTGAAGAACACCTCTAAAGAAATAGCTTGGCCATTGTAAAGGTAATAGTATAGAGTCATGGCCAAAGTTTTGACACCCTTGAAATTGTTCCAGAAAATGAAGTATTTCTCCCAGAAAATTATTCCAATTACACATGTTTTGCAATGTACATGTTTATTTCCTTTGTGCAGTTTGGAACAACACAAAAAAAACAACAAAGAAATAAAGGCAAATTGTACATAATTTCAAACAAAACCACAAAAATTGACCTTAAAAAATAGTTGGCACCTTTCCAAAATTGTGGGTAAACAGCTTGATTCAAGCATGTGATATTCATACAAACTCACCTGTGGCAAGTAACAGGTGTGGGCAGTGTGAAAATCACTTCTGAAACCAAATAAAAATTCTTGAACAATATCAACAATCTCAAGGATACAAGTCCCTCTCCAGAGACCTTGATGTTCCTTTGTCCATGGTACACAACATAATCAAGAAGTTTACAACCCATGGCTTGTATCTAATCTCCCTGGACATGAACGGCAGAGAAAAATTGATGAAAGGTTGCAACGCAGGATAATCTGGATGGTGGATAAGAGCCCCAATCAAGTTTCAAAGCAATTCAAGCTGACCTGCAAGCTTAAAGTGCATTACTTTCAGTGTGAAATATCCTTCGACATTAGAATGAAATTAAACGCTATGGTAGAAGACCCAGGAGGACCTCACTGCTGACACAGAGACATAAAAAGCTAAACTGCAGTTTGACAAAATGTATTTCAGTAAGCCAAAATCCTTCTAGGAAAGCATCCTGTGGACATATGAGACCAAAATAGAGCTTTTTGGTAAAGAACATCATTCCACTGTTTACCAAAACAGGATGAGGCTACAAAAAAAAGGACAAAGTACCTACAGTTAAATATGGTGGATGTTCAAAGATGTTTTGGGGTTGGTTTGCGAACTGGCTATCTACAAGGCATCATGAAATCTAAAGATTACCAAAGGATTTTGGGTTACAATATAGTGCCTAGTGTTAGAAACCTGGGTTTGCATCCATGTCATGGATCTTCCAGTAGGACAGTGACCCCAAACATAATTCAAGAAGCACCCAGAAATAGAGAGTTCTGAAGTGGCCAGCAATGAATCTGGATCTAAATCACATTGAACCCTTGTAGAGAGATCTTAAAATTGCTGTTGGGAGAATGCATCCTTCAATTATTAGAGACCTGGAGCAGTTTGCAAAAGAGAAGTGGTCCAAATTTCCAGTTAAGAGGTGTAAGAAGATTGTTGATAGGTATAGGAAATGATTGATTGCAGTTATTTATTCCAAAGGGTGTGCAACCAAATATTAAGTTGAGGGTGCCAACAATTTTGTCCTGCACTTTTTGAGTTTTGTGTGAAATTAAGTCTAATTTACCCTTTTCTCTGTTTTTTTTTTGTTATTCTAATACACAAAAAGAAAACAAACATGTGTATAACAAAACATGTGCAATTGCAATAATTTTCTGGGACAAATACTTTATTTTCTGGAACAATTTCAAGGGTGCTAACACTTTCAGCGTATGACTGTACATCGCTTTCCTACATTCAAGATCTCAAGAAGCACTCAGAAATGGATGGAAACAAAGCACTGGAGAGTTCTAAAGTCGTCAGCAATGAGTCTGTATCTAAATCCCATTGAACAATTGTGAAGAGATCTTAAAATTACAGCTGGGAGAAGGCATTCTTCAAATATTAGAGACCTGGACCAGTTTGAGAAAGAGAAGTGGTTCAAAATAACAGTTGAGAGTTATAAGAAGCTTGTTGATAGTTATATGAAGCGACTGATTGCAGTTATTTCTTCCAAAGGCCATGCCACCAAATATTAAATTGAGAGTGCCAACAAATTAATTCCAGCTTCAGTCACAGGGGTGGCATTAGCGCTGCTTCAGTCACTGTTCTGAGTATACAGTCCTGATTGCCAGCCTGTCCTAAAGCAGAGCAGGGTTAGTCAGGCCTGGGGGTGCAGTTACAGATGTGACTGAACGTAACTGAACCAGCGCCAGCGTCACCCTTGAAATGAAGCTGGGCGGAATAAAGTTCATTTTCTCCCTGCAATGTGCACCAGGCAGGTCAGTATCGTTCTGAACCCATATCTATAAGTTAATAGCGTTTTTTTCTGGTTTCCTTTAAAGAAGGAGCCCCAACAAATATTTTATTTGGTACATTGCCCAAATTACCTATGTAATTATGTGTAAGTGTATTAATATAGTTACTGACTGCAGTCTTCCTGGTTTCCAGCGTTGTTCTGCTCCTCTTCTTACATACATGATGTGGAAACAGACTAAGAGGCAGTCACTTTCTTTGTATAACTCTCTGGAGTCTCTTTCTGAGGTTTCATAGGTTTACATTGAAGAAAGTATCTCTGCCCAACATGACGGTCACTTTGTGAGATGGAATAAAAAGAGGAGCCCTTACAAGGGATCAGGATACTCTGGAAGTTATAGAGGACGGCGTTCGGTAAGCATAGAAATAGACTTGCACATCATCACACAAGTAACAGGACAGTTTATGAAATAAAAATATTTTCTAGATTTTTTCTTTAAAGCATCCCTCCAGCATCTTTTATTTTGTTTTATCGCTGGAGTGTGCTTTGAATCTAAGGTCCTTGCACATAGTCTCACACTTACCTGCTGCCGTCTTCACCTTCTTTCACCGCCGCTCCCATCAGTCTTCAGCAGTTTGTGACCTGCTGGCTCTCTCCAGTGTTTAATGGAATGTAAGTCTACGAGAACCTTGTTCTGTCTCTCATAGACTTGCATTGAGATCTTGTGAGGTAATTTCTCACTTCCGGCCAGTCAGAAGCTGTGCTTACAAGATGGCGCTGTAGGACCGAAGGGGTGCAGAAAATAGGTGAAGACGCCGGAGGGTGAGTATATGACCGGGGACAGGGACCTTACATCAGAAGCACCACTCCATCTCTGAAAAAAAAACACTGAAGTGGGGCTTTAAGAACGGTGCTGAGAAGAAATAATATTTAGATTGTATTTTGTATGTCAGGAAGAATCAGCTGACAGGTATGTAGGAGTATGACTACAGGATCAGATTAAACAAGGTTTTTCTGTCGTTTTCATACATAGGCAAGTATGGCAGCTATAGGATATATTTCATCAAAATAAATTTACTCATTTTAATGGCAATAAACTGGGACGATATCCTGAGACGATATCCTGAGACATAAAAATACACAAAGAAAATGGGAGACGTTTATTAGTATCCTGAATAGGACCTGTGCACAGTATATACCCTATGGGAATAAACATGCTAGAATTAGGAGGAAACCACTATGGCTAAATAGAGCTGTAAGGGGCGCAATAAGGGACAAAAAGAAAGCGTTTAGGGAATTAAAGCAAGTAGGTAGTGAAGAGGCATTAAATAAATACAGAAGACTGAATAAATTCTGTAAAAAGCAAATCAAGACAGCAAAGATTGAGGCAGAGAGACTCATTGTCAAAGAAAGTAAAAATAATCCCAAAATATTCTTTAACTACATAAATAGCAAGAAACTAAAAAATGATAGTGTTGGTCCCCTTAAAAATAGTCTGGGTGAAATGGTAGATGAGGATGAGGAAAAAGCCAATATGCTAAATGACTTTTTTCAACTGTATTTACACAAGAAAATCCCATGACAGATAACATGATCAGAGATAAAAAAATTTCTCCATTAAATGTCACCTGTTTAACCCAGCAGGAAGTACGGCGGCGTCTAAAAATCACTAAAGTTGACAAATCCCCAGGCCCGGATGGGATACACCCCCGAGTACTGCAGGAATTAAGTACAGTTATAGATAGACCATTATTTTTAATCTTTAAAGATTCCATAATAACTGCGTCTGTACCACAGGACTGGCGTATAGCAAATGTGGTGCCAATATTCAAAAAGGGGGCAAAAACTGAACCTGGAAATTATAGGCCAGTGAGCTTAACATCTACTGTGGGTAAAATCCTGGAGGGTTTTTTAAGGGATACTATATTGGAGTATCTGAAGCTGAATAACCTCATGACACAGTATCAGCATGGGTTTACGAGGGACCGTTCTTGTCAGACTAATCTGATAAGCTTTTATGAAGGGGTAAGTTTAGGACTGGACCAAGGGAATGCAGTGGACATGGTGTTCATGGACTTCTCAAAAGCTTTTGATACAGTGCCACACAAAAGGTTGATACATAAAATGAGAACAATGGGGATAGGGGAAAATATGTGTAAGTGGGTTAAGAACTGGCTCATGGATAGAAAACAAAGGGTGATTATTAATGGAGCACACTCGGACTGGGTCACGGTTAGCAGTGGGGTACCACAGGGGTCAGTATTGGGGCCGCTTCTCTTTAACATATTTATTAATGACCTTGTAGGGGGCATACAGAGTAGTATTTCAATATTTGCAGATGACACTAAACTCTGCAGGGTAATCAATACAGAGGAGGATAATTTTATATTACAGGAGGATTTATGTAAACTAGAAGCTTGGGCTGATAAATGGCAAATGAGCTTTAATGGGGATAAATGTAAGGTCATGCACTTGGGTAGAACAAATAAGATGTATAATTATGTGCTTAATTGTAAAACACTGGGCAAAACTGTCACTGAAAAAGACCTGGGTGGACGACAAACTCACATTTAGTGGCCAATGTCAGGCAGCTGCTGCCAAGGCAAATAAAATAATGGGATGCATTAAAAGAGGCATAGATGCTCATGAGGAGAACATAATTTTACCTCTATACAAGTCACTGGTGCGACCACACTTAGAATACTGTGTGCAGTTCTGGTCTCCGGTGTATAAGAAAGACATAGCTGAACTGGAGCGGGTGCAGAGAAGAGCGACCAAGGTTATTAGAGAACTGGGGGGTCTGCAATACCAAGACAGGTTATTACACTTGGGGTTATTTAGTTTGGAAAAACGAAGGCTTAGGGTGATCTTATTACAATGTATAAATATATGAGGGGACAGTACAAAGACCTTTCTAATGATCTTTTTACTCTTAGACCTGTGACGGGGACAAGGGGGCATCCTCTACGTCTGGAGGAAAGAAGGTTTAGCCATAATCACAGACGCAGATTCTTTACTGTAAGAGCAGTGAGACTATGGAACTCTCTGCCATATAATGTTGTAATGAGTGATTCCCTACTAAAATTTAAGAAGGGACTGGATGCCTTTCTTGAAAAGTATAATATTACAGGCTATATACACTAGTTTCCTAGATACAGCGTTGATCCAGGGAGCTAGTCTGATTGCCGTATGTGGAGTCGGGAAGGAATTTTTTTCCCCAATGTGAAGCTTACTGTTTGCCACTTGGGTTTTTTTTGCCTTCCTCTGGATCAACATGTTAGGGCAGGTTAGGATAGGATATGGGTTGAACTAGATGGACTTAAAGTCTTCCTTCAACCTTAATAACTATGTAATAATAACTATGTTACTATGTAGATGGAATAAGGAAAATGGAATAAGAGGAAAATCTCAACAATAAGAGTGTTGATAAAGTACACAGTCACTAAAAGGAAATAAAAGTCATGAAAAAAAAAAAAAAAAAAAATATATATATATATATATATATATATATCAAATGGTGGAATGTAGGACACAGGCACTTTATCTCATGTTATAACTTGGCTTGGTCCTTTTCCAGCCCTTATATTGTGTCCATATGGGGTCTTCCAGCACATGCATATAGGGACTTATGTATTTTATTCGTACCTTCCTAGTCGATTGATATATACTTTTGGATTGTATGCATTATCTTGTGTCCATTGTATACTTCTACTGTTATTGTCCCATTTTTGGCAGGTTCTCCTGGATGGGTTTTTTTTCCCTTCTTTTTATTATGTTTTATCTTGCATTGTCTGTTTATATGTGCCAATAAAGCTGTTTCACATTGTTTGATATAATTTTGATGTAGTGTGCATACTTACGGTAGTGCTTTTTCTCTTTTTCATTTCTCACGTTCAATACTACCAGTCTTGCACCTCCCTGTATTTATTGGATATAAGGTGCGCCCAATTTTCTATACAGTTACTTAAAACACAACATACTGGACTTACTTTCTCATGGTTTTCCGTCCACTCTCAGATTTTATTTTCATTGACATGTGCACCTTCATCCAGTGTCATCCTCCACGTGGCACATTTTATTTTAGCTATACCGCAGGTTTATAAATTAAAAAGTGTTGTTAAAAACACAGCTGGTTGAGTTGGTTCTCTAAAAAAAGGCTGTTTACATTGTGACAAAGTAAAACTATAGCTTCTCCGCTGCGACCTTCTGTGTGGGCCCTGTAATTCAGATATAGTGAGAGATTACATAACTGCAGCTGTGCAAGACACAACAGCAGCCACCAAAACACTAACATTACTAAATTATTCATCAGATCTCTTCATGGTAAATGTTTCAGTAAGGGCCTGTGCACACGTTGCGGATTTGCCTGCGGATTTTTCCGAGCTGAATCCGCACCTCTTGGCAGAAAACGCATGTCCTTTTTTTGACGAGGTTTTGATGCGGTTTTGACGCGGTTTTTCATGCTTTTTCTAATGCGTTTTTGGATGCGGTTTTGACAGCTAAATAAAGATATGTTGTTTAACAAAAAAAAAGATTTGTGATGTCATTTCTTGTCCAACCTCCTCTTTTACATTTGTCCAACTCACACTCCATTACACTCACACAGATAGAGATAGATGGATGGATAATAGATACCGATAGATAGATAATAGATAGTTAGAAATATATATAGAAAGATAGATATATAGATAGACAGAAAGATATATAGGTAGATAGATAGATGATAGATAAAATGGTACATAAATAGTTAAAGACACACGTGCACACACACACAAAATCTTCACGCAATACAGTTAATAAAAAAAAATAGGAAAAAAAGTGGCGCCAGAGGGGGAAAGCCGACAGCTGGGGCCAATATTTCTAGCCTGGGAAGGGGTTAATACCCATGGATCTGCCCAGGCTATGAATATCAGCCCGCAGCTAGCCTTCACTGGCTATTAAAATAGGGGGACCCCCCAAAAAAATGACGTGGGTCCCCCTATAATTTATAGCCAGAAAGGCTAGGCAGACAGCTGCGGGCTGATATATTCATAGCCTAGGAAGGGGCCATGTATATTGGCGCCCCCCCTGGCTAAAAATACCAGCACCCAGCTACCCCAGAATTGGCGCCTCTGTACGATGCGCCAATTCCAGCACTTAGCCCCTCTCTTCCCACTCCCCTGTAGCGGTGGGATATGGGGTAATAAGGTGTTAATATCACCTTGCTATTGTAAGGTGATATTAAGCCTGGTTAATAATAGAGAGGCGTCAATAAGACGCCTATCCATTATTAATCTTATATTGATAAAGGGTTAAAAAAAACAACACGCATAAGAATAAATTATTTTAATGAAATAACATAACACGGTTTTCATATCTTTATTATACGCTCATATTCAAGCGATGCCCTCGATCTCCTGTAATAAAACGTAAAAAAATAAAACAACCGTATACTCCTGTCCGACTCAGTCCAATTAATAACGAATGTCCCACAACGGTCTCCCCTATAGAACAGTGACATCAGGTGATGCCACTGCTCTGTAGGGCCTCCCAGTGATGCACCGACAGGAGACAATGGCTCCTGCAGTGCATCACTGAGGTTACCTGAGTTAATTCTCTCACTTTATGGCGATGCTGCGTGGGAATTTTCTCACCCAACATTGCCGTGAGAGAATGAATGGAAGTGACGTCATTCTCTCCCGGCAGCAGAGCGGTACACAGATCGATGGCGTCGGGGGAATAGGTGAGTATATACTCTATGTGTTGTATGTCATGTGTATGTTCTGTATGTCATGTGTATGTTATATGTTGTATGTCATGTATGTGTTTTGTTTTTTTTTTACATTCAGCACATTAGCCGGATGATGGGACTACTACTGTCCCATCATTGGCTAATGTGTCAGTCAGGCCGGCGTCACACTGGCGACAGAATCGGACGACTGCAATACGATGAAATATCGCATTGCAGTCTGCCCTATGTTAATCTATGGAGCAGCTCCCAGTATCAGATTTTTTGTGGTCCGTTTTAAACGTCCGAGTGCAATCGCAGCATGCTGCGATTGTCACCGATTGTGGGTCGACTATCGCCAATGCAAGTCTATGGGAGCGATCAAAAATCGGATTACAAACGGACCGCATGTGTGACTTGCGATTAAATCGCATCGGTGTCCTTTAGAAAAGCCGGCAATTCATCCCCGGCTATACTGTAAAATCACACTGACAGCTTTAATAAAGAATAGAAAGAATAGATATACACACATAGAATACATACATATATATATATATATATATATATATATATGTCATTGTGACACATACATATACATATATTTATAGTTCTTACACTTCTACATACTGTAATAGCCGCTAATTCAATTGCCGGCTTTTGTGAAATCACAGAAGCCGACATGAAATGATACATTGTTTAGACACAGTTAACCATGTCATTTCCTGTATTTTGATATATGGTTTGAACTTACAATTACTTAAGTGTATGTGTGCCAAATTTCAGACATGTAGGGGTTAATTAAAGGTGTAAATTCGTTGAAAAAAAATGCGTGGGCTCCCGCTGTATTTTCTCCACCAGACAGACAAAGCCAGCGAGTGGGGGCAGATAATAATAGCCTAGGGAGGGTACATATTTTTTGTGCCCCCCCTGGCTACTAACATCTGCCCCCAGACACCCCAGAAAGGGCAAATCTATAATTAGATTTGCCCTTTCTGGTACTTTGCCCGTCTATTCCCATTGCCCTGTAGCGGTGGCGAATGGGTTAATAAGGGGTTAAAATGACCTTGCAATTGAAAGGCCACTTTAAGCCAGGTTAATAATTGAGAGCTGTCAATTAGACAACTATCAATTATTAATCCTATTGTATGATAGAAAAATCAAACACACACAGTTTAATAAAAAAGAAGTTTAATTAAATAATCACACAGTTTTTGACCATATTTTATTTACCTGCTAAAACCATTTCCTGTAATAAAAATAAAATAAAAAAGCAAAATTATTCTTACCAATCCGATGTACAGTCAGGTCCCACGCTGTAATCCATCAGAAAGGGTTAACAGGTTACAGCTTGCAGAAAGCTAATGCTCTCTCCGAGTTGTAACCCCATGAATGAATCAGTTACTCTCCCAGCGAAAGGAGAGGAATAGATTCATGAATGGAGCTTAATTGATTTATTGCTACTTTCACTTCAGTGACCTGACCTAACGTGAAAGTGGGATAAAATCAATTAAGCTTCATTCATTAATCACATCCTCTCCTGTCGGCAGGAGATAAGCTCATTCATTCAGGAGCTATCAGATGAGCATGCAGGATTACTTGCGCTGCTTATCTGATTGCTAGTTAACCCTTTGTGAAGGATTACATCGTGGACGTGACAGATCGCCAGATAGGTAAGAATAATGTTGTTTTATTATTTTATATTTATTTTAGAAGAACAAGGGCTTCGAACGGATTAAGAGTGAAATAAAAGATGGTCAAAAAAATGTGTTTTGATTTCATTAAAATTATTTATTCTTAAAGTGTGTGTGATTTTTTATTTACTTCAATAGGATTAATAATTGATAGTTGTCTAATTGACAGCTCTCAATTATTAACCTGCCTTAAGGTCACCTTTCAATACTAAGGTGACATTAACGCCTTATTAACCCATTCGCCACCGCTACAGGGCAATGGGAATAGACGGGCAAAGTGCCAGAAAGGGCGAATCTAATTATAGATTTGCCCTTTCTGGGGTGTCTGGGGGCAGATGTTAGTAGCCAGGGGGGGCACAAAAAAAATGTACCCTCCCTAGGCTATTATTATCTGCCCCACTCGCTTGCTTTGTCTGTCTGGTGGAGAAAATACAGCGGGAGGCCACGCATTTTTTTTCAACGAATTTACACCTTTAATTAACCCCTACATGTCTGAAATTTTGCACAAATACACTCATGTAATTGTAAGTTCAAACCATATATCAAAATACAGGAAATGACATGGTTAACTGTGTGGAAACAATGTATCATTTCATGTCGGCTTCTGTGATTTCACAAAAGCCGGCAATTGAATTAGCGGCTATTACAGTATGTAGAAGGCTAGGAACTATAAATATATATATATATATATACATGTCACAATGACATGTATATATATATATATATATATATATATATGTGTTCTATGTGTATATATCTATTCTTTCTTTTGTGATTTAAATACTATTCTTTTGGATCCATTATATGTCAGTTTTGCAAGCCTGCGAGAAATTCTCGCAAGTCGGATGAAAATCGGATGTTACAAGGTACACACACATGCGACTAAATCGCATCTTTGAAGGAAAATCGGATGCCAGAAGGATGTGTGATTTTTGCATTTTGATCCGACTATCGACCGACTAAAACGGTCAGATTTTTTGTAGTTGTGTGTGACGCCGGCC